>CM076583.1:1161813272-1162413272 GCA_034641835.2 Pinus albicaulis | reverse complement strand
ATCTTTTAGTAATGCAGAGAGGGAACAATGGAAGAATTAAAAAAGGAATAATGCACAAGTGTTGCTTCTTATCCAGCAGGGTGGACCGAGCAGTGTTCCAAAAGATAATGATCACGTCTTCAGTAAAGGAAGCATGGGAAACCTTGGCGAAAAGCTATCAAGGTATGGAAAAATTCAATATTATTAAATTGCATAATACTATGAGAGATTTCAAAATTCTGCAAATGAAGGAGACAGAGGACATTGATTCCTTCATGAATAGGGTCATGTTTGTCATCAATTAGTTAAAAATTTATGTTGAAGACATTAAAAATAGAATAGTGATTGATAAGGTCCTTAGATCTTTGTACACAAAGTTTGATGTTGTGGTAGCATCCATAGAGGAAGCAAAGGATTTGGAAAAACTGACAGTTAATGTGTTGATGGATCACTTCTATCCATGAGGCAAGGATATACAAAAATAAGGATTCCACTTTAGAAACTATTTTCAAAATTCAAGTTTATATTTCAAGAGGTCAAGGTATAGGTCGATCTAGAGGCAGAGGACGAGGTGGAAGATATGGTGGTCAGAGAGATGGCCAAGAAGAGCATGAATATGAAATTGGAAGCAACAACAGTAGAAGTGTCAAAAATAATTAAAGATCTGACAAATCAAAGGTGAGATGTTATTATTGCAATAAATTTGGTCACTATGCTCATGATTGCAGGAAGAAGTTAGCTGATCAAGGAAACCAATGAGCTAATGTTAGTACAAAGAATGCTAACTCCATGTTCCTAGCATGCAACAACATGCATGAACCGTCTAATAAGTTCTGGCTATTAGACAGTGGTTGCAGTAACCACATGATAGGAAACAAGAATTTGGTTGCAAATTTGGATCAATCTGTGAAGACAGAGTAAAGTTGGGGATTGAAAAGACTGTGGATGTAGATGGAAAAGGAGTGGTCAACACTGTGACTAAGCAGAGGGATCCAAAGACAATATCAGAGGTATATTATGTTTGTGGTCTTAAAGATAATTTGATTGTTGTTGGTCAATTAACACAGAAAGGATACAAAGTTATCTTTTAGGGGCAAGAGTGTGTTATTTATGACAAATCCCCTAGAAATAAGCTGATAGAAAAGGTGCACATGACAAGGAATAGACTCTTTCCTCTAATTATTAACTACAATGATCAGGTTAGTTCTTTTATAGCTGTGTGTTCTAATGATTATTTGTTATGGAACTTTCAGTTTGGACACTTGCATTTTTCCGGTTTAAAATTGTTGCAACTAAAACAGATGGTCAGAGGATTACCTCCCATCAAAGAACCTGTTAGTACTTGTGAGTGTTGCATATTGGGAAAGAAACACCATGAAATTTTTCTGAAAGGAGTTTCATACAGAGAAAAGAAACCACTTGATTTGGTGCATACAGATTTGTGTGGACCTGTGAGGACACAATCGATTGGTGGAAGTTGTTACTTCTTAACTTTTATTGATGACTATAGCAGAAAGACTTGGGTTTACTTTTTGAAGAAGAAGTCTGAAACTTTTTCAAAGTTCAAAGATTTCAAATCCTTAGCAGAGAACCAAAGTGATCGATAGATCAAGGTATTAATATCATATCGTGGTGGTGAATATGATTTGAAAGCATTCCATGAGTACTGCAAACAACATGGAATCAGAAGATAGTTTACAACTAGATACACACCGCAGCAAAATGGTGTAGAAGAGAGAAAGAATAGAAAATTCATGAACATGACAAGGGGCATGTTGAAAGCAAGACACTTTTATAATGAGTATTAGGCAAAAGAATTTGCAAACAGATCTCCTAAAAAGAGTGTGATGAACAAAGTTCCAGAAGAATCATGGTCAGGTATGTCATATGGCATATCTCATTTCAGATTTTTTGGATGTGTAGCCTATGTACATGTGCCTAAGCAAATAAGAGGAAAATTAGATGATCAAAGTGAAAAATGCATATTTATTGGTTATAGTGAGCAGTCAAAATCTTACAAATTATATAACCCTGTCACCAAGAAGGCAATAATTAGCAGAGATGTTGTGTTCAAATAACAAGATTCATGGAATGGAATTATAGACAAACCAACCGATGCACAAGAACCATTGATGGAAGAGGATGATGTAGCATAAAAGTAGAAGAAATAATCAAGAGAACAGACACCAAATAGAGTCACACCAGCAAGGACTCCAAGATTTTCAGAGCAGCATGGATCTTCAAGTAGATCAACAAAGCAGAATTATCCAAGTGGCCAATTAGGTAATGAATCAAGAAATGGTAAGAAAAAGATGAGAAGTCTGAAATATATATATGATGATTTAAATGTTAGTTCAAATTTTGCAATGGTGTCATTCCAACCTTCTTCTTTTGAAAAAGAAATTAGAGATGAAAATTGGGTGCAAGCCATGGATGAAGAGATGGATTCTATTGAAAATAATGGTACATGGGATTTGGTTAATTTACCAAACGATAAAAACATCATTGGTGTGAAATGGGTGTACAAGACAAAGGTGAAAGAGAAAGGTGAAATTGAAAAATTTAAACAAAAACTTGTAGAAAAAGGATTCTCACAGAAACCAGGAATATAATTTGGGGAAACATTTTCTCCGGTAGCCAGATTGGATACTGTAAGAGCATTTATAGCCACAAAATCTCAAAACAAGTGGAAAGTATATCAAATGGATGTGAAATTAGCCTTCTTGGATATAATCTAGAAGAAGAAATTTATGTGCAACAACCTCTAGGTTATGAAGTTGAAGGTAAAGAACATAAATTTTACAGGTTGAAGAAAGCACTATATGGACTGAATCAAGCACCTATAGCATTGATTACATGATTAAGAATGGATTTTGCAGAAGCAGCATTGAGCCTACCTTGTACACAAAGGTAAATGAGCATGGAAATATTTTGATTGTTTGCTTATATGTTGATGATATTATTTTTACAGGTGATCTTGAGTTAGGTGAATTTAAAGAAACCATGATGAAATAATTTGAGATAGATCTTAGTCTCATGAAATATTTTCTTGGAATTGAAGTTGAGAAATCTGAAAAAAGGAATTTGTATTTGTCAAAATAAATATCCTATATATTTGCTGAAAAGATTTAGGATGGATAATTTCAAACCTGTACCTACACCAGTTGCAACAGGTACAAAGTTAAGAAAGGATGATGAAGGGTCAGATGTCAATCCAACTCTATTCAAAAGATTGGTTGGAAGCCTCATGTATCTCACAGCTACAATAATGGATATTATGCAAGGAGTGAGTTTGATTTCCCAATTTATGGAGACTCCAAAAGACACAAATTGGAGTGTTGGAAAAATAATTATGAGATACATAGCAGGAACTAGAGATTATGACATAATGTATGGAAGTACATAAAAGAAAGATTTGATTGGATACACATATAGTAATTTTGTAGGAAGTTTGAATGATCGAAATATCACATCCGGTTATGTGTTCCATCTTGGTTCAAGTGTGATAGCATGGGAATATAAGAAGCAGAACATTGTGACACTATCATTAGCAGAAGAAAAATTTGTAGCAGCAACATCAGCAGCATGTCAAGAAGTATGGCTAAGATGAGTATTGAATGGAATTAAGTAGAAACAGCAAGGATCAAAAACAATATATTGTGACAACACTTCAGCGATTCCACTATCCAAGAATAGTGTGTTTCATCAAAAGAGAAATCATATTGATACTAGATATCACTTTATTAGAGAACTTGTGAGAAATGGAGAAGTTCACTTGAAGCCTTGTAAATCTAGTGATCAATTGATTGATATATTTACAAAGCCATTAGAAATAGATGTGTTTGAGTTTCACAAAAGAAACTTTGGTGTTGTATGCCTAGTTGAAACATAGACCAGCAGGCATGTTTGAGTTGTCATGAGTTATGTTTTAGCTTAGCATTCATAATTAAGGGGGAGTGTTAAAATATGTAATTACCTCCGGCATGCAGAGTTAGACAATAAGTTAAGTAAGAATTGAGTAAGTTGAGTTGTGTGATAGATGAATTTGGTAAGTGATTTAGAGATTTAGTTAAGTGAGTGATGGTCAAGTTGAGTTATGTGAGTGTGTGCATGTCAAGTTAGGTTAAATACCGTTCACTAGGTTCATTGTATTCATTGTGATTGAGAATGATTGAATATTAGTAGAGAGTCACAACTCATTTGTGTTATTGCATGAAATATTTATGTAATTTGTGCCTTTACTCTTCTACCATTTCAACACAGTGCAGAGAGGAAGTGTGGATCTACGCACTGAAGTGCGTATCTGATATTTGAAGCGTGGATCTATGAACTGAAGTGTGGATCTATGCACTAAAATGTGGATCTGACGAATGAAGCATGGAGGCTCTGTTTTGGTGCGAGGAAGGAAATGGTGCGTTTATTATCCTCAGATTCGATTATGCTCGATCTATGTGTTGAGATTGAGATCTGATTCAGATTATTTGAAGCTCATGAGGAAGTAGTTTGTCATGTGGAGGTGTAGACCTCAGCTGAACTAAAGGAGATGTATTGTGTGAGTCGAGACTGATTTTTGAGCCATTGGGATATTTTCCTATCATCAGTTGTTGCTTCAGCCTGGTTTATTGGTGGAAGTCAATGCAATGGATGGATTGATTGAGCCATGAAGCAAAGGAAAATTTGTTACCAAATTCATTGCTGCCATCATTTTTTAATGCTGGTGGAAAATTCATAACCACATTCATTGTTTCCACCATTTTTTTAGCACTATTGGATTTGTATGTGGTATTAAATTATTTCTACCCGAGTGAAATTTGTAGATCAAATCCTACTTGTTGCAAATTTGAATGTGAAGCAAAGGATTGAGATTTCGTGGGTTGTGCTTGATAGATTGATTTGGTTTGAAGGTTTGAGGAAGGCATCGCTCGAGATCATTTCGTTGGGCATTGTTCTCATATTCTTTTCATTTTTTTAGGGCTAGCGATGGAAGCAGATTTTAGAGGGATATCGTTGTGTCGAAATTGCAGCTTTGATGTGATTACGATGGTGTTGTAGCGTTAATTTCATAAAAAACTAAATATTGGAGGAATCCTCAATCTAGGTTAGGAGGGGGAGTAAGTGTGGAACCATGGCTGCATTCAGTGGTCAGAAATACCCCTAATCTATGCATTCAGTGGTGCGGTGGTTTGAGAAGGCTAGGGTTGGATATGTCGCAAAGCCGTAAAAATGGAAAATTCGTTCAATTCAATGGAAGCCATGGAGAATTTGGTCTATATTTCACAATATATGCAGCAGGATGATTCCCTGATAGTGGAAAAATAAGTAGAGGATTTGTCGAGAAGGAATTCTACTTTCCTCAACATTGTGTCCCTCGAAAATGTTGATTTTGGAAAATCGGTTGTATTTAAGCAGTTTGATTGGTCATCCTCTCCTGCTACAGTAGAAAATAGAGTGATCATGGTGACAAAGAGAAATCCAATTTGGTGTTGTTTTAGTTTTTATCCCATGTGGCTATATAACATTAAACCCTCCTATTATTTAAATGTGGTGTACTGATATGGTCATGGAAGAAGAATATGTTCTTATAGGAAAATTGGATGTTCGCTTACCACTTGTATCCTTTTCACATTTGTATTGACCAGGGAATATAGAAGAAGAAAAAAGGTATTTCTCATATAAATGATGTCATGTAAAATAAAATTATTTTTTTTTAGAAAGTGTTATGTCATTTATGTAATTTTGGTTGAAAGAATATAGTGTCATTTAGTTTGGCCAAATATTGTCACACATTTGTGTCTTTGTTGGAACTCGCCATTCCAACAATAGATAACTTTATTTGTAGGAATGATTGACTACAAGATATGATGAAGACATGAAATTGAATATGGCATCAAAGGATAGTGGTTGGAGCTACATTAGAGATTGGAGGATGATGGAGAATTAATTTTGTGTAATGTTGTGTGAGTTTTTGGAATAGACTATTGATGATGGTCACATGCATTTATTAGTAATAAATTATAGGAAATTTTGTACTGGACTTTGAAAATCCTTGTACTAGTAACTCCCAGAGTTGGAGTTGTGTTGTAAGCCTTGTAAGGCATGTCTATCCCCATAAAGTCCGTGGTGATCTTAAAACCACTTTTTAATTCCAGGTTTGTGGTCAACGAGAAACCACTTTGCAGCGTCGATTTGTGGTAAGCAAGAAACCATGTGTGAGAGTGAAGTGGACAGGGATTCTTGTAGGCATGGTTTAGGGTTAGCTGAAAAAACCCTTGGCATGGTTGAGGTTGAGCTGATAAAAATCGAGTCATCATTGAGTCAACTCTCTCTTGAGCCTTCATGGCTAAGTTTAGCCTTCGTGGTTGTGTTGATCCTTCATGGCTGAGTTGAGTCTTCGTGGCTGAGTTGAGCCTTGGTGGTTGTAGTGAGCCTTCATGGCTGAGTTGAGCCTTGGTGGATGGGGAGCCTTAGTGGCAGTGCAGAGCCTTGGTGGTTGGAAGCCCTTAGAGCATGGTTATGTGTAATCCAATAAAACCCATGATGATGATGTTGGAGGGGGATCTACAGGTACAGGTGCATGTATGTAGTTATAATGTTTGATAAAACCATGTATGCAAAGGACATCCTACGAGACTATCAGTTTCAACGATTGGCACCCATGCATTCTCGTGGATGTTTTCTCCTTTATATGGACGTCGACATATCCTTTTGTTATGTTTCACCACAACTAGTCTTTGCATATTGATATCGAGGCAAGTAGTCATAAAGGGGGTGTGTTGGAAAATTTCATTCCTACTTGTCTCAGTTGTGATTCTTTCTATCTAGAGGAGTCTATTCCTATTATGTTTCCTATATTGGTGTGTGGTTGAGAGATTCTCTCAACCAAATGATTGTGTGTCCAAGATAGTTTCCTATCTTGAGACAACACTTATATATTTATTTGTAACATTATTTAATTAATGTGAGATATATTTCCTTAAGGAAATGTAACAATAAGTTGATTTAATACGTGTTTCATATACGTGAATTATATCAACTACATTGGAAAATGTGGTTGTATTATGCTTTGAACACTTTAAATCAGATGTTTTAAAATGTTTGTTTATATGGATATGTGTGTTTATTTTGAAATTTGGTTTTTGAATTTTAATATTTTAAATTATTGAGTGCAATATATATATAAATTAAAGATTGAAATTTATTATCAACACAATTATGCTCTTTTTGGCTTTCTAGCTAAATTAATTCATTATAGTACCATTTCAAATAATTTATTGGGTTTTGGACATGTTGTTTGGATAAATCACAATATTTCCCATGATATTATAGCAATGCTTATTTACATATTAAAAAACTCATATATATATATATATATATATATATATATATATATATATATATATATATATATATATATATATATATATATATATATATAATCTAATAAATTTTATTAAATAAATAATAATTTTAACATTGTAATAAAATAAATATTTTAGATTTAAAAGTTATATATATATATATATAATTTTAAAATCAAAAGATAGATTACATAATTTACCAAAAAAAAGAACTCAAAAATTAAATAATTAAATTTTAAGGTAGTTCACTTTATCAAAATATTATTCCTTACTTTTTAAGATATTTTAACTATATATATTTATTTGAAATGAGTGTGAATTTTCTTTTATTCATATTAATATTTTTAATTTAATTTATTTAATTTTTATTAATAGTTCTAAGTAAATATATATTATTTGAAAACTATATCTGGGTCATGTGAGTGTTTAGATTATAGTGTGTATGAAAATGTTCTAAGTGTTTAGATTATAGTGTGTATGAAAATGTTGTAAATATATAATGTTAATGTTTCAAATCAATTTTTTAAAATTATATGTTTTTATCATTTTACTCGTGTTTATTTTTTAAATTTAAATTTAAGATAGTTTTTGGATTTTAAATTTATTTATTTTATTAATTAAATAAAAAATTTATTTCCTTTTTGTTTTGTATTATATTTTTATAAAAATTTTGTGTTTTTTTAAAATAATATTAATTTAATAAATTTGTTTCTTATTAATATTATTAAGAACTTTGATGTTACTACACAGAAACATATTCACATGAAATTTAATTATCAAATTAAAATATATTTAATTATCAAATTAAACTATATATAGAGAGAGAAATTGAACAAAATAAATAATTTTATTTCTATTAATGTTTGCATTCTCACTTAACAATGCAAAGAAACAAATTGTCACAACACAATGAGATTAACTTGGAGAGTTGCTGAGCAACTAGTCCCTGCCCTGATGGGAGAGCAAAGTAATGACGGTAGAAGAGCAAAGTAATGACGGTAGACATGTTCAACTAAGATATTTGAATTCAACTAAGATATTTCAACCTAATCCCACGATCGTGCATAAAGAGACAGCTAGTTCAAAGAGCTGAATTTGAAGTTATAGAAAAATGAATTGAAAGTTGTGTGGCGAGTTTTGATATAGAAGCCATAAACTGCACTCCAGAGACTTCACATAATTTATTAGATGTATACCTTTCAATTATATATTGGCTATTATTTATTGCCTTGAAATTTTTAATTATTTTTCAGACATCTAATATCTAACTAAAAAAATTGCTATGTTGCTAAGGTGGTCTATATTTGCGCTTATAATTGCGATTGTGTAATTATATTTGCGCTTATAATTGCGATTGTGTAATTGATTTTTAGTGGAGACAAACAAAGTGACTTATCACGATCGTCATGGATCATTGATAATAATTAAACATATTTGTAAAAATTTAAAATTTTATCAAAGAAAATGCATGAAAAAGTATAATTTGAATTATTAGATTGTGTCCGCATACACGGAAAATATGCACAAACTTCTGGATATAGTGGTAATTTTTGCAAAGTATTAATTCAACAAAAGTATTCTAGACTATATGTAAATAAAATTGTTATCGAAAAATAAAGTTCAAAAAACCCTAACAGCTAACATTACTAATAACCCTAAGTGTCATAAATAGAATTGGTACTTCTGGACCACGGTGTTCAGCTCCAACACTGCACACCGAACCTGCAGAATTAAACTTCAAAGGGTAATAAGGGGACATGGATGATGAATTAAAATTTAGCAGGTTTGTAATGATATAGTGGAACAAATGGCGATAGAGTGGGCCCCCTGGCATAAAACTCCGCTTGGAGCATTGCATATCATGAAACATGTACATGGCAGAGAAAATCGTAGTTGTTCAACGAATTTGCATGTATGACACGTGTCCTCACCACTAAAGTAAAATATATTGAGTACAGCGAAATGGCATGGGTTGAGGGGGAAGCGATTGAAATTGTTAATGGGTAGATTAAAGTTGTCACGGTGGCTGGTAATGAAAATTTGTTTTAAAGAACCCAGTGAAAATACAGTGTATAGCTGAACTGTTACTGTTAGAGTGAGAAAATTGCATTGTTTGCAGTGTATATCTAGTATGCCCAAGCGAGGAAAGATCAAGAGAGGCAAGGAATTTCTCGTACCTGCCATGCCGAAATGAAAAATCAAATGAAAAATCAAAGGAGATAAGAAACCGTGGAGACCTAATCTCATCCCAGAAAAAAATGGTTTCAATCAATACTGGAATTAGATGCCAGGGTATAGTTACAAAGTAGAGGAAGAACATAAATGTAACTGGAAATTTGAATACAACACCTAGGGTTTGGAGTGAAAAACCGTCATTTCGTTGTCGCTTGTTGTAGAGCCATCAACCCGGAGTGAGAAGAATGGTCATCGAACCCTCGAGGAAAAGTGGAACCTTGTCTAATCGCTGTCATCTTTCAACAGAAGAAATCTAATCTGTGGAATGGTAAGCATTTAATCTTCTGTCTCTTTAGTTTTTTTAACCTGTGTCTTTCAGGACTTTACACGTTGAGTATTCATTTCAATATGAGCATCAATTTCTCAGCATTTTTCAACATCAACTAACTTTGTAGGTGATCCTGTCTCATTAACCTACATATATTAGCAAAGAGATTTTTAAACTTTTCAAGTTTTCCTCAGAAGAAAATATTCTTCTTCGTTATCACTCTAAGAAAAGGTATGATGTATTATTACATTGTTTATCTGATCTCTTGGAATAGAGCTCAGAGTAAATTCAGTGCGCATATCATTATCGCTCATTGATTTCCATGTAACTTTGATTATTTTGAAAGAATATGGATGCAGGCAATTAGAATTGATAAGAATTTCAGAACAAATGTTGATGAATATAGGACTTGTGTTAATGCCAACTTCTCTGATATCTAAAGAAACACCAGTAGAACGCAATCTAGAATTCAAATCCTTAGATTTCCTAAAACCCATTAGACCAAAGCCACTCTATCCTTGTCCTGCAAATAGAAAGATAGAAGGAAAATGATTAATCTTGAAATCAACTAAGCCATTCAATAAATTAGAGTGTAGAATTTGCGAATTTGATATATATATTTGATATTACTATATAGTAAATCACTAGTTGTGTTAAAAATCATGCAGTATGGATTGCACCATACTGAAGTGTGGAGAGAGTACCTTGAATTGCAAGGCTGAGCTGTTGCCATCATGACAGAATAACTGAAAATTTTGTGGCTCCGCACTGCTTTCTTATTAGTGTCCCTCTTACTATTGATGATTGATTTGTTTTTTGTCGATGATAGATTGTATAGGATCTGTTCTCTAAAAAATATCTTATACTGTCCCATATGGAATTATCATCGTTGAAAGATTTCCTATAATTCAAGTCTGATGTTGCTATTCTTATACCTGGATGCAACAGGATATTCAAAGGGAGCCACTCATTGACACCGTGTTACTCCTGTTAATGATTTTTTGCAGAGGGCCCGTTCTGAAAAAAAAACATATGATATGATTGATCTACTCTGCTTTGTCATTAGAATTTGGTCTTCTACTAACGCTCTTGTACTGAACCCATTTTGAAAAATTCACCAAACAATGGATTGTACTTGGAAGTTATTCAGAAAGATTCATTTGAATGCAAAAATGTAGCCATGTTTTCGTTAATTAATGATGAAGATGAATCCCATTATGGTTGTAGTTCAAATCATCTCACCAAGCTATGTATCTGTGCTTGCAGGAACCTTACCAACTGGTGGGTAAAAATGTATCTTCTAACCTCAAACGGTGGTGCTAAAGCTGGTGGCAATAAGCGGCGTATCCACTAGACAGATTCCTGTGAAGGTGGCTTCAACAGCTGCTGATCTTTCTGAACTGGGTTTTCCGAGCTATGACTTCGTTCCGTATGAATTGATTTAATTCCTTTCTCTGTTGATGGCAGTTCCTGCTTCTTAATTTTCATATATTTACTCCATTGATGGTCGTGGTCATTTGCAGGCAGTGTTTGCACAAATCTCATATGTGATTTCCTTTCATCTCAATTGATTATGAACAGACTTTATCTCCAGCACCCACCGTGGAGAAAGGTGCAGATAAAAACAATATAATAAGCATTTTAAATCAAAGCATCGTTGGTTCACATGCAAATAGCCATGTAGCATGTATTCGGGCAGCTCGCCATGTGATCTGGCACCTGGCCATGTGGTCTGGCCCGACAAGCCTACTCATATTACAGGACCAAGAGATTAGCAATCAAAACAACAACATCTAATGTTAGCGAACTAATGTTGACATTAGTTTCAGTTTTGGAAATAAGAATCAAACAAATTGGGTTCACCATGATATTATAGCCTCCTTGCTTCATAGTTTAGTCTATTCTCCTCCGGAAGAGGCCAAATAAGACCTCAAAGTTTCTTATTCGCTAAAACTATTCTCCTCCGGGAGAGGCCAAATAAGACCTCAGAGTTTCTTATTCGCTAAAATAACGGCGGGAGAACGCTCATACGTTGACGAAATGGTGCACATATAGCTCATACGTGCACCAAATGGTGCACATGATAATTATTCGCTAAAATAACGGCGGTAACGGCGGGAGAAAGCTCATAAGTTGACCAAATGGGCTCATAAGTTGACCAAATGGTGCACATAGCTCATACGTTGACCAAATGGTGCACATGATAAAACATTGGGTTACAGGGATTAATACACTTCGGTTTGTGTGAACAAATTAATGAAAATATCTTTTATTGCAATAGTCCCTACCATGCTACAGGCGGCAGGGACTAATAAGAATAACAGTATTTCAATCTCATAACCTTGATAAGACTCTTGCAAAAGTACATGATAGCCACATACACACCTAGCATTAATCGGATATAACTCAATCAACGTAGAAGAACATGAGTGCTAGAGTCTCTGACTCAACAGAGGACAATCAAGGCTAATCAACGCTTCTCTATGTATTTAAAGTATGATTTTATTAAGTCCTTTTAACAAAATTTATGTATTTAAGTATTTCAAAATTAAGGTAAAGTGGAAGTTTGTTTCTCAAATATTTTCTCGACATTATTTTGAAAGCAATTGTACAAGTATGATTTTATTAAGTCCTTTTAACAAAATTTATGTATTTAAGTATTTCGGTAAAGTGGAAGTTTGTTTCTCAAATATTTTCTCGACATTATTTTGAAAGCAATTGTACTTTATTTTGTATCTAACAACGATTTATTACTGCACTATATATATAAATTATATTAATGTTTATATAGAAAATATATAAAATGTTTTAAATGAGAAAATTAATCATATATTATTTATTATAAATTAGTAAAAATATATTTTAAGTAATTTAAATTTATTTATAATTTTCTTGTACTAGGTTTGAGCCACACCAACATTGAGGCACTAGTACTAACTAAATTGGGTTTAATTTGTCTCTTTCTCTCCGATGGCACCTGGCCTAGTCTTGAGGCACTAGTACTAACTAAATTGGGTTTAATTTGTCTCTTCCTCTCGGATGGCACCTGGCCTAGTCTCCCCTTACCATAGTCTCCCCTTGCCACACCACCACTGAGAAAACTGGTTTTAACTTGTCTCCTCCCTAACCCACTCGTTTAATCGTGTGGGTTAGGCTTCAAACCCATCTTCGATAAGTTTTTCTAGTAAAACTTGAAGTTATAAATGGTTGATATTATAAATACTGATTTAAAATAATAATCTTCAAAAATTTTAAATTTATGTTTTCAAATAAAATATTTATATTTTTTTCTAATCAACAGAGGACAATCAAGGCTAATCAACGCTTCTCTATGTATTTAAAATATGATTTTATTAAGTCCTTTTAACAAAATTTATGTATTTAAGTATTTCAAAATTAAAGTAAAGTGGAAGTTTGTTTCTCAAATATTTTCTCGACATTATGAGAGCAATTGTACTTTATTTTGTATCTAACAACAATTTATATATATATATATATATATATATGTATATTAATTTTTAATTATATATATGGAGAGAAATAGGTTAAATATTTTGTTTTCCTAATTCAATAAATCTATATCAAAATTAATCATATACTATTTATTATAAATTAGTAAAAAATACTTTAAGTAATTTAAATGTATTTATAATTGTAATTTGTCTCCTCTTGTACTAGGTTTGAGCCACACTAATATTGAGGCACTAGTACTAACTAAATTGGATTTAATTTGTCTCTTCCTCTAAGATGGCACCTGGCCTAGTCTCCCCTTGCCACACCACCACTGAGAAAACTCGTTTTAACTTATCTCCTCCCTCTAGCACTCATTTAATCGTGTCGGTTAGACTTTTGATCAAGCCCATCCTCGATAAGTTTTTCTAGTAAAACTTAAAGTTATAGCTAGTTGATATTATAAATACTGATTTAAAATAATAATCTTCAAAATTTTTAAATTTATGTTTTCAAATAAAATATTTGTATTTTTTTCTAATCAACAGAGGACAATCAAGGCTAATCAACGCTTCTCTATGTATTTAAAGTATGATTTTATTAAGTCCTTTTAACAAAATTTATGTATTTAAGTATTTCAAAATTAAGGTAAAGTGGAAGTTTGTTTCTCAAATATTTTCTTGACATTATTTTGAAAGCAATTGTACTTTATTTTGTATTTATTACTGCACTATATATATATATATATATAATATTAATTTTTAATTATATATATGGAGAGAAATAGGTTAAATATTTTGTTTTCCTAATTTAATAAATTTATATTTATAATAAAATGTTTATATAGAAAATATATAAAATGTTTTAAATGACAAAATTAATCATATTTTATTTATTATAAATTAGTAAAAAAATATTTTAAGTAATTTAAATTTATTTATAATTGTAATTTGTCTCCTCTTGTACTAGGTTTGCCACATCAACATTGAGGCACTAGTATTCACTAAATTGGGTTTAATTTGTCTCTTCCTCTCGGATGGCACCTGGCCTAGTCTCCCCTTGCCACACCACCACTGAGAAAACTGGTTTTAACTTGTCTCCTCCCTCTGGTTTAATCGTGTGGGTTAGGCTTCTGATCAAGCCTATCCTCGATAAGTTTTTCTAGTAAAAATTGAAGGGTATAGATGGTTGATATTATAAATACTGATTTAAAATAATAATCTTCAAAATTTTTAAATTTATGTTTTCAAATAAAATATTTATATTTTTTTTGTATAAAAATATAAAATTAATAAGTTTATATTAAAAAATTACATATAAACAATTAAATTATGATATATAATAAATTAATAAACAATTATTCTAATAATCTCAATTATTTGTTGTATAAAAAGATCATTTTATTAATAAAAAAGAAATTACATATAAGCTTCAATTTCTAAAAAATACTAATATTTTGGATTACAATGTGATCTACAAATTTATTGGATTGTTCACACTCTTTTGAATGAGTGTTGTATTTTTCTTGTGCCTCACATTTTGCCTTCTTTGTCTTGGGTGTAGTCCAATGAACTTATAGATAAAATATTCTAGCCTATTTTCTTTTTTTTTTACTTTTTTCTTCTTTTTTTTGGTAAAAGCATTCTTTTATTAATTAGAAAATGTTACTTATAATTTCAATTTCTAAAAAAGATTAAAATCAAGGAGATTCTTAAGACTAACAATCTACTTACCAGTAATACACAATCAAAAATTAATTATACTAATCATGACTAATAAAAGCTCCTTGAAATTTCAAGATTTCAAGGGGGAGATGCGTGTAACATTGGCATGATTTCCCAAGTTGATTAATTTTTCACCATGTTTTTGGAGTTATTTATTGCTCTTGCACCTCATTTTTTGGCTTATTTTTCTTGCTTGGAGGTCACCTTAAAATCCTTTGTTTGAACATGAATACCACATTATGAATAACTCAAGCCCACTTGGTTTTTCTCCTTGCTTCAAAGATAAAAGTTATACAAAATGCTAGTGTGATGATCTATTATGTCCACATATTTTCCATGTCATTCTTATGCAAGGACAACTAGTTGTGGGCCATCTAGATCCATATATTCTTTTAGAGACTCCTTTGGAGATGAAATTGACTAAAACCTATTCCATATTTGAAGATGTAGTAAGGATTTGAGGTAACTTGAGGACTCAAATTTCTTCTTCTTTGGAGGACTTTTTTAAAATCATCTTGCTCAGTTCCTAGAAGGGTGTGCTTTAGAAAATTCCTTGTAATTCATGAGAGAATTCCTAGTAATATTCCCATATTCATCACAACATTTTCATCTAAAAGGTTGATGTCATAATCTATATACTTCTACTAAACACTATCATAATAATAAATATCTATAGAGACTAGAAAAACTAGGAAATATTGATGTAAAAAAATCTAAACATAATGTGTAACTCCCCTTAACTCCCCTTCTTAGTAGCCTGTCATACCTTCAAAAAATTTCTGACATCTAAAATTAACATGCCTATTCTTATAAGTTTTGAATCTTTATAAACTTGTAATGTAATCTCTAATATTTGAATCAAACATAATTAACTCAACATCAGCTCACATTTGAGTGTGTTATTATGTAGGTTTTCAATCTTTATAATCTTATAATCTTTAATATTTGAATCAAACACAATTCACTCAACATCAGCTCACATTTGAGTGTGTTATTTTGTAGTTTCGTATGTCCATCTAACACCTATCACAAATTGATCAGAAAATAGGATGAATTGTGATAATGTAGGGTTGTGTCTCTTATCATTGACCAATCTATTCATAAAACCTAACGAGCACGCAAATTATTTTCCTAAACCACATCACAATCAAAGGAAATCATATATCCCCCACGATGCCACAATGCACAGTCCAATCTCATGAACGCCACATAATTATCTCATGAATGATTATCTGATCCCCTATTGGATCACTTTCCATCGACAGGAAGACACAAAAACACCCTGCAAGGGCGAAATGAGATTTCAGTCACAAAAAGGAAAGACATTTTTCATCCATTTCCATCTCGACCAAATGAAATCATATGTCCAAATATAATTTTACCTGCTTTCCGGCAGAGAAAACAAGCATATTTCGAGCGAGGAACTCGAAAACATGGTGCAGAATCTACTAAACAACATAGCCTTAAACCTACACTAACATAACCTGGCCATTGGGAGAGAAGTACTCTTTTGGGTATACAAAAAGCGATGCATAATCCAAAACCTATCGATGTCAACGATTTACTGAATTGCATTTCCTCCATGGGATTCAAAGATCTTAGAGACCTGATTGTTGGAATTTCTAAATAATTCCAAACAACATAGAGGAAATAAAATTCCTCTATTCAACACAGAGATGCATAAAAACAAATTGTTTCATTAAATATGAAAATCTATTACAGAATGAGATTCTGTCTTCAAAACGAAGTTCTGGATTACAATGGAAATTATTTTGGTTGCTTCACACACACAGTGCTTAGAATTTTTTCTCTTTGTCTCTCTATTCTACCTTTGGGCTTACAATAGTTTCATCAAACTATCTTCTACTACTTATATGCACTAACCGACTGTATGAATATATAAAATTCTTTAACCTAATCTAATTTAATGTCATTCAATGGCTCAACAAGAAAATTTAACAACTCTTGTACGTGGTCGAACAGCATGTTGGCCATGTTAATCGTGATAGCACCGCTTGGCAGGGTCATTGCATCGGCACCCCTCGGCGAGTTCAAGGAGTCGGGCTCTGCTCCCACAATAAATCTCCACCATCGATCTTCAGTCAACGCGCGATGTCTAGGTCAACTGCAAAGGCACCCCTCTGATTAAACAATGAGCATCACGCTCTTGGATGTGGGCGAACTTTAGCAGATGTGAAAATGCACTATTTGGCCGATGGTGGACCCCGGTGGACTTCAAACAAAAATTAAACCTTTTTTCATAAAATTATCGCATCCCAATTTGGTCTAGTGTGACGTCAGCCTCTGGACTCGTGATAAAATTTAATTTCATTTAAAATTCTTTATCGGGTCCGAATTGGAGCTTGTCCACGTCAAATCAATTCCTATGCGATCACGCGTTGATTGGCCCGTTGGTGTTTCATTGGTAGACATGGGTTCCACCACTATGACATTGTGTATTCAAATCAAAATACAAACAGCGGGATTTTATGAGCGGTGGTTGCAGAGTTTAAATGTAGGGATGGAGAGTTATTCAATGCACGGTGGTGTGAAAGAAAAAATAAAAATAGACTTCGGCTCCTGTTGTCCTTCCTCCGTGCTGTTGGATTTAATATTTCAACACTCCCCCTTAAATTCAACTGCTGCATTCTCATGCATACCCAAAAAATTTCTCAAATAATTAAAACCCTTTTTCCCCAATGGTTTTGTCAATATATCAGCAAACTGTTCTTCAGTTCTGCAGTGTTGCAAAACAATTTCACCATTGTTCACTAGCTCTCTCTTGTAGTGATACTTGGCATCAATGTGTTTCATTCTCTTATGAAACATTGAATTCTTTGACAATGCTATTGCTAAGCTATTATCACAATAAATTGTTGTGCCTTTTACCTGTTCATGACACAAACTCCTTAACATTTTTCTCATCCAAACTACTTGTCATGTTGTTTTTGTTGTTGCCACATACTCTTCCTCTGCTGTAGATAAAGCCACAATTGGTTGTTTCTTGGAAGCCAATGAAATGGCTCCTAGACCCATATGAAACACATATCCAGATGTGCTCTTCCTGTCATCTACACTTCCTGCCCAATCACTGTCAGTATAAGTAATCAATTTAAAATTTTCAAATGAGGAGTATAAAATACTGTACCTCTTTGTTCCATTCACATATCTTAGAATCCTCTTGGCTGCCTGCCAATGAGTCTCTTTTGGCGTTTCCATGAATCTGGAAATTAAACTTACAACATGCATAATATCAAGCCTAGTTGCAGTCAAATACATGAGGCTGCCAACTATGCTCTTGTACAAACTTGGATCAAAATCCTTGTTGTTGTCTTCTTTGCTTAATTTTAACCCCATGAAAGTTGGAGTTACAGTTGCCTTGTTGTTCTACATGTTGAATATTTTCAAGACTTCTTCAACATATTTTTCTTGGGAAATAAAAATCCCATTTTCATTTTTCCCTACTTCATCATTTTCTTTTATGTAGAGTGTCGTTTCTTCATCACATTTCTCAAATCCATTTTCAGTCAAGTAAACATTTATCCTGTTGTACCATGCTCTTGGTGCTTGCTTCAGCCCATAAAGAGCTTTCTTCAACTTGCATACTTTGTGCTCTTGGCCTTCAATCTAATACTATGGATTTTGTTCAACGTATACCTCTTCTTTCAACACTCCATTCAAGAATGTGGATTTCACATCCATTTGGTAAACTTTTCACTTATGTTGTGTTGCTATGGACAGCATTGTTCTCATTGTTTCCATCCTTGCAACCGATGCAAATGTTTCTTCATAGTCTCTTCCTTGTTGTTGCTTATAGCCTTTGACAACAAGTCTGGCCTTGTGCCTTTCAATATTGCCTTCAGCATTACTCTTGGTCTTATAGACCCATTTTACTCCAATGACTTCTTTACCTTTAGGGAGTTACACTAACTCCCATGTATTACTCTTTTCTATTGCACCAATCTCTTCATTCATTTCTTCAATCCATTTTTCATCTTTTATGGCTTCTTCAAAATGAATTGGGTCATCAACATGACAATACAAAGCAAATAAAGAGTTCAGACCAGCATTATCATTTACCTCTCCTTGTTCATAAATCTCACTCATATTTCTGAATCTCGGTCTTCTTGGTGTACTTGGAGTTCCACTTGAACTCGAGGGAGTTTCAGTTCCCTTTGGTGTGCTTGGAGAAGCACTTCCTTGATTTCTCAAGGCTGTTCTATTTCCAACTTGTGGTGTGTCTTATTGTGCTTGTGGTGGTGGAGGAGGAGCCACGAAGGAGGGATTATCTGTTGCTTTCCCTTCCTCTTGTTCTTTGTGAGACACACATGTCTTCACATTCACTGTTTTCTCTAAAATTCCATCCCAAGATTCTTCTTCAATAAACTACAGCCTTGGACTCATCACTGTATCCAACAAAGATACACTTCTCCCCCTTGCTATCCAAATTATTTCTCAATTTATCTGTGACATGTGCATAAGCTGCACATCCAAAAACTTTCATGTGTGTGACAAACTACTTTGTTCCACTCCATGCTTCTTCTGTAACTTTGTTCATGACAACTTTGGTTGGGCATCTATTCAAGATATGCACCGCACAATTGACAACTTCATTCCAATACTCATTTGGAAAATGTTTTGCCTTCAACATACTTCTAACCATGTCTATGATGGTTCTATTCTTCCTTTCAACAACACCGTTTTGTTGAGGTGTGTACCTTGTTGTAAACTTCTTATGTATGCCATTCTCCCTACAAAAACATATAAACTCTTTGGAGATGTATTCTCCACTTCTGTAAGTTATTATCACTTTGATGTAGTGCCCACTCTGCTTCTCAACAAGAGCTTTGAAGTGGCAGAACTGTTCAAACACTTCACTCTTTTGTTTCAAGAAATACACCCATGTCTTTCTGGTGTAATCATTTATGAATGTCAAAACATATTTTCTGCTAGCTAGAGATGGAGTTTTCATTGGTCCACAAAAAACTGAATGGACTGTTTCTAAGGGTTCCTTTGCCCTTATACTCTTTCTTGATGGAAAGCTTTCTCTGTGTTGTATTCCCAAGATGCAGCCTTCACAAAGGCTGTCCGGTTTCTCAATCAATGGTAATCCCTTTACCATTCCTTTCCTATGCAGCAAATTCAGGCCTCTGAAATTGAGATGTCCAAATCTCAAGTGCCATAACCAATTTTCATCTTTCACTTCCTTTTGAAAGACCTCTTATGTTACAGCTACTACATTCCTTCTTTCCTTCAAGTCTGCTCTGAGCTTGAGGGAAAAAATCCTATTGCTTGTCATCTGCACCTCTGCAATGACTTTCTTTCTTGGAGGTATGTCCATGATTGTGCACACATCATCTTTAACGAATACATTGTAGCCCTTGACTATGAGATGTCCAATGCTCAAAATATTACATTTCAAGCCAGGTACATAATATACATCTTGAACAGACTTTTTTTCTCCATTTCTTGTCAGGATACTTACTCTGCCTTTTCCCTTGAAAGAGATCTTACTATCAGTCCCTATTGTTACTTCAGATTTAAGATTTTCATCAAGATTGGAAAACATCGCTATGTTTCCAGTCATGTGGTTACTAGAGCCTGAATCTAAGAACCATACATCATCTTGTCTATCTTGTCCTACATTACATGTTAACAACACATTCTTCTGATTATTTTCTTGTTTTGTAAAATTAGCATTCTGCCTATTATTCATGTCATTTTTTTTCTTCCTACATTCATTGGCATAATGGCCATACTTCTTATATTAATTACATTGGACTTGGGATTTATCATACCTTTGTCCATGTGCTTGATGTTGGCTTGAGCCTTCATTCTAGTTTTGATTACTACTCCTTCCATTCGTGGTGGTTTTTTCTTCTGTTAAACACCATGTTAAACACACACATAGTGTGTAAGAACAATAAACACACACGCAACAAGAAACTCAACACACAATGAAGGATAAGCGTGTAGCTCTCTTATTTTTCCATTATATATGATGTACATTTATAGTACAATGGTGTGACTCTTGGTTTCACATTCCAAAGTCACTTGGACTCCATTGTGACTTTTCGCATTCCACACCTACCCATGGAGGATTAGGTGTTCCAAAATTCCCCCCCTTAATCCGAAGGGGTATGTGTGAGTCCAAGAAGAGAGTTGTAATACAAATATGCAAGTATACATGGCAGCACTTGAGTTGAATCAACTCTTTGAAATGTTGGAAAAAAGAGGTGGTTTAAGGATGACCACCAACACTGGAATGCAATACTTATTAAAATGGAACTCTTCCAAACTAAAGTGCAGAAGCTTCAAAGCTTCACAGAGGAATTTACCCTCATAAAAAAGGGAGACCTTCAACCTAAAAGAAGGAAATTCAACCATGATACCATGGATTACCAACAACACTGGAATGCTTGAAGCATTTTCTGGAACTCAACCAAAGCTGGCAAGAAGCTGAAGGCTTCTGCTAGAAGAAGTGTCCCTCATATATGAAAGGGAGACCTTCAACCTAAAAGAAGGGAGGTCTACAACCTGTGATGGTTTAAGGTTTTCCACCAACCAAAGATGGTGGTTTAAGGTTGTCCACCAACCAAAGGCATGCTCATGGGCATCTGTGTCTCTGGCTATATCTCTGAATCTGGACTGAAAAATTGTGGCTCAGGCTCACTTGAATTGTTGTGTCTTTGGCTACAACTCTGAACATGGAATGAGAGATTGTGGCTCAAGCTCGCTTGATCTGACATCAAAGCTTGTACATGACCACCATTTTCCCCCCTATCAGGGACAAGGTGAGATGATGGCGAAAACTCAACTGCAAGTTTGCTCAATATTCATGAACAAGTTCTGACATGTGTCTTAAACATCTTCTTGGCTGTTGATGCCCATTGCCAAGAAGTGATCCATCCAAGATGAATCTTTGTTCTTGCAGCAGGCTTGTTTCTGAATCATCTGTCTGAAGAATGGATGTGCCGACCACAGTGCTTACATGGATGAAGATCAAAACAGTGATCTTTCATATGGCCAACTCGATCACAGTGTTGGCATTTTAAAATCTGTTGTTGTTGTGGAAGTGGAGCAGGATCTGGAACAGCTGCAAGTGAACTGTCATACAGGAATTCGGCACTCTGAAATATGATGGGCTTGGTGTAGTCTGGAATATGAAAGGAAACATCCTTTTCATATCCAAGACCAGTTCTGTTCTTGTTGTCGACAGGCTCTTCCCAAGGTTTGATGATGGGCTTGAGAAGTGCAGGTTGAACTGTTGCATCTGCATGTAAATCTGCTCTTGTGCAAGGAACTGAATGTGAATCAACTGCAACTTTATCTTCTTTCTTCTGATGAGAGTCCTTCACAATCTTCTGAACAGAAATAGGTTCAGAATGGTGACTCTTTTGTTGAAGTTCATCTTGTTGGAGCTAAGATTCCAACTGCAAAAACTCAATATTTTCTTGTGCATCTTGCAAACAACTTTGAATGTTACAAAGAGAATCCTTGCTCATTTTTACCATATCATGAACATTTGAATGAATGAGGTTATTCAACAACTCTAATGCCTCACTGATTTTAGCCCTTTTCAACAACTTAGGCTCAAAATAAAGGGTGTCAGCTTCAACCGAAAATGCACCCGTTTACAATGTGATTAAAATTCCTTTCAAAAATTACAAATGACTCAAAATAATTTCCAACTATGGAAATCTCAAAGTACAAAATCTTCTCCTCAAATGATGGAGGACAATCAACATTTTTCCAACAACTCAAATACTGATGGAAACTATGAATGAAGAAGCAATACAATGTCAGTTCAATACAATATTTCTGCAAAAATGTGCAGCAAAACACTTGTGTAAGAAGCCTTTAAGGCAGCTGATTTTTCTTCTTCAAGGAGTTGTTTTAAAAATGACAGAAAACTTGTCTTCACATCACCCTTCAAATCACAATGAAAATTTCACTTTTCTCTATGTATTCAGTCCATCTGCTTCATATGCCATTTCCTCATTTACTGATGTTCATTTCCTCTCTTCTCATCTCTCTGCTATTTTTTTTTTCATTAATTATTTGGGATTAATTAAAAAAAATTGGGGAAAACAGAGGTAAAAATGGGGAAGGTTTTTACCTGCGGAAAGTTTTTACTAGGGGAGGTTTTACCTAAGGTAAAACTGTAAAAAAAATTAAAAATTATTTTGAGGAAAAAGGGAATTTTTTTTTTTTAATTAAAAAAAAAAATGGAGGGATAAAAAAATTAAATATTAAAGTGGGAAGGGAAATAATTTAAAATAGGGAGGGAATTAATTAAAAGGGAGGGGGAAAGAAAACTAAGGGAATTAATTTTATAAAAAAAGGAAGAAAATTTATTTAAAAATAAAAAGCTGAAGTTACAAAAATGGAGTGGAAGGGGGGAATTTTTAAAAAAATTAAAAATTGAAAAGGAAAAAATAGAATTAAAATAAAGGGTGGGGGGACTGAGCGTATGAGGGGAATGGGTTGAAGAATAGGGTTCAAAGGAGAGGAAGGGTTGAGGGGATAAGTGAGGAAGGGTCATTAAGGGGAGTGGGATGGGTAGTGCGAGGGATGGCGGGTAGAGGCGTAGGGATGGGGGAGTGTGGGTTAGTAAGGGGGTGTGTGGGTAGGATAGGGGGAGGGTCGTGAGGCCACAGGGAGATGGGAAGAGGTGACAGGAGGGTGCAGGGGTGTCGTGAGGGGGTTTCGGGTAGGCGGCGAGGGGATGAGTGTGAGCGGGTGAGGGGGTAAGGGTTGAGCCGTAGGGCGTGGGGATGAGGGTCGCGTAGGGGGCGGGGTATTTTGTGAAGCAGTCGTAAGGTTGCAAATGAAAGGGGAGGGTCGAGGCAGGTGGGTTGTGATTGAGGGTCGTAAGGCCGAGTGATATGGTGATATGGGTAGATGTTGTGCCATGAGCAGATTTAGGGGGAAGGGTTAGTGCAGGGTGTAGGCGGGGGGCGAAAGGCTGATAGGGGAATAAGGGAGAGTTGCAGAATTTTTTTTTTTTTTTTGTTATAAAAATACAACAGAGATTGGAGAAATTGTAGAATCAGAAATTTGCAGGAAGTTGAAACAGCAAAATTTTTAAGTACTAAAATACAGCAGCAGAGAATTGGAGCAGGATTTTCACAAAATTTTCAGCAGAAAATTTTGCAGACTTTTCCAAATGTATAACAGAATTGGAGAATAATTTGCAGAAATCTCAGAAATTTTTTCAAGTAAAAAACCAGAAACTTCTTCTTCAGAAACCCACTTTAAAACGGTATTTTTAGCAGCTCTCCAATGCAGAAATTTAAAAGTAGAAATTGCAGAGAAAAAATAGAATTTAGAGAACCTTCAGATGCGCAGTGCCGCTCTTCTTCAAAACCACTATTGCTCTTCTTCAAAACAAATTTCCAAATGCGGAAAAATGTCTACTGCAGAAACTCTCTAAATGCTGCAAAAATGCCAAGAATTTTTGCATATATGCACAGGCCATAAACACAAACGGCTCACTCAAGGTTGAGCTGGTTATGAAAGTATCATCTTTAATACCATGTTAAACACCATGTAAAACACACACATGGTGAAAGATAAACACACACACAACAAGAAACTCAACACACAATGAAGGATAAGCATGTAACTCTCTTATTTTTCTATTATACATGATGTACATTTATAGTACAATGGTGTGACTCTTGGTTTCACATTCCAAGGTCACTTGGACTCCATTGTGACTTTTTGCATTCCACACCTACCCATGGAGGATTAGGTGTTCCAACACTTCCACCTCTATGTGGGCTTCTTCCTCTTCCTCAGTTGTTTGTTTTTCCTTGGCCTCTGCTTTGGCCAAAAGACATTTTAGCCTTAAAATCTTGTTCCAATGAGGAATCTATTCCTCTTTTCAGTCTATGTTCATGAGATATCATGGATGCACTAAACTCATCCACTGTAAATAATAAGAAGTCCATTGTCTCTTCTATTGCCACTACTATGGCATCAAATCTTGAGGGTAGACTTCTAAAGATTTTCTCCACTATTATTATTTCTTCAAGTGTCTCTCCATGAGACCTTATCTGGGTAACCAACCCAATAACATTATTGAATAATAAGTCTATGGTGTCAGACTCTTTCATATAGAGAGTTAAAAATCTCTCCTCGGCATTTGCAACTTTGCTATCTTCACCTTCTCCATGCCTTGATAGGTTGTTTTGAGAATATCCCATGCCTCCTTAACCTTTGTTGTTGTTGCAATCCTTGAGAAAATACTCTTGTGCACTGATTGAAAGAGACAGAAGAGGGCTTTGGAGTCGTTCTTCCTATTATCTCTTAACAAATCTCTTTCTGCTGATGTCAAATCAGCCAGCACTGCTGCGTCTGTTGGTTCTGGATAGCCATTCTCTACTAGCTCCCATATGTCTTGTGAAGCAAATAGGCTCTCATCATGATTTCCCAATAATAATGGTTCTTCTCGTTAAATTGTGGAATTTGGGGATTTGTCAGGCTGGTGCCTGCTGTTGCCATTGTAACTATGCTAACACAACAAAAACAATCAAACTCTTTTGACTATGTAAACAAACAGAAGCTTCCTCTCTACAGGAAAAATCTGCTTCAACAATCTTCTTACAGCTTCTGTAGTGAAGAGCGATCTCTGCTTCGTTCACTGAGCACCTAGACTAGCTATGATACCATGTTGGAATTTTTGAAAAATTCCGAAAAACACAAAGGAAATAAAATTCCTCTATTAAACACAGAGATTTAACTCAAAAGATGTGGACAGAGATGCATAAAAACAATTTTTTTCATTAAATATGAAAATATATTACAGAATGAGATTCTGTCTTTAGAACGAAGTTCTGGATTACAATGGAAATTCTTCTAGCTGCTTCCCACACACATAGCGCTTAGAATTTTCGCTCTTTGTCTCTCTATTCTGCCTTTGGGCTTACAATAGTTTCATCACACTATCTTCTACTACTTATCTGCACTACCCGACTGTATGAATATATAAAATACTTTAACCTAATCTAATTCAATGTTGTTCAATGGCTCAACAAGAAAATTTAACAACTCCTGTAATTGGTCGAACAACATGCTAGCCACATTCATCGCGGCAGCACTGCTTGGCAGGGTCATTGCGGCGGTACAGCTCGGCGAGTTCAAAGAGTCGGGTTGTGCTCCTGTAGTAAATCTCCACCGTCGATCTTATGTCAACACCCGATGGTCAGGTCAACTACGAAGGCACCCCTCTGGTTAAAAAACGAGAAATTTGTGCCCACGGGTTATCGTTGATCTCATATGAACGATAAGTTTGCTCTTGGATGTGGGCAGACTTTAAGAGATGTGACAATGGGCTATTTGGCTGATGGTGGATCCCAGCAAACTTCAAACCAAAATTAAACCCGTTTTCATAAAATTATCGCATCCCAATTTGATCTGGTGTGACGTCAGCCTCTGGAAGCATGATAAAAGTTAATTTTGTTTATAATTCCTTATCGGGTCCGAATTGGGGCTTGTCCACATCCTTTCAATTCCTATGTGATTGGGAATTTATTGGCCCATTGGTGTTGCGTTGGCGGAGATGGGTTCCACCACTATGACGTGGTGTATTCAAATCAAAATACAAATGGTAGGAGTTTATGAGCGGTGGTTGCAAAGTTTAAATGCAGGGATGGAGAGTTCTTCAATGCACGGTGGCGTGCAAGCAAAAACAAAAATGGACTTTAGCTCGTGCTATCCTTCCTCGTGATGTTGGATTTAATATTTCAACACTAATAATCAACAATTATTTTCATTCGATAAAGACCTAGGTATTGTTACTCGTCTACACTTTTCGTAGCACGGTGCTTGATTATAGGTTGCCCGAGAGAAATTATAACAAGGGCACCATCTCTACGAGGATGAGTACTATTATGTTGATGAAGCTAAGTGTCAAACACTTAAATATTCCTCGATTCTACTCAAATACTTTGATTCTGGAATTCTCAAATACTTTGATTCCGGAATTTTTTACGAAGACGAAGATGAACATACATCTGACTTCGTGCCAGCCCATTATGTTGAAAATCAGGGTAGGGTTTTCACTATGAGAGCCCCTGAGGGCATGATAATATTTGAGGCCTTCCTCTACTACGTCACTAACATAACACATTATAACTACCAGCTTTTTAAAGTACAGCCTATCATGTTTCCGAAGAAGGGAAGAAAAGAGGAATCTGAAGAGGAATATGAATCTGAATTCGATGAAGATTTAAGAGAAGTTGTTCAATGGAAGACTAATATTTCTCTCCATCTGATTGACATATTTTGGCTGCATATTCTATCGAATTACCATATTGGAATTCAACGGGTCGTTTCCATGGCGACTAGCGAGTACAACGATGTGACCTATTCATTCAATGTTGACAACCCGGAGATTTTCTTCAACATGTCATGTAGGTAACTCTTTTTCACCATATACCCTTCAACCATCGCTGGACTGGTTTTCGTCAAGAGGGCCTCTGTCGATATCGGGACCACCTAGGGATTTGCATCGGAGATAAAGATGCCAACCACAGAATTGATGGAAAGGTTGATGAGGGCCGTTAGGGTTGTTAGATTTTATTCGTTGTATTATGTTTTTTTATTTCTTGGAATCATACAAGGAGAGTATGTTGAAGGTGTTAGAGAAGTGGCTGATGAATTAGAAAATCCCAACCACCGAGAGGGTGGACTAGTAACAATCCTTGAAGTGCCTGATATTAAGTACTTTTAACGGTTCAACTCGGCATAAGTTGTATCGAAATAATTGAAAGATCTGCATGGATTCCAGATATATATTTAATCTACGTAATTGAGATTGAGCCCAAAGGCTTGTTTTAAGGCTTTACATATAAGTTTGTGTCTATATCTTTTTTAGTTGATACTTTTTTTTTTTATAAAACTAAAAAAATTATGCTTTAAATAGAAAAATAATGTCTATTATAAGAAAAAAAGTATTGAATATGTTGTAAATTAATTAGAAATAATAATAAAAAGTGTGAGTAAGATGTTTAAATCTTATAATTTTAAACAAAGATTAAATAAGCTAAGTTGTATGGAAATAAATGAAAAATCTTCATGGATGTCAGATATATGTTTAGTCTATATAATTGAGATTGAGCCCAAACTCTTATTTTAGAGCTTTATGTATAAATGTTTTCTATTCATTTGTTGTCTAGTTGACACGTTCCCCTTTATAAAAATAAAAATAAAAAATTATGTTCTAAATTGACAAATAATGTTGTATGTTCTAAAGTAATTAGAAGTAGAAAAAAATGTGAGTAAGATATTTAAACCTTATAATATTAAAGAGAGATTAAATAAACTATTTGAGGATCTATGTTAACTAATTTATGTTGACATCTACTTTATATATATATATATATATATATATATATATATAGAAAAAAAAACGTTCAAATAAAAAATTCAATGGTGGGTTATAACTTTACGACCTATTCATTATACAGTAACTTGTTACTTTGGAGAAAGAAATTAAACATTCATTACTTATCTGATTTTTCCAAGTCCACTACCAATTATGCATAAAACTATTATGCACCACCCGTCCAAGAGATGCAGTCACTACGAAACATAGCCTTCATATGAAGGAATCCCACTTGCCACCAAGCTTATGGATTTCTCTTCCTTCACTTGTATGCAACATCTTCCTTTCTTTCCTTGCTTCCGATCTCGATTTATTCTCCTTTCTAGGAAATAATTTTGTTGCCTTTTCTTCAAATTTTCATAGGAAAACAATTTTCCTCTTAAATAACTACCTTTAACTATTTCAAACCTTATGAATATGGCTACTAATAGCATAAAATTTTCCTACATAGCTTATAGTTAATTTTTTCCATATCATTTTAATAATCATTAATTTATTCTTATTATTATCTTGTGGATTACATATTAAATGAAAATTCACACAGTAATAAATAATTACTTGTCCTACCAGGAGACATTACATCTTCCCCCCTTCAAGAAAAACACTATCTTGATGTTTTTTAACCTTTCAAATAAATTGGGGTAAATATTTCCATTGAACCTTAACTGGAATTATAATTTTCTTACATATCATTACTTATTCCATTCTAATATATGTAGAGGTTCAGTTAGAAACTCTTCATCTCGTTCAACCTGAGAGTCGCACTGGATTATCATTATTAGTTTGACATTATACGTATCCATATAAAGAGAGAAAAAAATGAAAGAAATGTCCTAACACAACATATCTATCATGTGACCCTGAATATGGCTAGGGAGTGCCTAATGATAAGCTATTGTCCCCACTCGTGCAAGGATCTAGAAGGCTCCACAAAATCAAGGGGTTAGTTTAACACAACTTCCCCACTACAAAGTACTCTTTATAGGCCTAACTCGAACATAAACATGATCTCCAACTGGAACTCTTGATAAGTGCATCTTTTATATATGTAAGTCTTTTTATTTTCTTGGGTTCATTTTAAATTAAATCTTACCTCTTTAATAATTGTCTCAATTTCCATCAACATCTCAAGTCCTGACATAAGTTTATCTTCTAGACCAAACCAGTTAATGGGTGTTTTGCACCTTTGTCACTATAACACTTCAAAGGGGCTCATTTTAAGTGATGCTTGATAGTATTTATTGTAGGAAAATTCTATAAGGTGAAGATAATCTTCCCACTTGTTAGGTTGTTGCATAATGTACATTCGCAGAATGTCCTCTAATACTTGATTAACCCTCTCCTTTTTTCCATCCGTCTAAGGGTGATAAGTAGTGTTGAAATGTATTTTTGTCCCCAATCCTATGAAAAATGCCTTCCAAAACATGAAGGTAAATTTCACTTTGCTATCTCATATCACTACCTTATGGAAGCCATGTAGTCAGAAGATTTATCGCATGAAAATATCAGAGATTTGAACCGTTTTATAAGTGGATTGCACTGATATGAAGTGTGCATTTTTACTCAACTTGTGAACTGCTAACATTATAGAATCATTCTGCCTTTTCGATTTAGGTAGACTAGTAATAAAATCTAGTGTAATAACTTCCCATTTCCACTCAGGAATGGGAAACTGATGTAATAATCCAACAGGGTGCTACTGTTCTACTTTCACCTGTTGGTACTGTAGACATTTTTTCCAAATATTTTACCACCTACTTCTTCATTCCAGGACCAAATTAATTATTTCCTAAGGAAATTATTAACTTATGGTAGTCGGGATGTGATACATAATGTTTTCTATGATATTCATCTAAAATTATATGTTTTATACTTTGTTGATTAGGCACATAAAGTCTCTTTTTAAAAATCAACAATTATTTTTTATCAATGTCATAGCCTAGTTGTTTCCAGTGGTTTTTCATTTGTTATACATTCTTCCATAAAAATTGATACTCAAGGTCACGCACGGTAGCCTCTTTAATCAACTCCTTAAAATCATTTTTTTCTTCACTGAATGAAACCTTGTATACACAATTCAATTTCCTACTTAAGGCATCTGCAACCCGATTATCCTTCCCCTTGAGATGCCTAATGTCAAATTCAAACTCACTTAAAAAGGTGTTCCAATTTGCTTGTCATGTGTTTAATGTTGGTAGTTTAAAATATTTTGTTAGGCTCTTGTGATCCGTCATAAAGAAAAAAAATATTCCCAAGCAAGTAGTGTCACCATACTTTCAAGGCATACACTATTGTTGCCAATTTCTAAATAATAATTTGAGTATTTCTTCTCATTTTCCTTAATTTTTTGAGATTCAAAGGCCACCACTCTGCCATCATGCATAAATACTCTTCCCACTCCCTCTTTACATGCATCCGTGCAGATCACAAAATATCGTTCTAGGTCTTCCACTCATAATATTGGAGCGATAGGTGATTCAATTGATCAAAACTCTTTTGGCATTTAGTTTTCCATAAAAACACTCTTCCTTTCATTTGTAAGGAGATAATAGGGTAAGCCACTCTCAAAAATTCCTCAATAAAGCAGTGATAGTATCCAACTATCCCCATAAAGGATCTAATATCAACCACACTTCGAGGAACATGCCACTCCATTACACACTTAATTTTTTCGGGATCAACCACTATACCCTCTGTAATATTGAATTTTAGTTTTGAAAAAGTCACACTTTCTATACTTAGTGTATATTTGATGCTCCAACAATGTTCGCAATACGATTCATAATTTTTTTTGTTGTTCTTCCACATTGTTAGAGTAAACAAGGATGTCATCAATAAAAATTAAGACAAAATTGTCTAAATATGGATTAAAAATACTATTCACTAGAAACAGAAATGTTGCAGGGGCATTTGTAAGCCCAAATGGTAATATGACAAACTCATAATTCTTGTAATGGGTTCTAAAGGAAGGTGTGCATATATCTTCTTCCTTGATTTGGATCTAATGGTATTCATAGCATAAATCAATCTTCGATAATACAATGTCCTCCTTCACCTGATCAAACGGGTCATCTATTTTGGGTAATGTATACTTATTTTTACTAGTCATTTTGTTTAATTTATGGTAGTAAATATAGGGTCGCAAGGTTCCATCCTTTTTCTTTACCAAAAATACAAGGGATTCCCAAGGAAATACACTTGGGAGGATATATTTTTTATCCAACATTTCTTGAAGCTATATTTTTAATTCAGTCAATTCTGGGATACTCATGCAGTAAGGGGCTTGGGATACTAGGGAAGCTCCAGGGATTAATTCTATGGTAAAATCGATATCCCACTTTGGAGGTAATCTAGGAATATCCTTTAGAAAGACATCTGGAAATTCTTGTACTATAGGTATATTTTCTAACGTTACAATTTTCTCTTTTGAATTAATGTATCCCACCTCTGATGCATATATTTGGCACCCCTTCCTAAGACAATTTCCCAATTGAGTGGCATTAATGGGTCTCAAATTCACTAGTTTTTGGACTTCCTAAAACTCATATCAAATTCCTTCATCAACGAGATAACTAATGGTTTTAGCTCTATAGTTAAGAAGAGACCAATGAATTTCAAGCCAGTCAATTCCTATTAAAATGTCATATGACCTTACGGGCAAGATATTTAAATTTTTTGTGATAGGTTGTTCAGTAATCATAATCGGGAAGTTTTCAATTTTAGAAGATACTCTCCTTCTAGCTCTCGTAGCTAATTGTACCAACGATGGAATTTTAAATTTCACGACTTGAAAATGACATGTTTTAGCTATTTTGGGGCTTATATAGCTTACACTAGATTCAGGATCAATTAATATTGACACAAAATGATTAAAAGACTTGCCTTCAAATCCCACCATCGTCGGTTGTTATTCTTCTTAATGATCCTCAAGGGTTGCATTGATCTTAAGTAGACTCCTTTCCACTTCTCTTACTATGGATGCTTCCTAAATCTGTGCAATTTTCTTATTTCTTTTCCGATAAGGGAAAATTTTGATATAATGAGGTTCTCCACATCCCCAACAATGTAATGGGGATCTCAAAGACAAATATTCCTTTGATTTGGTCACAATATCTATATTTTTTTTATTCTCCTAGCATCTTAGTTTTCTATAAAAAATTTCCTGGAAATTTCTTTTTTTAATTTCTGGGAAAATTTGTTTGGATACTAGATTTCCCACTTTTACCATTATGTACCAACCTCTATCCTTTCTTTTCAAACCACCTTTTCAGATTTTCTCCTTTCTGCTTCATTTCCTGGTGTGAATTCATGCTTTACACATGATCTTATCTACCATTTTTGGATTGTCAAACTCGAGACACTCGTTCATGAAGGAAGACATGCTACTTATAAATCTCTGCACTCTAGCATTTTCTCTCAAATGTATGGAATGTATCTCAAAAGTGAAGTGAATTTAGCCACATATTCATCCATTGTTAATTTCCCTAGTCTAATATCATGGAGTTCCCTCTCCTTATCATCATAAAAATGCTCTTTCAAATACCTATTCTTAAAATACTGTTGGAATTTCTCCCATGTAATTCCTTGTTCGTCCACCCCTTGGATTGCTTTGACTTCCTCCCACCACAAGGTATATTTTCCTTGCAGTTGATAGATTTCCAAGCGAGCCTTGAATCTATCATTATATTTGTAAATTTAGAATTAATTGTTTATGTTAACTATTCATTCCTCCGTTGCCTCTTCAAATCATCCATCAAATACTGGGGGCTTAATTTCTTGCATGCCCCTTGCAATTCCAATTTTTGTAATTTCACTCCCTCCAACCTCTTATCCTGAGATGTGTTACATAACTCTATCTTTTGGGTTCTAGAATATTTTTCTTTCCTCGATTCCTATGTCTCACTTTTATAGGGAAGGTTGGTTTCTCCTCGCTAGTGGGATTATGTCTGAAAACCATCATTTGTTTTTGGATCTGAATTTCTTTGGTTTTGTCGATCGATGATACTTTTGATAATCCTTTCTTGATCCCTTAAATTTTTTTCATTATAAACTTTAATTTAGCTACCTTCTCCTTCAACTATTGTATAGTATCTATCAACATAGCTATAGCACATAGTGTACCATTTCCCAGCTGAACCCACATCTTCATATTAGGTCCCTGCATTGGTGCGAGATTGGGACCTATAGGAATTCCACGGGGGTTGGCTCCATTTTATTTCCCCCTCTAATCATGACTTACTTTTCCTTTCTTTGTGGAAAAATGAACATATTTGTTAATATCATGGTGTCCCAATCGAGGTCGTGGTGTCATAACCTGCTCTAATAACAGTTGTAAGGATTCCAAATTCTAATCGACAAGTTAGATATCTTTTAAGTAAAATACACACACACACACACACACACACACACATATATATATCATGATTCTAAATTTAAGTTAAATTAATATACATTGATTATTTCTACTCTATGTCAATAAAATCTTATTTCTCTAGGCTAATAAAAGGTTATTCCGCAAGTGAACATGTGCCTCCACCATGTATTTCTTTTAATTTTATTCTTCACTTTTATGTCATGGTCATTCATACAGTCATATTTCTACCGAGTTTTATGTTTAATGATGGAGCTTATTAAATGTGGTGATGGTTTCATGACTCACCCTTATCCACTAAGCAGAATATATTGACACTCAGATATTCAAGATGCGTTGGAAGACAGTAAGGGAGGGAAAGGTTTTCATACTACCAATCTAACACTCCATAAAGTTTAATCTCATCTACCGTAGCTTTGGAATTCTCTATTTCCTCTGGAGTCTCATTTTACAGTTGTTCCTGGCTAGGTTGTTTTCCTTATACAAGTCATTTTATCAACATTTTTGTGTTTTTTGTTCAATGAGTTGATTCAATGTAATGCAACTTTCGGTTTGAATATTGTTAGCATTTAATTTTAATTTTAGGGTTTTCTTGGCAATAGATAGGCCTCATGGTATGATTTGGGTGTGGAGAAAGAATCAAATTTCACTCCACCGATTCAGCTTGTTAGTATAAATCTTAATCACAAGCGTACAAAAAAAATACCACTTTAGCTGCGCACAAAAAATAACCCTAACAGAAAATATGGCTGCCAATGTATTTAGATCTACAATTAGTTGACCAAGATAAATGCTGCAAAAATCTAGATCTATGCATTAAAATATATTAAGCAGTAAATAAAAGCAAGAGTTGCTCCATGCATCCAATAGACAAGACAAGAATATGTTTAAAGAATTTTATATTAAGGGCACCTGGGAGGAGAACATAGAAGGATGTTACGAGTCCTCCTCAATGGGATGGGTTCTTGTAACTCCTCAGCACTTCATATCTAAAATCCCTCTCTCTTGATGGTGTAGAAAACCCAGACAAATATGGAACTCATAGGGAGCTCACAATAAAAATAGTAGCAAAATATGACAATGATGGTAGATCAAAGTGAGACCAAAAGTATAGATCTAGAGTGATATTTAGGCAACAAAAGGTAGTGATTGAATGGAAAACCCTTCTATTTATAACAAAATATTAAGTTAGTCTAGATATTGGCACATAATTAAAATATTATTAACCAAATCAAGATCCAACTTTGATGGAATATTTTATTATATTTATTGGAGGGAAAAAGAATTTGACTTGGGTGAAATCCCTTTATTTGTAAATAATAAATAAATAAATGATTTATTTATTATTTTAAGGTTGTGGTTGAGTAATAATGAAATAAATAATTATTTATTTAATTATTTATAAATGATTTAGTCAAATTTAACAAGGAATATTATTTAATTAAGGTTTAAATAATTATTCCTAGAAAATAATAAGATAAATAATGATTTATCTAATTAATTTCCTTGTTTTGGGTTAAATATGACTAGGAATATTAATTAAACTGTTTTTTAACTAATTATTCCTTGAGGAAAACCAAACAAATGTGGATTTGTTTAATATTTCCTCATGGGGTTTCCTGTTTAGACCATAAACGACTTAATAAAGGTGGTTTACTAAGTTATTTTTTATAGTGAAAGCAATTATACTTAGGGTATAATTGGTCTTACATGGTGTACTTTGGTCCATCTAATAGTAACAGGTTAGATGACCAAAAAATGGTGTAACAAATTTCCCCCCGGCGTGCAAGCGTTAGGAGCTAATCATATGACAGAAGTACGTTGTAAGAACTCAATCACTAGACACCGAAGGGGAAGTCAAAGAGAGATAAATATAAGGTAGACCAAAGCACTAGAGGACTAGACCCTAATTAGGTGACACATACAGGTGCGCAAAGTCTCATTTATGAGTGAGTACGTGTGCTATAGGCAGCGAGGAAGGCATACCTATGCCCGTTGAAACAAATTATAAAGAATAATGTATCCAGTAAACAAGGGACTGAACTATATAGTACATGCTGGCATAAACATGAGCCAGATAAAAATATGATAATGAATCCCACATACATATTGTGCCTGGGATAATAGCCAGGACTTATACAATAATATCTAAGTACATGAGATATAAGTAAAACCAAAGTGCACATGTAAACAGGAAAGGGCTCTAAAAATCTAAATGATACATGTAATCAAAAAGGCGTTGTAAGCGGTTGAGGCCGACATCATAAAATCTGTTGAGCTGCATCAAAGGCTGCAATGAATAGGTCATCCAGGCATGTGGGGGCCTACCTGAAGGGCCACCCCCTCATGAGGTCTGAGAACATCTCACACACTCCCGGGAATCACCGGTACAATTTGCTGCATCACTAAACCATAAAGTAAACGGATATATATCATGTTGCAAGGAGCTGGTGATGAGAAACAATCAAGTCAAATGGCAATAAGAAGTCCCTTTTGCCTGATCTGAGGCACCAAACAAGAGTAGAAGTTGGAACCAAGGTACACCGCCCTCTAGACCTGTCTTCTGGAATGAATGATCTGATGTTGACAAAAGGAGGTATGCCATAGGTGAGGCAATAAGGGATCCTCAACTAAGGCATGAGAGAAAATAGTAGAGCAACTAAAAGACTGACACCATGGGTGATAATGAAATGGAGGGTACTGAGTAGCGAACGGACGACTTCCCTTGTTAGAGCATAAAGGGCATGGATGACCTGGCAGAAACTGACACAATATCAAAGGGGATAGGGGACAGTAGGACTGAAGTCCATAATGTGCGACACGAGAGAGGAACCAAGCAATGAAGGATGGAGGACTATAGCGGGATACAAAGTGACTCGGAATAGACTTAATGGATGCGATGATAACTCAACTCGGATTCTCTAAACAAGGGCAACTCGATGATGCTGCCACACATAAAAGGAATGGGGATCATAAAAACATGAGTATGAGATGGTTACCCATGACAAAATTCGACACGAGCGTGGGAAATTATGGAGGCAATGTGGTGCCCCGATTACAAGTGTTTCTAGTGAAGAAATTCGATTTTAAGGAGTGGTGAAGTGACCCTTCTTGGACAAAATGTGTCCTGATGGCGTATCAAATCACAAAAAATCATGAGCTGGCTACCTAAAAGAAATAGAAAATGTATTTCAGGAGGGAAATGCTTAGGGTAATATTTCTTAATATAGAGTGCATTGCAAGGATTAGGAAGGGGGTGTCCTTCGAAATATTTCAACTAGTCAAGGGATCGACGATTTTCTTATTGGCCACCGAAGATATGATGGACTCAGGGGAGGTCTGAGTCTTCGGTTTGTAATATGTCAACTAGTCAATGGTAACTATCTTTCCATTATGTGGAAAGGATATCTTGAGGGTGGACCGCAGATGGTATAGAAAAAATCGCATAGGTGTAGCTATGACCCAATAGAATGTTGTAAATTGTAATCTAAGGGGGCGTCAATGAATTCTACGTTAACGCAAATAGTCTTGCCTGCAAGAGTAATAGGACAATTGCGGAATAGGCCAATGGGCTGGGAGGCATGGCCATCCCACGCTGGGAGAGTGATCATGGAAGGGGCCAACTCAAGTGATTTGAGTTGCTTCCAAACTGAAGCGGACATCATGTAAGTGGATTCCCCCTCATCAATGATACACCAGGAAACATTATCATTCCGGATCTTGACTAGGATTTGGAAGGTGACGGAAGAAAGAAGAGGAGGATGTTCTGACCAGTCAACATTGAAGATGATCAATCGATCATCTGAAGGATCTACAACACCCATGGCAGATAGTAGATCATTTCATTGTGAAGGGCACAACTGGAGGAGTTCAAGCATTGAGATGGCAGCAGGAGATTGCGCCAAATCATCGACTACGCTATACGAATGGGAAGCTTTTCCAGAAGCAACATTTTGACGCAATGGTCCCTTAGGGATCTTGGTATGAACCTCTTCCTTAGGCTGAGGGATCTATAAAGGACCATTAGGTGTCAAAAGAGGCTCTGCATAACCTGAAGAAGGGGGCTCGGGGACAGACGTAGCGAGAGGCTTGTTGTACTAAAGAGACCGAGTCTAAAGGTTGAGGTCTATGATGATAGGTTGTTCAGAGTTCATCATGAGAATATGGTAATCAGAGGTAGCAGATGGAGGAGGTTGAGTGGCTTCCTGACCTTCAGGTGGTTGGGTAGCCACAAATCCTTGCTGAGGGAAAGGGTTGGTAAACACAGCCAGTTGACTAGGCGTAGAATTGGGAGGGACGGAAGGGGAGGCTTGCTGTCCTCGCAATGTTGCTTGAGTCTCCCAAATCTACCGCATCTGTGGCAAAGGAGTACAATCATGAGTGTAATGACCAAAAACACCACAACAACAATAAGGCTTATTTGTGCAAACAGGCCTATCCTACTTGGGCTGAGTGCCCTATTGCTAGTTAGCAGTGTTAGGTGCATTACTTTGAGGATTAGGTCTAGGATTACCAGGGGCAGATTAATTTTGAGTGCCTTTCCTCTTCTTTCTGGAAATAGGAGGATTAGTCACACCCTGTTGTGTATATATCTGCCCCTGAGGGGGTGGTGGCTAATATTGCAGGGGTTGAGAAAGCAAGGGAGGATGAGGTGCTAATGTTAGAGGAGTTGGAGCACCATGCTCTGGATACTGATAATAAGGAGGTTGGATAACATTGTGGTAAACAGTTTGGGCAAAAGGAGGAGGCATGTCGTATCCTAGATACATGCTACCTAGAGGTGGGAAAGTGCAGGAGGTGCTAACGCCTCCCTGAGGGACACCATAGCCCATGGGAGGCTGAGCATATGGATGAGAGAGAGCTCCAATGATACCGTCGGTGGCATGAGATTCCCCCGGTGCATTGGCACCATCGGGTCTAGGAAGATCAGGTAGAATGGTTGTAATATCCCTGTTTAGGGCAGCCTCCCTGTTGAGGGTCTGGTGGGCCCTGACACGTTGCCGGGGTCTGCGTAATTGGGGGACTACGCAAGGGTCCCCATCCCGAGATGCTCCGGTGGGCCTTAAGACCCCACCCTTAACACCCTGGGATGCCGCCCTCGCTAATAGTTTGAGCTTTTGGTGTAGTGGTTGGAACAACGTGGTATCATAGCCAAGGTCTCGAGGTCGAGACTCGCGGAGCATGGTGGGCTGTAATATCCCTGTTTAGGGCATCCTCCCTATTGAGGGTCCGGTGCGCCCTGACACGCTGTCGGGGTCTGCATAATTGGGGGACTATGCAAGGGTCCCCATCCCGAGATGCTCCGGTGGGCCTTAAGACCCCACCCTTAACACCCTCGGATGCCGCCCTCACTAAAATTTTGAGCTTTTGGTGTAGTGGTTGGATCAACGACTGTAATATTCCTAATTAGAGATAGCTAATTGGAATATTCTATTTTTTTTAGTTTTTCGTCTATAGTTTTTAAATAAATAAAAAGTGAGTGAAGAAGGTCTAACTCACTTAAGTGAAATAAGACATCCACCTAGTAGCACAACGTTGTGACTTAAGTGGGAGTCAAGGGGGGGCCTAACACCACGTAGAGGAGGGGGCCTATGTACACTCTAGAAGCTTCTACACAGATAAGGATGAGGATGTGGAGGAGAGAGAGAGGCTACGTTGGGTTTTGGAGGGAAAACAACGTTATAAAAGATGGAGGAGCCTCCTCATTTCATTCATTCTTGAGTTGATGATTTTGGAGTAAGACATTTGTCTTCTTGAGCATGCTGATTGTTTAGCCTGTCTGCAGCACTGTTTAGTGCATTGAGTGTCTCCGGTCGGAGATCTCGCCCTTAGCCCTAGGGGACTTTGAGTGCCTGCTCGAGCAAGGTTATTTTTTCAGCATTTTGTGAGTCGTTTCATTGTTTTGGTTTGTTGCGGAGCTAAAGCTTATAGAGACTACGTAGCCACTGGGAGAGAGGATGTAGTACATTGTGGAGGAGCTTCGGATTGGGGTTTCTGTAGGCGATTTCACCGGGATTCCGAGTAGAGGGTCAACCTTTGCCCGTCGGGGGTTTTTGGCGGAGTTTGTGGCAGTATTTCAGCTGTTTCTATCCAGCCACTGTGTTGTACCTTGGAGGCCAGCATAATTCACTGGGGAGGCAGTTTCTGGTGGTTTCGAGGGTTGGCCGTTCTTGGAATGGTTTGTGGATCTTGTCGGGCTTGTCAAGGAGAGGAGATTTTCTGATTTTCATCTCATTTTGGCAAGGGGATCAGCCCCTAATCTTCAGTCGATTCCAGCAGTAGCAGCTACACGACAGTTTTCCAGCAGCTGGGACGCAGTTCATAGAGCAACCATTTCCTGTCTTTTCTGAGAGTTTTTTCTTACTTGCTTTGGGCAAGATCACTTCTTGTACTTCATTTCATTTCTCAGATTAATAAAATGGCTCAGAATTTCCTCTCTATGTTTTCTCATTGAGTTTTTGTAGTTGTCGTAGTTGCTGTATTCTCTTTCTATTATATGTCTATTGTTGTTTTTTAGCATTCTAGTTATATACCACTTGGTGCGTTTATCTTTCACTCTTAGACAGAGTCTGGAAAGGACCAGGTAGCCTCTGGTTCTCATCCTCTTTTTAGAGGCGAAATATTCGGTAAATGCCCTCCCAGTCTATCTGTGGTTGGAGTTTTTCCGTGTTTTAGAGATATCCCCGAAATGGGATATTACAGTGGTATCAGAGCATTGTTCTAGCTCAACCTGTGGTCTATGACATCGGGAAAGAGACCTTACAGATGCCAAACATTTTGGAGAGCAACGATTGATAGTAGCAGCTGCAGTGCCAAAAAACGAAATTGGAAGAGGGCCAAACTAGAAAGGGTCAGATTTTGAAGGTTGGAATTAGAAGAAACCATTTCTGGGTTTTTCTGGGTTTTGGGCAAGGATCATCTTCCTAAATTCTTAGAATTTTTTGAGCAATTTTTAGTGGGTAAATCAAAGACAGAAGTCAGGTAGAAGTGTAGTTTCTAGAGGAGCCTGTGATAGACGCATAACAGGAGGATCATGTAGACATAGAGCAGGAGGAGATGATGGCAGGTGATGATAATGTGAAGAGATTTGGGGAGATGCTCCTCAAATCAGTACAGGATCTGTCGAGGCATATTAAGGTGATGGGGCAGAGATTCACCACTGTGGAGGCTAGACAGCGTGAAACCCCAAGGGGTTTCCAGATTGGCAAGGGATCAAGCACATCCCACCATTTTCCAGAGCATGATGCCACTCAGTATATGCCATCACATACACCCACAAGTTCCACTATGCCCACTTTTCTGGGTGCAGACACAGGGGCAGGAGCACAACAGGAGCTAAAGCCTGGCCACATGGGTGATTATTTTGCCGAGTATTAGGCATATGGGCAAGAGTTCAGGGATGCCCTTCCATTCAGATATTTTTTTCAGCTCAAGCGGGATAATAGACCCCGCAACTTTCACAGACAGAACAAGAACTCACATGACGGGGGCTTGCAGCACATAGTCGGAAAATTCCATTTATCGACATTTGACAGGTCATCCAAGCATTCAGAAAAAGCTTGGGTGGAGAATTTGGATGCCTCTTTCCAGCTTGACCAAGTATCAGAGGAGGAAACCATCAAAATTTTTACCTCGCACTTGGAGGATGAGGGCACATAGGATTGCAGGGAGTTCGAGGATACACCTGGTGTGATGTAGGACTCACCCTCATTGGAGACCTCCTTGACCATGTCGGTTGATATCGTAGTGGAGAAGGTAGAGCCTACCCCAGTAGAGCCATCCATTGAGGTGATGACCGGAGCCCTGTCTGAGTTTTCGGGTGGTAGCAGAACACGAAAGATGGGTGAGGTGTCAAGAGATGTATACACCTTTGATGAGGCACTAGGAGATACAGAGGTATTGGATGATGGTCGCAGACAGCAGTATCATCGGCTTCGGGCAGACCTTCTATTTTTGAAGGGGAAGTCCATGTCAGTATGGGAGGCCATTTTGTTGTAGGACAGGGAGCTGGAGGGCATGAGAGTGGCTTGTGCCGAGTCGGCAGCCAAGTTGGCCCACATTGGGGAACGACTGGATTCCCTGATGGTACAACCAGAGGGCACGTTGGAGCATCAAATCATTCCCCTTCAGGCATACATGGACGGGACTAGCAGCATTGTTGGGTCACCTCTCCCCATTGGAGAGAGAGAGACAGAGTCACCTAGTTAGACCTCATATGTTGACTTGGTTAGCAGGATGAGATGATCAGAGTTGCACAGTGTGCAGCATCCACTTGTCGAGGTTGGATGGCGAGAGATTTTGAGTTGGTACCCAGTGGAGTGGGTTATGGAGATGGTGGTGGACCGGGGTGTAGTTCAGTAGGAGTTCCCAGGTGCTGGGAATACAAGAACCCCAGATTGGCATTGGGGTCTAGGTGGGATTACCTATCATTTCCCAGGCAGGTCGGTTGACTATGTATTGGAGGATACAATTGGCCTAGCAGTAGAGCATGCGCATCCTCTAGGGGAGTTTCGGTTAGCCCCAGTGGCCAACCAGTTTTTGGGTAGACTCCCTAGGTTGTCTTGGTATGACACTCATACACGAGATCACGGGGTGGTCAACATACCTTGGCAGGAGCTTGTCGGAGGAGGTGGCATTGGCAGGCCACTAGATGGCGCCTTGTATGGGGCCAAGGATTCTTCACCTTTGTGTGGGGCACAGAGGACGCAGCGAAGCTGAGAAATGGTGGTAACACTACTGACACATAGGGAGATTCACTTCTCGGACCCCTCGAGGAGGGTTTGGAGTGATGATCCATTCGTCAGCGGGTATAGTGATGTGACGGTGGAGACGATGATACCAATTGGGGGTAGTCCGACATGTAGAGGCATAGCTCTAGGTCATCACATCCAGGGATGTGTGGGAGCCTCTAGCATTGAGCAATGGACTACTGGTGGACATGGAGTTGCATGGTGGTGTACTGTAGTGTGTGGGACTGCATTGTGGAGTAGGAGTGTCCTACATCACATTGAGAGCACGTGGGGAGTGACATATTCCTTGACACAGTCAAGGCACGAGACAAAATAGGGTGGTACAACAGTAGCATGGGGTATCCAGCAGTATACAGGGGTATGCTTCCATGCGCAATGGCATGTTGAGGAGTATAGGGGTGATCGGTGGTATGCGAGGGCATATGGTGCTGCACAGCAGGGTCTTAGAGCATTGCCTCCAGGGAGACTCACGGATAGGGACACCGAGCTTACCTTTGGGGGAATTTTACCCAGGATCGATGGGGAGATAGATGAGCGATACTTGACAGTATCTGTGGGGACTCACACACCTAACCCCTTTCTACATCACTCACAGGCACAGTTGATTTTGTCATTGTACTTTGGCACCTTGGGCATGAGTAGCAGGATACGTGAGGCTCACCCAAGATATTTGGATGACACTCAGCACACTAGGGGAGAGACTTCTCAGCAGTGGCACTGGGTCAGGGCACTAGTTGATAGCCACAAGTTAGGGGATGAGATGATCCTCTGCAAGGGTGGCACATCAGTGATTGCCGAGTCTACGCTTGGGGAGCGAGTTATGAGGGAGACATGCATCACTTTTCCCTCAGAGCATGTCGAGATCATGCATGAGCAGAGGATACTGGGTACAGCAGAGGTAGCATCCCAATATGTTTCGGGGCTCTAGACATTGTATCGACACTTTATCGAGAGGGTGAATGGCATATTCACTACAGATGAGGTGGCAGAGGTAGAACATGAGGGCATTCCTTCTGTATGCCAGGGTGAGGACTCTTTTTCATATGAGTCCATAGGATTAGTTGAGGATGCTCCTGGGGAGTAAGAGCAGTCATGTAGAGGTGGTGACAGTAGACCGGAGTTACATTCCAGTGTCCAGGGTGAGCAGTCACGGGACTCTGCGAGAGATACTCTGGGTGAAGAGTCACTTGTGACAATTCGGCTAGAGCAGCAGGTGATGGAGCCTGAGTCGACAGAGGAGGACAATATTCACATTAGGCATGATATTCCTTTGGGGGAGAGCCATATGGGCACCCACATTGAGCTGATGAGGGATATGCGGCTAAAATTAGGGTCAGCCATTGAGGTGGGACAGTCAGATGCACTGACATCGGATACGGTGATAGCAGTTGCAGATCCATATCCTTTGGAGGTGTTGGAGGTTGATGGGATTGTTCTGTAGGGGGCCAGTAGACAGTGGGAGCATGACATTCCTGATCAAGAGTGGGAGGAGCCGTTGGATATGGTGGAGCATTCATCTGTGGGTCGACACAGGGATGAGGCGCAGATAGATGTACACGCAGTCAGCAGTGCTGCAGTATTTTTAGTGGGTAGCACTCTCCAGGAGTACATCGATGGAGCTTGCACCATATCTTGCCCACTTCGGCCCATTATAGAGAGAGGGGCTTCCTTCTACAGGAAGATTTCATTAGCAGACAGAGCAGAGCAGTGGGAGTTTATTACGGGCTAGTGGCAACACTTCAGGTGTGTTCCATATGCAGTTGTTGTTGCTACATTGGAATCCTCTTCCAGGATGGACTAGCGGGAGATCATGAGTTGGTACCCTCTTGATGGTACGGTATTCTTCGTAGGGAGCACAGTGGAGTAGGGGCCCTTGGACATAGAAGATGTTGCAATTCCCAGCTGGTAGGGGGGCACAGGTCGTCGTTACTTTAGCACTCCATCCCGATTTCAGCAGAGCAGGATCAACATGGGATTGAGTCAGGACTTGGATTGGAGAGAGGTGATGAGTTGCTACACAGTCGATGGGACAGCTTACACAGTCACAGATACAGTGCAGCAGGGGTCATGGTCTTCGCCTCTTAAAGCATCAATCATAGCCAGAGGCAGTGTGCAGTCCAAGCCGTGGGACTTGGGTGATTATTGGGCATGGTGGCGATGGGATCCGGGAGGATTGTCGGTTGGCTGGTACCATGAGAGATCAGTTTGGGATCCTGGCATTAAGGGATCCCTTCATATCAATAGTATCCATCACTTCAGTTGCTTAAGGACAAGCAACATTTTGCCAGGGGGACTGTAATATTCCTAATTAGTGACAGCTAATTGGAATATTCTATTTTGTTTAGTTTGTTGTCTATAGTTTGTAAATAAATAAAAAGTGAGTGAATAAGGTCTAACTCACTTAAGTGAAATAAGACATCAACCTAGTAGAACAACGTTGTGACTTAAATGGAAGTCAAGGGGGGGCCTAACACCACATAGAGGAGGGGGCCTATGTACTCTCTAGAAGCTTCTGTGTAGATAAGGATGAGGATGTGGAGGAGAGAGAGAGGCTACGTTGGGTTTTGGAGGGAAACCAACATTATAAAAGATGGAGGAGCCTCCTCATTTCATTCATTCTTGATTTGATGATTTTGGAGTAAGACATTTGTCTTCTTGAGCACACTGGCTATTTATCCTGTCTGCAGCACTGTTTAGTGCATTGAGTGTCTCTGGTTGGAGACCTCGCCCTTATCCCTAGGGGACTTTGAGTGCCTGCTTGGGCAAGGTTAGTTTTTCAGCATTTTGTGAGTCGTTTCATTGTTTGGGTTTGTTGCGGAGCTAGATCTTATAGAGACTGCGCAGCCACTAGGAGAGAGGACGCAGTCCATTGTGGAGGAGCTTCGGATTGGGGTTTCTGCAGGCGATTTCGCCGAGATTCCGAGCAGAGGGTCAGCCTTTACCCGTCAGGGGTTTTTGGCGGATTTTGTGGCATTATTTTAGCTATTTCTATCCATCCACTACGTTGTACCTTGGAGGCCAGCGTAATTCACTGGGGAGACAGTTTATGGTGGTTTCGGGGGTTGGCCATTATTGGAATGGTTTGTGGATCTTGTCGGGGTTATTGAGGAGAGGAGATTTTCTGATTTTCATATCATTCTGGCAAGGGCATCAGCCCCTAATCTTCAGTCGATTCCAGCAGTAGCAGCTACATGGAAGTTTTCCAGCAGCTGGGACGCAGTTCATAGAGCAGCCATTTCCTTTCTTTTCTTAGAGTGTTTTCTTAATTTCTTTGGAAAAGATTGCTTCTTGTACTTCATTAAATTTCTCAAATTAATAAAATGGCTTAGCATTTCCTCTCTATGTTTTCTGTTTGAGTTGTCGTAGTTGCCGTAGTTGTTGTATTCTCTTTCTATTATATGTCTATTGTTGTTTTTGAGCATTCTAATTCTATACCACTTGGTGTGTTTATCTTTCACTCTTAGACAGAGTCTGGAAAGGGCCAGGTAGCCTCTAGTTCTCATCCTCTTTTTAGAGGCTAAATATCCAGTAAATTCCCTCCCAGTCTATCTTTGGTTGGAGTTTTGCTGTGTTTTAGAGATATCCCCGAAACAGGATATTACAACGGTCCAGCAAAAGGGATCTAAGGAACCAGTCCATGTAGACATGGTCTTCGAAGGAAGGGGCTCAATGTAGGCTCTTTCTTCTCCACCATTCCTCGACATGATCGGATAGGCGGGTTGCAGACGATTGCCAGAAAGAAGTCAAAAGTTCAGTACTAGTGTCATAACAAAGGGGAATTTGGAAATAAGACAGAAAATATAGGGCAAGAGTCGCAAAGGTGGTATGAGAGGATGAGACCTGATCAACATACCACTTAGAAGCTTCACGAGTAAGCATACATTGGAACAATCAAAGACGGACATAGTCATCAATAATGGAGTTAGACGAACACCACATGTGGAAAGATCGAACATGATTTGTGGTATCTTCTCCAGCAAGACCTTCAAACTTATGGATGTTGGAAGGGAGCTTGGTCGGCATAGCAGGCCAACTAGCGTCATGGTGTATGGGGTCAATTATCAACTAATTAAAATCGGGAAGACTGAGGCCTAGCATATAGGGGAGAAAGGGAGTAGTCGAGGTAGTTCTTGTTGCGGTCCCACTAGTGGTATTCCCAGCGTGAGGGCTGAGGTTACCACCAATGTTAGGTCCTGAACCAGACATGGTGAAGGTGACAGGGAGAGAACCGGGGGCGGAACCGAAAGGGGAACCTAATGAACCAGAAGAGGAGTCGGAGTGCTGACTTGGTGGAGGACTAACTTGAATCCTATGTAGAGGAGTAAGTATTCCTACTAGAAACTGAGGGTGAAGGCCAAGAAGTCTCTAGGATAAACGCCTTGGTTGCGCAATGATGAAGGCACAAACATGGCACAAAGGGAAGAGAGACAAATAAGGGCAAAGAGGTGCAGGATCAACTGATTACAATGTTGAAACAAGGGCAGGGAGGTGCAGGATCAACTGATTACAATGTCAAAACAAGGGCAGGGAGGTGCAGGATCAATTGATTTCAATGTTAAATTCTTTGCTTGGCAGTGTTAACCAAGCTCTTCTTCACTTACGGTGTGTGTGTTAAGTGTGTAAATTTTAATTTTTAAACCCAGAATTTTGTAGAGAAAAAGAAAAAGTGTGTTTTATAACTATAAATAAACCTGCAAATAACAGTATATGAAACTAAAATAACAGAAAATAAACAGCTAATTATGCATTAATCTAAACCCAAGGAGGTGGGCCTCTCAACAACTAGTCTGTAGGTGGGAAAAAATATAGTAAAAACACACCAAAATAGCAAATAGATCTAGGGTCAGAAGATTCAATAAACTAAAGGTCAGATCTGTTGGAAATAGGTGTAGATAAACAGCAAAAAATCAGAGGAAAAATTGTTGTAAATGAGGTGGCGAAAGGCTATAACCTGGAGGGAAGCAGAGAAATCCCTAAAGGAAAACCCAAAAAAAACTAAAAGGAGGTGCTTTGGATGGATAAATAGCCAATATGAAGTGGATCTGAAGGTAAGGTATCAGATCTGAAAAAATGGCTGAACACTCTGTTACATAGCATTTTGTCACCATCCCTGAAATCCCTCATCCCGTACATTGGACTATTCTTGTGACCTGTGAATAGTAAAATGTCCTGAAAACACCTTGATGGCGTCCTTCTGCATAAGGGAAATAATTCTCCTGAAGAACATTTCCTTAGAAAATCACTAAAACATATGCTTGGGCATTGGCGCGAGCAGTCATTTCATCACTCGCGCCAACCAGGGAAATTTACACTAAGCCCGCCCCAACTAGTGCTCTATCCCTGTGTATTTCCCGTGCCAAGCCTATTTGGGAATGTTTTTTAAAAATAAAAGGCGGAAGTTTGGTTCTAACAACCTCAGAATGAATCATCAAAAAGAGGTTGGATTTTTTGGCTTTGGATCTCCCTGATTAGGAAGTGGTTTTCCACCTCTCATGGAACTTTCCTCAGAGATAGGACTCTCCCCCATGATTATAGGGATCCTAACCTCTCCTTCTCCCTCTATAAAAGCATACCCTCTCTATTTGCAACCTAGCTGAACATTTGGGAAGAAAACTATAGTTGAGCGACTATTGAGAGCAGAGCTAAGGAGAACCCCATAAGAGAGAGAGCCTTGTCTAAATTCCCGACAAGCTTTGTAAGACACGCTCCGCTGGAAGCCCTGCCGAAGGAAGAACGCGACGTCGGAACTCAGTTGTAATATTTCTTTCATATTCTAATATATGCTCGAATATGTTATTGGTTCCATCGTTGTACTGCTTATTTATGTAATGCAATTTGATTCAATCTTTTCCGACGGATTGATAGTTACATGTTTGAATTATTATGTTGTGTGTAGTTTCTTTTCTCTGCATATGTACAGGTGTCCAGACGCGGTGAGCAAAAGGATTGTGATCTGTCAAGCTACGAAAGGGAAGCAGCACTTCTCCTTCGACAACAGCAGCGTAGGACTTGAGGTAGGCTATCCATCGTAGCTTTGTTTTTTGTAACTAGGAATCGATATCATAGCGTGTTTTGTTTGTTGCTAGACCCACCCTAGGGCTAGTGGGATCGCCTTTGTCCATAGAGGGGATTTACCTCGTCAAAAAATTGGCGACTCCGCTGCGGATCATTGTGAGTTTGTCTTTCATCCTATAATTCATCTTCCTGGTCTTTGCTTGCTTAGCTTGATTTTCTGATTATCTTTGTCAGTCTAAGACCCCTATTTAGGCCCAGAGGATCAATTTTACCTCTGTTCTTCCAAATTTCCATCTTTCCAAGGTTGGCTTGATTGGCGCGGGTTCCAGCCTAACAGTCATGCCAGTTGGCACTAGTTTCCAGTTTATCACTCGCGCCATACCCTGTCTAGCACGGATTATAGCCAGACAGTCGTGCCAATTCCTATGCGTGCTAGGGTTTTCCCTGTTTTTGAAGTTTTTTATCCATATTGGTGTCTCTGGGTATTTTCTTGGCTTGATTTGAATTATTTGGGTTTTTTTTTACTGAGATTAGCTCTTATCCTTCGGTTTTTTGCCCATTTCTGTAATTTTTTCTTTTCAGCCCTAGGTTTTATAGGTGCTTCAGTCTATTGAGCCTCCCGTGGGAGTTTCGGGTCCTTTGCATTTAGCTTTATGGATCCATTTGAGTGATTGCGTTAATTGAGTGATTTTATTTTCTTTCATTCAGTTTTACTCTTGTCACTCCAGGCCTAGATTACACGGCTTGTTTGGGTCTCTTTTGAGATCTTTCGTTTGATTTGAGGGATTTCGTCATTGGTTTGAGTCTTTTTGTGCTTGTTTTGAGTTGCGTGAAATTTTTTTGTTTCAGCTCTCGCTTCACCATTCTCAAATTGGTGTTTCAATTTATTTTTAATATCATTTAGTGCACTTGCTCTAATATATTGAAAAATACAAGAAAAATCTTTTTCATTATTGATTAGCATAGTGAAAATTGGAAAATATTTCGCATTTCTAGCATTATATAATTCTAGGAAGAGCTTTTCAGTTGCATTAGCTTGCGTCAAATTTAGTAGTGGTTTTCGTATGTTCATATTATTGCTATAACTTAGAAGCTCTTAACTCTCTCGTAGATAGCCTTTCATTGAACGAAATGGTATTTTATGGCATGTAGCTTGCATTTAGTGATTCGTGAGATTCAACATTCAATAGGGCCTTGGAATTGAAACGTAAATTGAAGATCAACTTTAAAATTTACTGAATTAAACTAAGGCAATATTGAAACCTAATGGAATATTTAGTGGTCTAAGTTAGAGACGTGTTTCGTCATCTTTAAACCTAGCAGTTGTCGCTCGCCATCTAGCTTCAACCAGCGCTAGTACAGACTTGTGCTCCCCGTACCGTCGAGTATATAAAGGGAGACCCCTCTAGGTTTCAATACTTTGATTCGTAGGAAGCCGAGTCTGTCGCCTTGTAACCGTGATACACCGAACATAGCATTCGAGGAGACTACCTGCACGTACATCAAGTCCTTGGTTGATTTCTCTTTCATTTTATAACCAAGGTGTATATGGCAGTTCACAGGAACCTAGTACACCCTTCTACCTAGACTACCTGAGCAGTCATTTTCAATCTTTACTGACTCCATAAATTTGAAAATATCATCGAGCACTTGTCCTTTTGCGCTCGTTTCAAACTGAAAGAGACTAGAGTCATATTTGACTGTTTCTCGACTCTTAAAACATGAAACAGCGAATTTTTGGTTTCAATTTGGTAAAATAAACTACCCATGATTACACGCCCTTTAAAGTTTGATTACTTGGCCTATTTTTGTTTTCCTTGGTTTTGATCCAAGAATCCTCTTTTTGATCTTTTTCCCCCTTTTTGTGTACTACAGTCACAGTGGCAGAACCATCTGTTTCGTCTACTGGTAGTCCCTATACAGACGATTCATCAGAAACTTCACATACTTCTAGGTCTGTCGAGCTTGAGCAACCTGTCATCTCATCAGAGTATCCCTTTGGTGAACCAGTTGAGTTCCATTGGCCTCTTTCCAACGCTTGGTTTGGATTTGGGGTTGGGGAAAATTTTCCCCTTCTCACATCGAGATCACCGTTTTTGGCTGCTATTATACCTCCTAGCCCCCATACTCTTTTGCAAGATATTACGGTGGATTCAAACATGGAATCGTCTGGTCCTAATGGCAGTGAGGGCATTCCAGTTTCTGGTGAAGAATACCACCTTTTTCCAGAAGACATCCATCCATACCCTGTTCTGTATTCACTGTCAGTATTTCTTCCAGCAGGGTATAGGTCTTTGTGTCTGATTATGGCCGGTATTGCCTCCATGGCAAGTTCAACCCCGTCAAGGGGACCGGTTCTCCCGTCATTAGGGATGTCACCGACGACACCTGTCTCGTCGATGCCTTTTGTTACGTCCGTCCCCACTAGGTCTATTGTCTGTGTGGCTACATCAACACCTGTCGTCACCACTCAGCCTTCAGAAGTTTCTGCTTTGGTAGAGACTTCGATGGTCATTTCCGTCCCTAACGGCCTTTCATTTGAGGAGTATCGGATGACTTTATAGCCACCGAACTCCCAAGTTGATCAGTCCTCTCAGGATCTTAATCGTCCTTATTTTTCTCATTATGGAGCGGATGGTACCCCGATCTATTCACTTCCATTTCAATATGATGAGCACGACAACCCCATCTATTTTCCTACTCCTAAGGCTTATCAATACGTTAACGGTTTTATACCTACCTTGCCTGTGCAACTTTCTAACCAACAAGGACAACCCTTTCAGGGACAACCTTCGGTTCATCAAGGGTATGCTTCTTGCCCACAAGGACAACCCTACCAGGGACAACCTTCCACCCAGCAAGGGTATGCGTACGACCCGCAAGGACAACCCTTATAGGGACAACCTTTGGTCTAGCAGGGATTATTTTACGGCCCACAAGGACAGCCTTACAATCCTCAAGGTCAACCTTTACAGCCTCACCCTGTGGTCCAACCAAGGCAACCTCAAGGACCGGCAGGGCAACCAGTGTATCAACCCGGACCTTCATACGATCCTAGGGGCCAAACCCATCTATCTCAACCTTTGGTGCAACCACAGCAGCCCTATCTTTCGATTAATCTGAATGTTGCATGGCAAGGGCTCTCTTATGGTCCTGCTCCAGGTCAACCTATTTATCAATCACAACCTGGCCCTCTACAGCCATCAAGCCAACCCGTTCAACAGGGGAAACCTGGTGGCCCTTAGCCATCAGGCCAACCTGCTCAACCGGGGCAACCTGGTGGCCCCCATCAGACAGGTCAACCTGCCCAGCCAGGCCAACCTGCACAGCCTATTCACCCTGCTCAGCCGTCGTTCTACTCTATGCCACAGCCAAATCAACCGCTATGCCCGACGTATCCGACTCAGCAAGGCCCCACTTATCAACTGCTTGTTCGACCCCAAGGCGGTTATTTTCCTCAAGGTCAATCTCGACCAGTTTACAACCCGCCTCAAGGTTATGCTTATTACCCTCAACCGCCATGCCATACTCATACTCCGTAGCAGAATCCTTAATCTGCTCAATCGGGACCCTCGTATACTCAGAATTAGTATCCCAGTTATCAACCCACGTATCCTGGTTCTCAGCTGCCATATCAACTGAATTATCCGGATTATACCCCTTATGGTCAAAATCCTCTAGGGAAGCACCAATGGGGGCAGAGTTATGCTCAACCAAGATGGAGTATGGGTACGGGTCCTTACCGAGGACCTGCCATGCCGTTTAATCCTCAATTACCTTTCCTCACTACATTGGAGTTACCGGATGTGTCCAAATTGACAAATGATCTCATTCTTCATAATACATATTAGCCTATGGTCCCAACGAAGGTTCCTGGTGATTGTCCCAAGTTTGAGGGCAAGTCTGGGGAAGACACCCAAGCTCATGTTATGACATACCATTTATGGTGTTCTTCCAATTCTTGGGTGGACTACTCTGTTCGGCTCCGTCTCTTCCAGCACACTCTTACCAGAGCTGTTGTTAAGTGGTATATTGAACTGCCTCATGGCATCTTTCAAGATTTCAATACTCTTGCTATGGCATTCCTGACTCATTTCCAGTTGTTGGTTTGTTATGAAACCGGAATGCATCTCCTCACTTCCTTGAAACAGGATCGGGCTACCCACATCTTGAACCATATTCATGAATGGAGACGGCGTTATCGCCTAATCAAGTTTGAAATTATTAATCATCTTCTTACTCATTTCTTCACTTCCTCTTTTGTTAATCAAATTGCAAAATATATCGCCATGGGGGCATGTGTAACCGAGGAAAAAGCCATAGCTCATGCCCAGTACCTGGATTTAGTGTACTCCCAATCGAGCATTTTTTATGGCATCTTGACTGAAGCCCCACGACCTGGGACCTCTAAAGCACTGGCTACCCCATCAGTCGGCGGAATTATTGGTTCCATATCTCAGACTTCACGTAAGTCTTCTAATGGGAAGCAGAAATCAAATTCTTCTAATAATTTTTCTCCTCGGGCTTCCCCAGATTCTGGTAAAATTGTGGAGGTCAATGCCGTTCAGGCCAATCCTGTGGACAAGACTTCCAAGGGGAAAAAGAAGGGCAAAGGCAAGGCTAAATCCGATGCCCCAAAACCAGAATCATCTAAACCTCATGTTGCTCATGGTTCACAGCGAAAGCCGAAATATCCCTATCTCATTTGTGAAGAGGACCACTACACTAAGGATTGTCCTCGATGATCCAAGGTTATTCAACTACTCAAAGGCACTAGGGGAACTCCGGTGGTCCTTAAAGAACCTTTCCCATCTCAGCAGACCCATATGGTCAATCAATCGGCCCCATCTACCCTGTTCGTCTCTCAAGTTTTCATGATGAACGGTTTTGCACCTATTTCCATTGCTACTCGGTCAAAGGATTATGTCGAATCATGCTAGGCAGCCGAGAAATAGGTCGTTGATGGTCCTCCTCCCCCACCTACCTCTGGTCCCCTTGAAATTGAGAAGCCTAGTGTTGAACCTGTTATTCAGCCACCTTCCAAACGTGTTCTTTGGAAATCTTCTTATAATCCTAACGCCCATGCTGCTCAGCATTACAGTATTGTTGAGGATTTGGTGCAGGCGCCTTCTGCGATGTCCACGTTAGAAGTGCTCTATATTTTTCTATCTCAACGAAAAGCATTGTTATCCACAATCGGTGGGATCGATCCTATTGATTCTAGCCTTCTCTCCTTCGTTCTAGAGAACTTCGCCCCCCAACTTCCGCACCAGATTGTGCGTGTTATACAGGTCGATATCAATGGTCTCAAAATCCATAGAACTGTAGTGGATGAAGGTGCATCTACCTGCGTCATGTCATCTACTTGCTGGAAGGCTTTTGGCTCTCCAACCCTTAATTCGTTACCCAATGCCCTTGAGGCATTCAATGGAAGGGAATCAAAATGCTTGGGTGTTCTCTCTTGCTTACCGATTAAATTGCAAGGGAAGATTGTCAACGTTGAAGTAGAATTCGTTGATGCCAAACTCAACTACAATCTTCTACTCGGTCGCAGTTGGACTCACGCTATGTTATGTGTTTCGCCCACCCTCTTTCGACTTCTAAAGTTTCCACATGAGTGAAAAATTATTACTGTTGATCAGTTTTCATTCTTCACCTCATCTTCCGATAACAACGTGCCATACATGGATCAGATTCCTAATCCCCCTGACAGCATAAGGCCGGGTCTTTTCAAAGATCTTGCTCTCATGGGTATTTTTCCCTTTCCACCACCAAATACCATTCAATTCAATATGATCTCTCAGTTAGATGACCCTTGGATCATCCCTTCACCTAAAAAGGTTGATTCGTTTGGAGATTCGATGTCGCTTAGTCCCATCGAGATCAATTATTGTGAGCTTACAGTTGCATCTGATTCTCCCCCCTCCTGAAGATGCTACTTTGAGCTCGTTGGAGCATAGTTCCTTTTCTTGTGTCATACTCCCTAAAAAATGAAACAAGCTGGTTTGAGGACAGTTCTTTTAAGTGTGTCAACCTTGTTAAAACAATGAAACACATTCCCATTCAATTTGAGTTTTTGTTAGATCTCGTAAAATTCAAATCGAGTCTCTCTTACTCTCGTGTTTTGAACCTTCACTACATTTCCTATGGACTGAAGCTTGGGGGCATGTACACCTCAAATTGAGTCACCATGCTGGGGGCATGCCTATTTTTCCAGCATATTTTACTTTTGTTTCAAGCTTGTGTCAACATGAAACCAATCTCAAGCATAGTTTACTTTTGTTTTCGAGCTTATGTAAAAATGAATATCTTGGGTTTTATACCCTTTGTGAACATTTTTTCTGCTTATTTGGGTATTTTTTTCTATGCAAATGTCTTATTTGGGTCTTGGATCGATTTCGCGGATGGTGCCTCCCGCAGTACCAGGAACTTGTCATTGGCAGCCTGGGTAATTTATGATCCTGATGGTGAGTTGATTAACTTACAAGGTATTTTTCTGGGACCAGCTACAAACAATGTCACTGAATATAGTGTAGTTTTGGAACTATTAACCGACGCATTCAACCTCAGCATACGCGCATTTCTTGTAAAGTTGGATTCGCAACTTGTTGTTCTTCAATGGAATGGTCATTATTCGGTTCAAAACCCATGCATTTTAAGATTGTATTTGTGTATTCGTTTACTTGAACGACATTTTGATTTCGTTAATTATCAACATATACCAAGATGAATGAATACATTAACAGATACAATAGATAATATTGTGCTAGATAGAAATTTGCGCAATTTATAAAAAAAAACATCATCATATGTACATTGACCCATGTAGAAAATAGATGTGTGTGTGTGTGTGTGTGTGTGTGTATATATCATTTTCTTACAAGCCGTGTGCATCATAAACCCACAAAAAATAATATATGTTTGTTACAGTTACATCATGAGACAACATGTCTCTCAAAATATGCGGAAATAGAGCCCAAAGTGCTCGTTTTCCATTGTTTGTTCATATTCTTCGCTATGTTCTCTCTCTTTCCATTTGATAACCATATTTTTCGCTTGATACCTGCATCAATCAATCATGGGAACGTTTTAAGCCCCCTTGGGTATTCAAATTTACATTCCATTGGTTGCATTTTTTTTTAATTTGATGTGGATTTTGAGTTGCGCCATTGGCGCGACTGTTTGGCTAATAGTCGCACCAACTGGAGTGACCCCTATGTAAAATAGGGCGGATTGGCACGGGTCCATGCTCGAAACCTACACCAACCATGGAGCCCTAAATTTTAACAATCCTCCCCTAAGGGACCTCAAATAACAATAAAATGCAGTAAAATGTAACTTAAAAGATGGCCAAAGAGGTCAACTTTTACCTGAACCGGACAGAGTTCGATTTGGTCCACTGGATTGATCACACTCATCGCCTGAAGATCGAAGTAGAAATGGGCAATTTTTTCTCTGCAAAGAGGTAAAACTAAAAATTAAATATTTTTTACCACTGTTGGTCTTTTATAACTTTTCAAAGTCCTAAAATAAGTTTTAAAACATATTTGTTGATGTATTTTCATATTATTTTTGTGCAATATGTTTTACACGTGTCTTTTTGTGTAGCAACAGGTTTTTCACGTGGTTTCAATGAAGAGGCGTGTTGTATTTTATACTTTTTCGGACTCAGTAAAAACATGAAAAATTCACTTCTGGAGTCACCTTTCAGCTCTTTTCTAACTCTCTAAAACTAAAAATATTTTCGAGTTGCTTGTCATTTTGAGCTCATTAAATTGGCTGCGAAGCGATATCTACCCAGTGTACGTTTACCCCTTTTTCAGGCTGGGATAGATTATTTACGAAAAAGGAATACCCTAGCCTATCACGACTAGGAGGTTTTCTCAGACACAGTTTTCTACCTTTTCAGATCTAAGGGACTATTTATGAAAAGGGAATGCTAGAGTTTTCTTTTCTTCCTTCTTTTCAAACTCTCTAAATATGAAAAGATGTCGAGTTCTTCCTTTGTCAAACTCATTAAAAAATGATGACGTCAGACTCTGTCGCAATGACGTTACTCAAGTTCCTCCTTCCTAGGGCTCGTAAAATGTACTAGGTTGGATTTGTCCGAAGGACAAACTTACATCGCAAGCACATGCTATCCCCTTCAAGCTTGTTTTCAAAAATAATTGGGGTACTCACCAAAAATGGTGGGGGAAAATGGAACCAAAATCATAGTCGTGTTGGCAGTATGTCGCTCTTGAACATGGCACTTGTCTGCATTCATGTTGGGTTGGGAACATCTCATCTCATTATCTGTTTTCTTCCATGGGTTTGGGTAAACTCTTTTGACTGCTCATCTACTCTTTGCCACGTCACCATGACCTTAGATCCCTTGATGTCAAATACTGCCAAATCCAATGTCGTGCCGCCGATACGTTCAAGAGAAGTTGGCCTCTGCAGTTTTCAACCTCCCTCTGATTCACTGTTGGCCTTGATTCACAAACATCATGTTCCTCTGTCTCGCATCAATAATGTGGGAAACATTATGGCCCACCTTCGATCAATGTCCCTTCCTGTCGACTCCAGCTTATTATCCAGGAAGTTGATCTAGAGACTCCCTTCAGGTACCTTGGAGCCTGCATGCCTCAATGGCAGGTTCTTTGCATTCGACGCAAGTTTTTCATCATTGGCCTTTGATCGATTGACTCTATGGGTGATCGGCGTCAGATCACTGTTCACATTCCGTGGATTGTAACTCTTGTACCTTGAGAGCCATTGTCATTATTGGTGGTTTATCTCATGTCTGTTAACAGTTTTCATCATTGGCTGGTAATCAAATGATGTTCTTGCGTATTCGACTTCATCTCACATATTTTCATGCTCGAACTTTTACTTTGTTCAGGTCGAGATGGAGCGCAAGACCTTGGATTTTGTCTGATAAAATCCAAGTTGCGAGTTCTTTGTGGATTATTACGACTTATTACATGACTCTTTTGATTGGATGGCTGTGACCATACCTGATTCTACTTGTTGATCCTTATTTTTCTGGATGGCAGCGTCCATACCTTAGATCTCGGTTTTCGTACACTTTATTATGGATGGTTGCGCTCATACCACATATCTCAGAGATATCATTTGTATTTATATTCGCAGGTCTTTCGACGGCAGTGTTTTGAGTTGAACGCATTCTCATAAAGCATTTCACCCCTCCCTCTCTCTCGGACCTCATGCTTTAGGGGGCATCTGTTACACAGCATTTTGTCACCGTCCCTGCAATCCCTCATCCCGTACATTGGAGGACTATTCCCGTGACCTGCGAACAGTAAAATGTCCTGAAAACACCTTGATGGCATCCTTCTACATAAGGGAAAGAATTCTCCTAAAGAACATTTCCTCAAAAAATCACTAAAACATATGTTTGGGAATTGGCGCGAGCAGCCAGTTCATCCCTCATGTCGACCTGGGAAATTTACACTAAGCCCGTGCCACCTGGCACTCTATCCCTGTGTATTTCCTGTGCGAAGCCTATTTGGGAATGTTTTTAAAAAATAAAAGGTGGAAGTTTGGTTCTAACAACTTCAGAATGAATCATCAAAAAGAGGATGGACTGTTTGGCTTTGGATCTCCCTGATTAGGAAGTGGCTTTCCACCTCTCATGGAACCTTCCTAAGAGATAGGACTCTCCCCCATGATTATAGGGATCCTAACCTCTCCTTCTCCCTCTATAAAATCCTACCCTCTATATTTGCAACACTGAGAATTTGGGAAGAAAACTATAGCTGAGATACTATTGAGAGCAGAGCTAAGGAGAACCCCGTAAGAGAGAGAGCCTTGTCTAAATTCCTGACAAGCTTTGTAAGACACGCTCCGCTGGAAGCCTTGCTGAAGGAAGAACGCGATGTCAAAACTTGGTTGTAATCTTTCTTTCATATTCTAATATATGCTCGACTATGTTATTGGTTCCATCGTTGTATTTCTTATTTGTGTAATGAAATTTGATTCAATATTTTTCGACTGATTGATAGTTACATGTTTGAATTATTACATTGTATGTCATCACTTTTCTCTGCATATGTACAGGTGTTCGGATGCGGTGAGCAAAAGGATTGTGATCTGTCAAGCTAGGAACAGGAATTAGCACTTCTCCTTCAACAACAGCAGCGTAGGACTTGAGGTAGGCTATCCATCGTAGCTTTTTATTTTGTAACTACGAATCGATATCGTAGCATGTTTTGTTTGTTGCTAGACCCACCCTAGGGCTAGTGGGATCGCCTCTGTCCGCAGAGGGGATTTACCTCATCAACACACTCTGAAATTTCAGACAACCTGCAGGAGCTAAAACTCTTCCACAAAAGGTGGAGGGTACTGAAGCCCTAGGGGGCTAGGTTCCCACTTTTTTGAGTAAAATAGAAAAATTATAGGTCCAAAATGGGTGGAGACGGAGGTCAGACAACCCTAAACAGAGGCCCTGACAAACCCCAAAAACTTTTAGAAAAACTCCCGCAAAACGTCCAAGTCGCAGTTTCTGACCTGATTTTTGCAGAGGTTGCAGGTTTTGGCCTGTTTTCTGTGCCCTAGAGGTTCAAGTCACAGATTTTGGCCCAAAAAGTATGACCTGCACTTCCGACACTCTCAAGAGCAGGTTTCAGCAGAATGTGGCATCTCAGCTACGGCTGATGTCTGTCACCTGCACAATAGGTCTAAAAACACACGGAAGTTAGAATTTTTAATGTTTTATGGTTTTATAGGTTAAAAAAACATCAAGAAAAGCAAAAGAAGAAGCTAAAGATAAATCCTAGGGTTTTAAGCAACTGGATATGCAGGGATCTGGAAAATGACAGAGGTCGTAATTGTAAATCCCTAGTGGAGTCGTCAGTTGTTAGTATGAATCTTAATTGCAAGCGTACGAAAAAAGACCACTTTAGCTGTGCATAAAAAACAGCCTTAACAGCAAAGATGGCTGCCAATATATTTAGATCTTCAATTAGTTGACCAAGATAAATGCTGCAAAAATCTATGCATTAAAAGATATTAAGCAGTAAATAAAAGCAAGAGTTGCTCCATGCATCCAATATACAAGACAAGAATATGTTTAAAGAATTTTATATTAAGGGCACCTGGGAGGAGAACATAGAAGGATGTTACCAGTCCTCCTCAGTGGGATGGGTTCTTGTAAGTCCTCGCTACTTCAGATCTAAAATCCCTCTCTCTTGATGGTGTAGAAAACCCAAACAAATATGGAACTCAAAGGGAGCTCACAAGAAAAATAGTAGCAAAATATGGCAACAATGGTGGATCAAAGTCAGACCAAAATTATAGATCCAGAGTGATCTTTAGGCAACGGAAGGTAGTGAGTGAATGGAAAACCCTTATATTTATAACAAAATATTGAGTCAGTCTAGATATTGGTGCATAATTAAAGTATTATTAACCAAATCAAGATCCAACTTTGATGGAATATTTTATTATATTTATTGGAGGTAAAAAGAATTTGACTTGGGTCAAATCCCTTTATTTGTAAATAATAAATAAATAAATGATTTATTTATTATTCTAAGGATGTGGTTGAGTAATAATCAAATAAATAATGATTTATTTATTTATTTATAAATGATTTACTTAAATTTAACAAGGAATATTATTTAAATAAGGTTTAAATAATTATTCCTAGAAAATAATAAGATAAATAATGATCTGTCTAATTAATTTTGTTGTTTTGGGTTAAATATGACCACGAATATTAATTAAACTATTGTTTAACTAATTATTCCTTGAGTAAAACCAAACAAATGTGGATTTGTTTAATATTTCCTCATGGGGTTTCCTGTTTAGACCATAAACAACTTAATAAAGGTGGTTTACTAAGTTATTTTTCATAGTGAAATCAATTTTACTTAGGGTAAAATTGGTCTTACATGGTGTACTTTGGTCCATCTAATAGTAACAGGTTAGATGACCAAAAAATGGTGTAAACCTTTCCACCCAATTTCTCAAACTTGCCTTACCATCCAAGAGGCTACTCAGAACTGTTGTAGATTGATATTTTTCCTCAATCGCATTAGTTCTTGGTGAATATGGAAGTTTAAAGGTGCATTCCTTGTAAAATTATGTTTATATACACATATTATAGCTTGAAAATTTACCTAGAATTTAAATTCTTGTTTGGTTCTAGTTCTGTGCAGGCTCCACTCACAATTTCAGCATGGTTTAGTAATATGATGACAACCTCGCTCGAGGGCTAGCAACAGTTCTTGACTCTTCAACCCCTAACTAAATTTATCCACGTTAAGCTCTTATATTATTTCTTTGCTTTGTGTTTAAACCACCCAAATATTTCTTGAGGCCCCCTTTGTCGGAGGTTGTGATAATTTTGTCTGGTAATTAGAAGGGTTTCAACCTTTAATGCGTTGGGTTGCTCAAGATTTATGTTTAATGCTCCGAGTCATACTACAATTATTAAACCCTTTCTGTTTAAGAAGGGTGGTCTAGCCTTACAGTTAATCTCACTCAAATGTAACAATTTAATTTTTTGATGAAACAACATATGGGCTAACTTTGAATTTATTTCGAAATGCATTCAATGCCTCACTTTAAGGCACTATAATTTTATTTTGGTCCTGAATAGTTCACAAGTTTATTTCAATACTATTTGGATATGTTTGCATGCTCTGTATTGTTCTAAATGTCCATAATTTTTCTTTTCACTATTTGGGTTTTAGAGGACCAGTCAAATTAGCAATACCGATTTTGTATTGCAACGTGGCTCTTAGATACAAATATTTTGTTATCTTGATGCTTGTTTACTGATAATCTTATTCTTTGTGGTTTTAGTTTCCATTAGTAATTATTTTTTTTTCTTCCGATCATGTTGTTGGTTATTTAAAGGTTACCACGATTCTTAGGGACTGGTCCTATGCTTCTAGCAGTAATGCCTTGCCTCAAGTCATAACCCTACAATTAAATAGAAAGATAGTTTTCCTCATTACCAATATCTAGTTTTTTATTCTCATTTTTTTCCTTTTTGCAATTTCCACAGTTCTTTTATACTAAAGAATATAACATTGTAATTTAACATTATAGAAATACAATCTTGTTTGTGATTGTGTATATTTTGATGACTTTTTTTTACACATAAATATCCTTGTATCAAAAACAATCTTGTATGTTATAATTATAATTTTACGACCTATCATTATACAGTAACCTCTTACTCTATAGAAAGAAATTAAACATTCATCACTTATGTGAGTTTTTCCATGTCCACTATCAAATTCTACATAAAACTATTATGCACCACCCATCGAAGAGATCAATCCTTTACTGCATCTCACCACTAAGACAGTCACACATTCAGGTTAGACTTAGACTATCTCGTCACTACCAGACATAGCCTTTGGCATATCGTTCAGGGATTTCGCTTACTTCACTTGTATGCAACATATTCCTTTCTTTCCTTGCTTCCAATCTCAATTTCTTCTCCTTTCTAGGAAAGAATTTTTTTTACTTTAAAATATTTTTTCTAGTAAATCGCTATCTTGTAACTTTTTCCAACCTTATGAATGTGGCTACTCGTAAAATACAAATTTCCTACATAACTTGTTAACTTGTTCCATATAATTTTAATAATAATTAATTTATTATTGTTATTAAACGGAAATGTACATATTAATAAATAATTACTTGTCCTACCAGTGGGCATTACAAACACCTAAAATTTTTCCCAAGGATTTTCGTTATGACCTTAGTCTATTTACATTTCCTTAAATTAAAGGTGTTGGTACTATATTGTGATTGATGTTCACTTCTTAAGTTCTTATTCACTTGGATTTAATTCTTGTTGTATATCAAAATACTCTTAAGGCCATACTCAACCCTTGTTCATCTAACACGCATAGGCACTACATACACCTATGGGGTACTTTAATTATGGTTACTAATGTCCACTAGGGTGATGAATATGGAATATACTTTCATATTAGACCTAGTAAATTCGTTGCAGGTCTCGTGGTCCATGAGCAGGTGCCTCTTTGTGCCTTGAAATGTGGGAATCAAGTGACTGATTTCCACGGCCCTTCTACCCATGTGTATTTCACATGGCATGTCATATCAGACGATGGGGATTAGTTCGGCGGATTGAATCGTAAAAGTTTGTCACCCCAAACCATAACCTTACCTCCCCACCCGGTATCTTTTCATTTGGTTCCTTCTGCCTCTACGTTGTCTGAACCATCACGCACCATGGAGAATAAGAACAGATGATTAACAACTATAAATCCACCTAGAATTGTAGCAATTTCTACCATACAACCACCATGTATCTATAATGAAATTTGCTACTAATAATTCTCAGTTTTTCTTCTTTCCTGTGGGTCATCTAGTCTTTTAAAATTCTCTCTCTCACTGGTTCTGTTAAGAAATCTGGAGGGTATCTTTTCAGAAGTAATTTTTTTATTTCCATGTTCCTAATTTCTCAGGTTACTAATGTTTTTATTCCTATGGTTTCGAGTTTTCCGTAGCAGACACTGTTGGGTTTCGCTACCCTGAATAAATTTTAATGTGCAGTCCTTTTTCATCCACCTGAAGGTGCACCAAAACAATCCAACAACATTCTAAACCTTGAGGACTCTGTTTCATTCTTATGTAAATTCTAATCTCTTATTTCTTTTTAAAGGAATTAAATCTATAATATCTTTAGGATTTTTTACGTAGGTTTACAATTTAATGGTGATCGTTGCTTACCTCTGTTCTTATAGTCTATATTTTTCCTAAATAGCTTGGGTTTGTAGGTTCGACCGACTGTATTCTCCATTCCATTATCTTAATATTCTCTTCTTCTTTTTTCTGTTGGTTCGGTCCTAAGGGTGGACTTGAGATTTTAATGTTAGAATTCAAGCTCGTTTTATCTCTAGTTAATCTCCTCTCCAAATATAGGTTCCAACTTCACAATCAATTTACCCCATCAAATACGCAGGGTTTATTTTTATTCCTAGACTTTGCGAAATTTCTGGCTAATTTTCCTTACACGGTCTAGTACCAACCGTCATTATGTTGACTGGTATGAAACTCTGAAAAGAGTAGTTGGTTAGTCACACAATTGTGCTTTCTAGGCTACCTTTCATTTTCTTGTGCTTACAAACTCAGTTTCTTGTATGTTTTTTTTTTTAACAGTCTTTCTTTCTGAATTCCAATGGCTATTATGAAACAACCCTCTACATCTAGTTTAAGATGCGTCAAGGTAAATAAGATGACGTTTTTTTTATAATAGTTTTTCTATAGTGTACACGTAATATTACCTTTTTCTTATTTGTTTCCCTCTCATTCTATGCAGGTATGCTCATATACTCAACCTTACGTTTCTACCTTTCTAAGGGGAAACTTCAACCACTACCAACTATTACATATGCTACCACAAGTTGGTCTTCAATGAGTCACCTGTTCTCACTATCCATTTTTCATCTCACAAACTTTGTACTCGTTTTTTCTTAATAGAAAATGATTGTTTCAGTTGTCAGCGCCATTCGTCTAAGCCACATAAGAAATATATATTCTTTCTTTATTTCTTTGTTCTTAGAAGTGGCCTCGACTCAGTTAGGCCTAATGGAAATCAATGTATATTCGTCTTTTTCTTTACTATGTATATGTACTGAACTAATTTGTTCCTCGACGTGGTGTTATTATATTTAACCAAGTATATATTTTTATATTTTTAATTATAATCCTACTCCTTGTTGGTATTTCATGGTTATCTTAACCATATATTTTTTTATTTAAGTCTAAATATCTTACATTGACACTCTTGTGTACTATCTAGGTTTGCATAGTTTGTGCAAACCTAGATAGTAACACGTATGGTTTCCGAACTTTATTAAAATACTTCCTACTTTTCCTTTGTAAGAGTGTCTGTTGATATTGTAATTACACTTTTTATAATTTTGAATATGTTATGGAAAATTTAAAATTAATTGATGAAGATGAGCTATTATTACTATAATTTTAAATAACTGATACATATGATTTAGGACCGATTAAAAATATGCAAGATTGTTTCACATGGGAATAGTAGAATTTTTACATCTAGGCCTCCCCTTATTAACTCGGAAATTGAGCGTTGTAACTTATATTCCAGTGTTGGAATATTCATGTTGGTGCAACAAGGTTGAAACATGTACTTTCCTATTACATGTAATTCCTTCCAATGGATATTTTGTATGCAGAAAAGTCTTCCTTGCACCTCTCTAAAAAATACTGACTAGTGTTAGGAATATAGATAAGAAATTTTTTATACACACCGATTTTGGTTTACCTTTTTCTTTGGTCTCGGGGTCAGACAGAATCTCGTCTTCTTGTTTCCATCTATGTTTGCTTTCTTATTGTCAACCTCCCTCTAGTGCATGCTTATATTACTAACAATCTTCCAATAAAAAAAAGGAAAATAATCGTTCTAATTGAGCAATAGCTTATTCGTCTATGCAGACATTGATTCTACAGCTCTAGGGATATTACATTCACCCTGCTAACTGGGACGTAATAATCTAAATTTGGCGTACAACAAAAATTCCCCAGTTCCTTACAGCATTATTGACATCGCGAATATAAAATTACAGACCTAATTTGACGATCGTATCATACATGCGTTTGAATCGATATAATTCCCAAAATTTTACTTGACTATCATATCAAACATGTAATCAAATCAATATAATCCCCAAAATTTAATTTTACTATCATATCAAGCATGCATTCAAATCAATATAATCCCCAAAATTTAATTTGACTATCATATCAAGCATGCATTCAAATCAACATAATCCCCATAATTTTTCTTTAATAATATTAAAAACACATATACCAATTTTCCACCATAGTAATACCAAATCTAATGCAATATGCTTCGTATATTATATCGTTCACAATAGATACATAAACATAACTATATTTCCTAACCGGAAACATTGTTGGATCTTAACTGAGAAGGACACCATCCACCCAACCTTGAACTGATACAACAGTCCCCGAGCCCGAGCTGAGATAAGTTTTCAATTGGATCAACCACCAATTTAATCTCTTTAGTTGGTATTTTATGCCTTTTCTTCCGTAACACATTTTTCCCTTAGTGTCGTCCGGATTTTGTGGCTCTAAAATTCCACTTTCCTAGGCTTCTCCTTTAAATCTCAAATCTCATTTTTCTCTTCCGTAAGGCTTTTTTTTATCTTTTCTTAGAATATTTCTTTAGTTAAGAGATTTAATGGCTATTTTTCTACTAACCATTAAATACTAGCACAACCACATTAGTAAAAACTAATGTGGTTGATATACGCCGATAGGCGTATATAAAATAGATTTACAACCACATTTACTAATGTGGTTGATATACGCCGATAGGCCTATATCCACTACCTATCACATTAATTTATATATCAATAAATAAATATTATATATAATAATTTTAATATTTATTTTTATATTAACTTGAAATATATATATTATATATTAATAAGAATATTAATATATTAAATATATTAATTATGATGCTAAATCACAAAAATATTTTATATATATTAATAATATTATAATAAGTATTAATAATATATATTAATATATTAAAAATATTAACTATATACATACTATAAATTAACTTGAAATATATATAATATATATTAATATAAAAATAATATTAAAAATATATAATAATTTAATATTTATTTATATATTAATATCATAGATGGTTATATTATTAATAAACCAAAAGAACTAATAATATATTAATAATATATATTATATCATAGTTGGTTATATTATTAATAATATTATAATATTACTAATAATCATTATTAATAAATATTTGAATATTTAAGTATAATGATTATTAGTGATATTATAATATTATTAATATTACTAAATAAATATTAAAATATTTTAATATTATTTATATATATTGTTAATAATATATATTAATAATATTATAATATTACTAATAATCATTATTAATAAATATTTGAATATTTATTTATAATGATGATTAGTAATATTATAATATTATTAATATATACAAAATTATTTTATATATTATTAATATTATAATAAGTATTAATAATATATATTAAAAATATTTATTAATAAACCCTAACAATTAATATTTATTAATAAACCCTAACAATTAATATTTTAAAGTGAAGATATTAATAAACCCAAGGGATAATTAATAATACAAACCCAATGTCATCATAAACCAAAGGTTTAAATATTATAAACCATAGGAATTGGTGAACCCAAGGGATAAATATTATAAACATAAGGGATCAATATTAAAAACACAAGAGATTAATAAACCATAAGAATTGATATTTTAAACTAAAAAGCCTAATAAATTAATAATCCATAAGAATCGGTATTTTAAACATAAGATATTAATAAACTAGCGAGATTATTAACATTATAAACCAAAAGAACTAATAGACCCAAGGGTTTAATGTTATAAAGCAAATGAATCAGCAAACCCAAGGGATAAATATCATAAACCTAACGGATGAATATTATAAACAATAAAGATTAATAAACCCTAAGAATTAATATTTTAAACTGAAAAATCTAAGAAATTAACAAACTCTGAGAATTAGTATTTTAAACTCAAGAGAGTAATAAACCGAATGTGTGATTAACATTATAAACCAAAAGAACTAATAAACCCAAGGGTTTAATATTATAAACCAAAGGAGTCAGTGAACCCAAGGGATAAATATTAAAAACCTAAGGGATCAATAAGGCTAAGGGAAATATTAAAAACAATAGAGATTAATAAAACCTAAGAGTTTAATACTATAAACCAGATCAATTGGTGAACCCAAGGGAAAACCATTACCCAAAAAATTATAAACCAAAGGAATTGGTGAACCCAAGAGAATTGATTTAAACATTGAGACAATTGTTGTCACAATGCGACGTTGGACCAACTATGACCAAGGTTGGCCATGGGTGATTTTCATATTGAGACAATATTTGTCAGAACGTGACATTTGATCATGGATGACATTGATTGCTTATTCATATTGTAAACCAAAGGAAATGGTGAACCCAAGGGACAACCATCACCCAACAAATTATAAACCAAAATAAATTGGTGAACCCAAGGGAATTGATTTAAACATTGAGAGAATTGTTGTCACAAAGTGACGTTGGACCAACTATGACCATGGTTGGCCATGGGTGATTTTCATTTTGAGACAATATTTGTTAGAATGTGACATTTGATCATGGATGACATTGATCGATTATTCATATTATAAACCAAAAGAACTAATAAACCCAAGGGTTTAATATTATAAACCAAAGGAATTGGTGAACCCAAGGGAATTGATTTAAACATTGAGACAATTGTTGTCACAATGCGACGTTTGACCAACTATGACCATGGTTGGCCATGGGTAATATTCATATTGAGACAATGTTTTTCAGAATGTGACATTTGATCGTGGATGACACTGATCGATTATTCATATTATAAACCAAAAGAACTAATAAACCCAAGGGTTTATTATTATAAACCAAAAGAATTGGTGAACCCAAGGGAAAACCATTACCCAACAAATATTAAAAACCCAAGGGATCAATAAGGCTAAGGGAAATATTAAAAACAGTAGAGATTAATAAAACCTAAGGGTTTAATATTATAAACCAAAGGAATTGGTGAACCCAAGGGAAAACCATTACCCAACAAATTATAAATGAAAGGAATTGGTGAACCCAAGGGAATTGATTTAAACATTGAGACAATTGTTGTCACAATGCAACGTTCGACCAACTATGACCATGGTTGGCCATGGGTCATTTTCATATTGAGACAATGCTTGTCAGAATGTGACATTTGATCATGGATGACATTGATCGATTATTTATATTATAAACCAAAAGAACTAGTAAACCCAAGGGTTTAATATTATAAACCAAAGGAATTGGTGAACCAAAGGGAATTGATTTAAACATTGAGACAATTTTTGTCACAATGTGATGTTAGACCAACTATGACCATGGTTGGCCTTGGGTGATTTTCATATTGAGACAATATTTGTCAGAATGTGACATTTGATCATGGATGAAATTGATCAATTATTGATATTATAAACCAAAAGAACTAATAAACTGAAGGGTTTAATTTTATAAACGAAAGGAATTGGTGAAACCAAGGGAAAAAAATTACCCAACAAGTTATAAACCAAAGGCATTGGTGAACCCAAGTGGAATTGATTTGAACATTAAGGGACAATTGTTGTCACAATGTGACGTTGGACCAACTATGACCATGGTTGGCCAAGGGTGATTTTCATATTGAGACAATATTTGTCAGAACGTGACATTTGACTGCGGATGGTGTTGATGGATTATTCATATTATTAGACCAAAAGAACTAATAAACCCAAAGATTTAATATTATAAACCAAAGGAATTGGTCAACCCAAGGGACAACCATTACCCAACAAATTATAAACCAAAAGGAATTGGTGAACCTAAGGGAATTGATTTAAACATTGAGAAAATTGTTGTCACAATGCGACACTTGATCATGGATGACATTGATCGATTATTTATATTATAAACCAAAAGAACTAATAACCCCAAGGGTTTAATATTATAAACCAAAGGAGTTGGTGAACCCAAGGGAATTGACTTAAATATTGAGACAATTGTTGTCACAATGCGACGTTCGACCAACTATGACCATGGTTGGCCATGGGTGATTTTCATTTTGAGACAATATTTGTCAGAATGTGACATTTGATCATGGATGACATTGATCGATTATTCATATTATAAACCAAAAGAGCTAATAAACCCAAGGGTTTAATATTATAAACCAAAGGAATTGGTGAACCCAAGGGACAACCATTACCCAACAAATTATAAACAAAAATGAATTGGTGAACCCAAGGGAATTGATTTAAACATTGAGACAATTGTTGTCACAATGCGACATTGGATCATCGATGACATTGATCGATTATTCATATTATAAACCAAAATAAGTAATAAGCCCAAGGGTTTAATATTATAAACCAAATGAATTGGTGAACCCAAGGGAATTGATTTAAATATTGAGACAATTGTTGTCACAATGCGACGTTTGACCAACTATGACCATGGTTGGCCATGTGTAATATTCATATTGAGACAATGTTTTTCAGAATGTGACATTGATCGTGGATGACATTGATCGATTATTCATATTATAAACCAAAAGAACTAATAAACCCAAGGGTTTCATATTATAAACCAAAAGAATTGGTGAGCCCAAGGGAAAACCATTACCCAACAAATATTAAAAACCCAAGGGATCAATAAGGCTAAGGGAAATATTAAAAACAGTAGAGATTAATAAAACCTAAGGGTTTAATATTATAAACGAAAGGAATTGGTGAACCCAAGGGAAAACCATTACCCAACAAATTATAAACGAAAGGAATTGGTGAACCCAAGGGAATTGATTTAAACATTGAGACAATTGTTGTCACAATGCAATGTTCGACCAACTATGACCATGGTTGGCCATGGGTCATTTTCATATTGAGACAATGTTTGTCAGAATGTGACATTTGATCATGGATGACGTTGATCGATTATTTATATTATAAACCAAAGGAATTGGTGAACCCAAGGGAATTGATTTAAACATTGAGACAATTTTTGTCACAATGCGACGTTTGGCCAACGATGACCATGGTTGGCCATGAATGATTTTCATATTGAGACAATATTTTTCAAAATGTGACATTTGATCATGGATGACATTGATCAATTATTCATATTATAAACCAAAAGAACTAATAAACCCAAGGGTTTAATATTATAAACCAAATGAATTGGTGAACCCAAGGGAAAACCATTACCCAACAAGTTATAAACTAAAGGAATTGGTGAACCCAAGGGAATTGATTTAAACATTGAGACAATTGTTGTCACAATGTGACGTTGGACCAACTATGACCATGGTTGGCCATGGGTGATTTTCATATTGAGACAATATTTGTCAGAACGTGACATTTGATCATGGATGGCATAGATGGATTATTCATATTATAGACCAAAAGAACTAATAAACCCAAAGATTTAATATTATAAACCAAAGGAATTGGTCAACCCAAGGGACAACCATTACCCAACAAATTATAAACCAAAAGGAATTGGTGAACCCAAGGGAATTGATTTAAACATTGAGACAATTGTTGTCACAATGCGACATTTGATCATGGATGACATTGATCTATTATTCATATTATAAACCAAAAGAACTAATAACCCCAAGGGTTTAATATTATAAACCAAAGGAATTGGTGAACCCAAGGGAATTGATTTAAATATTGAGACAATTGTTGTCACAATGCGACGTTCGACCAACTATGACCATGGTTGGCCTTGGGTGATATTCATATTGAGACAATGTTTTTCAGAATGTGACATTTGATCATCGATGACATTCATCGATTATTCATATTATAAACCAAAAGAACTAATAAACCCAAGGGTTTAATATTATAAACCAAAATAATTGGTGAACCCAAGGGAAAACCATTACCCAACAAATATTAAAAACCTAAGGGATCAATAAGGCTAAGGGAAATATTAAAAACAGTAGAGATTAATAAAACCTAAGGGTTTCCCCGGATGCGGGTGCATCCACTTGACACGGTGAAGATTGGTGGTCAGGCCGGCGCGTGGCGAGGCCACATGGCCGCCGGCCATCTGCATTCAAATCGCATTGATAGCATTAATATCACAGTCCGTCACCCGAGTTGGCATTCAAGCCGGTGGGGAAGACGAGGCTGCAACTTTAACTCGATGTCGTCCTCCAGCTACAAGCGCACTTCCACCTCCTCGATGCCTAACTGCTGGGCTCTGCAATTTATTTGGCTCGTCGACATGCATAATTTCATTTCTCCGCTCTGCTCTGGCTGTCCTCCAGAAGCCAAGCTCTCCAGCTCCCGCACTGCACTGGGCAGGCGATGCAATCTTTACTGCTGCGTGGAGTTTTTACCTGGTTTTCATCACTCTCAAAGCCCGTTTTGCCCTTTGCTTCTTGGAGCCCCACCTCAGTCTCTCCCGCCTGTCACTTTGCATCATTCGCCGACTCGTTTGCGCTCTCCAGGCGGGAAGATGCCTTGGCTTCGGCACAGGCTCAGATGCCGCAGAGGCAGCACTCGAGCCAGGCCTTCCTCTAGGCGTCGCTCCCCCTCCAGCAATTCGACATCCTCGGCTTCTGATTCCCCCCATGGCGCCTCTCCTCGCGCTTCCAACAGGCACAGGCCTGAACGTGGCCCCTCCTCGCAAGTCCATCACCCGCCCTCTCCTCCGCGCGATGCCCAAGTCCATCCGCCTCCCTCTGGCCCTCACAGCGCTGAGTCTGCCCACCTAGTCAACCCATCCATGGCCTTGTTTCATTTCCCCTGTCTTACTTCCCAGCCTCTTGTGGTGGCAACGGTTTCTGTATCGTTTAAAGAACTCTCTCAATTCGGCTCGATGACCTTGCCTCCTGCGCATCCTGGAATTCAGCTTCGCACCCCTAGGTCTGACCAGGCTATCCAAACTGGTGTGTAGGATCGCTCGCAAGAAGATGGGGGAGGCAGACATGGTGGTGGCAGTTCTAGTGTCAAAGGCACGCCAATGGAGCAGCACGAAGCAGGCGCAGCAGCAAATCCCACTCTGGACGATGATGATGACAGCTACGGATGCAGAATCGAAGAAGAACCCCCCTCTGACGACTATGGTATCTAGGACTCACAGTTATTTTTTGTCTTTCAGGTCAGATTTTTTGTCTAGATGGTGTTTTCAGAAATCCTGGCCTGCTGGCTTGTCAAAGCACTGTTACAGTCCTATGTTTATGTTCAATGCTGGTTTGTACTACTACAGTCCTATGGTTTTTTGCTCAATGCTGGTTTCCTCCTTTGAGGCAGCTATTAAACTTTTCTCGGGCTGGTTTCCCCCTATGGGCAGCGCTATTTTTGATATTGTGCTGAACTCTCAACGCCTATGAAGGCACACTTCTGTATGTACCATATTTTCCAGTAATAGAATCTAGTCTTACTTAGAAAAAAAAAAAACCTAAGGGTTTAATATTATAAACCAAAGGAATTGATGAACCTAAGGGAAAACCATTACCCAACAAATTATAAAAATCATATAATTAATATATTTAATATAATTAATATAATTAATATATTTAATATAATTAATAAAATCATGGTCATATAATTAATATATTTAATATATTAAATTAAAATCACTCATGGCCAACCATGGTCATAGTAAACCAAAGGAATTGGTGAACCCAAGGGAATTGATTTAAATATTGAGACAATTAAGACAATTGTTGTCACAATGTGACATTTGATCATGGATGACATTGATCGATTATTCATATTATAATCATATTTAAATTTAATTAATAAATTTTTTTCCAACCCTTCTTTAATATAATTAATATTATATGTATCAAAATAAAATATTCAATTAAAAAAATTATAAAACTTGTATGGTATATTTTGTTGATGTATTTTTGATTAGTTAATGTGATTCATTATGAGGATAAGATGAGAAATCTCGTCTTTCTCTAATTTTACTAAAATAAAGAAAATAAGAAATTTAATTAATTTAAAAATGAATTAATTAATAGTTGTATTATATATATATATATATATATATATATATATATATATATTATTTTTATTATAAAATTTCTTTAGATTATTGCTATATATATATATATATATAGTGAAATTTATATAAATATAAATAATATTAATAATAATTGAATAAAAATATCTTAATTATTGACTCATCAAACATGTTGTCAATATACAATTCTTAAGTGAAATAGTGTATTTAGACATGTTGATAAATCTAAAATTAAAATGAATTTATGATGGTTTCAAACTCAACCATTCTAATTTCTAATCATATATACAAATCTTAAACATACAACTATTGAACAATTTAATTTTCTACAATAATAACACTCCATATAAATTTCAATCAAAACAGTAATTTTATTTTCTCCATTAAAAATATTCCATGTAACCTTTAAATAAAATAAAATTAAAAAATCCAAACAAAAAACAATCTAGTAAACCTAATCCAAACCCAAACCTTATTACCTCAAGTAAAATCCCAAAACGTCAAAAATAGTTGTTTTTAAAAAACACAACTATTTATTTTATTTAAATATATATAAAAAAACATTCTATCAATTAAATAATATTTATGGAAAATATTAACAATGAAAAATATTTAAATATTTAAAACCATTACTCCAATATATGTTAATGTAAATTGATTTTTACTTTTGTTTTTCTAGAATACTAATATATTAATATTTAAATGTTAAAATATATAAAAAAAATAACATAAATTTTAGAAAACCGGTAATTTGTAAATATCTACGATAGTAAAAATAGAAAACCTTCAAAAATGTGAAATTCGGATTATTTGAAAAAAATTAATTAGTTATGAAAGTTTGTACTGGGATACAACGGAAACAAAAAGAGAGAAGTCTCCTATATGAATAATCGGCAAATCCAGAACGTCCAAGAAAGAAAACGGATCTCTGGGCATTTAATTGTATTCCTGAATTTATTTCCTCGCGCTCATGATATTGTGTTATCGATTAGGTTCACAGATGTTAATTTTTCCATCTTATGCATCAATATTTTCTCAGCATTTGATCTCCGGGTCAGCCCAGCAAAAACCCAACGCTGGGTAACGAGTTAGCAGATTCGCGTGATAATAAGCAAAGGCTGCCAACCCTCGATTCGTTCGCAATACCCATTAAATTTGAATTTGAAGCTCCCAGTAAGCCATAGCAGAATAGCGCAGGACGACCCATCAGCTGCTAAAATTCCATTCATGCCTCTGAGCATCCATCCCCAGCAGCACGTACGTGAGACTTTCATGGGAGGCCACTGATTTATTCATACACAAACCATTACAGAACTCTCTTCGTGAATCTTTGTGAAATTCTAGCGGCATTCGTGACCTCCCCACAGTGGGTCCTCTGGATCTGCAGAGACGTAGTCATCCCGGTGGAAGTATCTCCGCATCGGATGAAGCCCACGCCAATACGGATCACAGTTCACCCAACAGTTCCCTGCTTCCTGCAATAAATTAGTTCATGTCAGTACATCATTTTCCTTGTTTCCTCATTCCCATGAATGTTTTTGGTAAAAAAATTGTCAATTCTGTGGCAATATATACTATAACAAACCCTACTAGATGTACAAAATGTTTATAGTATATTAATGCCTACCATTTTGTACCAGAAATTCCAGGAGTGTGAGCACAAATCGTCCACCTTGATTTGTATCTGCGATTACATTCACACGTCAAACCGTCTAAATAATTTACTACTACCTAGGGTTCCATCTAATCACCCGCTCCCGTGCTTCAAATTAGGGTTCTTAATTACCGGGTTCTTTAGGTTTCTAATGAATGCAACCTAGTTCTTGGAATAAAATACTGCTAGTACTATAAAATAATTTACCCGTTGGCCTTCTTCAAGAGAGAGGTAGTAAGCTGTAATCCTTGGTTCAATCTGATGCAGAGAACTTGTTCTCACTGTAAATTTGTCTTTCCAAAGCTCTCGGCAATGTTTTTCCCACAAAATGTTGGATTCGGCAACAGATTTCCACTTGCTGGAGACTGATACACTCCTATCCAAGCTCGCAACGTCCAGAAACGTGCGCACCAATGTGGAAAAGCTGTTTTGATGCCTTCACCGCCATTTTTTTTCCTGTTGACCTTCCACTCTCCAAATCGCAATGTCCAGCAACGTGCGCACCAATGTGGACAAGCCGTTTTGATGCCTTCACCACCAGTTTTTTGCCTGTTGACCTTCCACTCTCCAAATCGCACCGCCGCCACTATGGAGATATGGGACACGTTGCACAACGATTTCAACATGCACTGCTTGCTGCATTAAAGGCATAGGACACGTTGCAAACTATTTCAACACTTGGAGAAGATTTAATGTTTCAGTTTCTTTCTAGTTGTTAATCTTGATAGGTGGCAATTAATAAATGGTATGGTAAATTTTTAATCAAGATTTGTAAAAAATTAATTTAAGTACGGTTTAAACATGTGATTTAGATATGCAAGGAAGTTAGTGGGGTAGATTTGATCCATTGATTGAGTGGCGACGACCAGAATATACCGACATCTTTCAATCTAGACCATCAGATCAAAAAGATTAATTAGCATAATCACAAAAGAGCCTACCTCCGATAGGGGGATACGCCTATCGGCGTAATTATCTATGATTTCTTATCATAAAATATTTATCTTGATCTCATCCACTAATGAGTTTTTTTTTTTCCTTTGGAAAGAATCTCTTACTCAAGTGTCTCGTTCCCAAGTAATTCCAACCCTTTTATATATTAATAAAAATAACTTGTTACATGAGGAATTTACCATGTTTCTTTCACTAAACAAATCATGGATTTCCCACCATCCATTCTAGCATAATTCAATATGAAAAAAAAAAAAAAATCATTACAGAAATGGAGGGGTATTACAGAAAGTGTTTGGTTATGCGATCGTGAACTAACACCTGCGGGTTTTGGTCTAACAATAGTTTTTATTCCCAGCAAGTTTGGTTCTGAGCATTATTCATCTAAGCCATAAAATAAATATACATTTTGTCTTTCTTTTTCTTTCTTTGTTGTTTTCTACCTTTCTAAGGGGAAACTTCAACCACTACCAACTATTACATATGCTATCACAAGTTGGTCTTCAATGAGTCACGTGTTCTCACTATCCATTTTTCATCTCACGAACTTTGTACTCGTTTTTTCTTAATAGAAAATGATTGTTTCAGTTTTCAACGCCATTCGTCTAAGCCACATAAGAAATAGATATTCTTTCTTTATTTCTTTGTTGTTAGAAGTGGCCTCGACTCAGTTCGGCCTTATGGAAATCAATGTATATTCGTATTTTTCTTTACTATGTATATGTACTGAATTAATTTGTTCCTCGAGAAGGTGTAATTATATTTAACCAAGTATATATTTTTATATTTTTAATTATAATCCTACTCCTTGTTGGTATTTCATGGTTATCTTAACCATATATTTTTTTATTTAAGTCTAAATATCTTACATTGTCACTCTTGTGTGCATAGTTTGTGCAAACCTAGATAGTAACACGTATGGTTTCCGAACTTTATTAAAATACTTCCTACTTTTCCTTTGTAAGAGTGTCTGTTGATATTGTAATTACACTTTTTATAATTTTGAATATGCTATGGAAAATTTAAAAGTAATTGATGAAGATGAGCTATTATTATTATAATTTTAAATAACTGATACATATGATTTAGGACCGATTAAAAATATGCAAGATTGTTTCACCTGGGAATAGTAGAATTTTTACATCTAGGCCTCCCCTTATTAACTCGGAAATTGAGCGTTGTAACTTATATTCCAGTGTTGGAATGTTCGTGTTGGTGCAACAAGGTTGAAACATGTACTTTCCTATTACATGTAATTCCTTCCAATGGATATTTTTTATGCAGAAAAGTCTTCCTTGCACCTCTCTAAAAAATACTGACTAGTGTTAGGAATATAGATAAGAAATTTTTTATACACACTGATTTTGGTTTACCTTTTTCTTTGGTCTCGGGGTCAGACAGAATCTCGTCTTCTTGTTTCCATCTTTGTTTTCTTTCTTATTGTCAACCTCCCTCTAGTGCATGCTTATATTACTAACAATCTTCCAATAAAAAAAGGAAACTAATCGTTCTAATTGAGCAATAGCTTATTCGTCTATGAAGACATTGATTCTACAGCTATCCAGGGATATTATATTCACCCTACTAATTGGGACGTAATAATCTAAATTTGGCGTAAAACAAAACTTCCCCAGTTCCTTACAGCATTATTGACATCGCGAATATAAAATTACAGACCTAATTTGACGATCGTATCGTACATGCGTTTGAATCGATATAATTCCCAAAATTTTACTTGACTATCGTATCAAACATGTAATCAAATCAATATAATCCCCAAAATTTAATTTTACTATCATATCAAGCATGCATTCAAATCAATATAATCCCCAAAATTTAATTTGACTATCATATCAAGCATGCATTCAAATCAACATAATCCCCATAATTTTTCTTTAATAATATTAAAAACACATATACCAATTTTCCACCATAGTAATACCAAATCTAATGCAATATGCTTCGTATATTATATCGTTCACAATAGATACATAAACATAACTATATTTCCTAACTGGAAACATTGTTGGATCTTAACTGAGAAGGACACCATCCACCCAACCTTGAACTGATACAACAGTCCCCGGTCCCGAGCTGAGATAAGTTTTCAATTGAATCAACCACCAATTTAATCTCTTTAGTTGGTATTTTATACCTTTTCTTCCGTAACACATTTTTCCCTTAGTGTCGTCCGGATTTTGTGGCTCTAAAATTCCACTTTCCTAGGCGTCTCCTTTAAATCTCAAATCTCATTTTTCTCTACCGTAAGGCTTTTTTTTATCTTTTCTTAGAATATTTCTCTAGTTAAGAGATTTAATGGATATTTTTCTACTATCATAAAATATTTATCTTGATCTCATCCACTAATGAGTTTTTTTTTTTCCTTTGGAAAGAATCTCTTACTCAAGTGTCTCGTTCCCAAGTAATTCCAACCCTTTTATATATTAATAAAAATAACTTGTTACATGAGGAATTTACCATGTTTTTTTCACTAAACAAATCATGGATTTCCCACCATCCATTCTAGCATAATTCAATATGAAAAAAAAAAAAAAACATTACAGAAATGGAGGGGTATTACAGAAAGTGTTTGGTTATGCGATCGTGAACTAACACCTGCGGGTTTTGGTCTAACAATAGTTTTTATTCCCAGAAAGTTTGGTTCTGAGCATTATTCATCTAAGCCATAGAATAAATATACATTTTGTCTTTCTTTTTCTTTCTTTGTTTTTTAGAAGTGGCCTCGACTTGGTTAGGGCTAATGGCAATCAATGTATATTTGTCTTTGTTTTTACTGTGTATATGTACTGAGATAAGCCCTCTGAGGAGGAGGTGTTGATATATTTAACCAAGTATATCCTTTTATATTTTTAATTATAATCATGTCCCTTGCTGGGATTTCATGGTTATTTAAACCAAATATTTTTTTGTTTAAGTGGAAATATCTTACATTATCGCTCTTCTGTGGATAATTTGTGTGAGCTTGGTTAGTATCACATGTATGGTTTCCGAGCTTTATTAGAATACTTCCCACTTTTCCTTTTTAAGAGTGTTTGTTGTTATTGTAATTACATTTCTTATAATTTTGAATGAATTGTGGAAAATTTAAAAGTAATTAATGGAGATGAGCTATAGTTTTTATAATTTTAAACATGACACTTATTTTCCTTTTAATGAACGATACATACAATTTAGGACTGATAAAAAATGCAAGGTTGTTTCACATGGGTTCATAGTAGAATTTTTACATCTAGGTCTCCTGTTATTAACTCAGAAATTGAGGGTTGTAACTTATATGCCAGTGCTAGAATGTTCATGATGGCACAACGAGGTTGAAACATGTACTTTCCTATTACATGTAATCCCTCCTAATGGAACTTTTCTATGCAGAAGCGTCTTCCTTTCACCTCTCTAAAAAATACCAACTAGTGTCACGCATCTAGATAACAAATTTTATATACACACCGAGTTTGGTTTACCTTTTTGTTTGGTCTAGGGGTCAGACAGAATCTCTTCTTCATGTTTCCATCTCTGGTTTATTTCCTAGTGTCAACCTCTCTCCGGCGCATGCTTATATTCCTAGAAATCTCCCAATAAAAAAAGGGAAAGAATCATTCTAATTGAACAATAGATTAATTCATCTATTCATGCATCGATGCCACTGCTCCGGGGATATTACATTTACCCTACTAACTGAGGTGTAAGTCATAATCTCAATTCTATGTACAAAAACAATTCCCATCATTCCTTATAACATTATTGACATCACGAATGTAAAATTACAGTCCTTATTTTACGATCATATGATACATGCATTTGAATCGATATATTTCCCAAAATTTGACTTGACTATCATATCAGACATGCAATCAAATCAATATAATCCCCAAAATTTAATTTTACTATCATATCAAGGATGCATTCAAATCAATATAATCCCCAAAAATTAATTTAACTGTCATATCACGCATGCATTCAAATCAACATAATCCCCATTATTTTTCTTTAATAATATTAAAAACACAGATACCAACTTTACACCATAGTAAGACCAAATATAATGCAATATGATTTGCATATTATATCATTCACAATAGATACATAAATAGATCTAAATTTTCTAACTGTAAACATTGTTGGATCTGCACTTGAGGAGGACACTATCCACCCAATCTTGAACTAATCCACCAGCTCCCCCTAGCTGATAGAAGTTGTAAATGGGATCAACCACCTCTTTGATCCCTTTAGTAGGTATTTTATACCTTTTCTTTCATAAAAAAAATTTCCTCCACGGGAATCCCGCTTTTGTTGCTCTAAAATTCCACTTTCCTAGGCTTTTCTTTAAAGCCTGCTTTTCTCGGAAGCGACACTTTATTCTTATCCTATCTTAGCATCTTTCTCTAAGGGATTTAATGGATATTTTTCTCCTTACAATTAAATATTATCTGTGAGTTCTTATCATGGAAATTTATCTCGATCTCATCCATAAATGAGATTTTTTTTTTGCAATAATCTCTTACTCAAGTGTCTCATTCTCAAGTAATTCCAACCCTTTTAATTATTAATAAAAATTACTTATTACATATGCACTTTACTCTGTTTATTTCACTAAAAATATCATGGATTTTCCGCCATTCAGTCTAACATAATTCATTCTAAAAAATAAATAATAATTATAGAAATGGAGGGGTATTACACCTTCAAAATTCATGATTTTAAGGGGGGAAATGGCTCTAACATTGGCATGATTTTCCAAGTTAACTAATTGTTCACCATATTCTTAGAGAAGTGCCTTATTACTCTTTTACCTCATTTTTTGTCTTAATTTTCTTACATGGATGTCAACTTGAAATCCTTTGTTTGAACCCCAAGGCCATACTATGAATAAAGCAAGTCAAGTTGGATTTTCCTCTTACTTCAAAGATAAGAGTTATACAAAATGCTAGTGTGGTGATATAGGATGTCCTTGACATGTTTTCCATGTCATACTTATGCAAGGACAAGTATTTGTGGGCCATATAGATCCATATCTTCTAGTAGAGACTCCTTTGGACAGGAGAGAGACTCAAACCTATTTCCATATTTGGGGATCTGGTCAAGATTTAAGGTGACTCGAGGACTCAAATTTATTCTTCTTTGGGGGAATTTTTGTAATCATATTTCTCGTTCTGAGAAGGGTGTGATCTATACAAATCCTTTTAATTTATCAGATAATCCCTTGTATCATCCATATTCATGACAATGTTTGCATCTAAAGGCTACATGTTCATGATCTATAGACTACTTCCAAATACTATCATAGAATAAATATTTATGGAGACTAGAAGATTCTAGTAGATATTCATGTAAACACATATCTGAGCATATTATGTGTACCTCCCCTTCTTAGTAACCTTTGATACCTTCAAAAAATTTTCAATTGCTTTGTTGATACCTTCAAGAGTTTCTTCCTACCAATATTCCTTGAGAATAGTAAAGAGATGGACCCGCACTAGGGTAGAAAGTAAATATTCTTTCTTTCAGTTATACTCACCCTTCCAAAATCACATGAAGAGCCATAAATTATAGAAAAAATATGTCCCTCCTTAAAAAATCCTTGATATGTCTTCCAAAATGGAGAAAATTATTTTTTAAAAACCCTTTTCCTCTAGCTCTATTTTTTTTTTTACCGTGGAGGTTCCATTTGTTTAGGAGACCTTTCAAATGACCATAATCTAATAAATTTGTAGATAAGAGTGTAATATTGCACATATTTGATATATTCTTTGATCTTGCTAGATTTAACCTCATATTGTGGATCTTGCACCACTTTTGGAAGGAAACACCTTGGATTTTTATCTTGCCAGAATGCACCCAATGGAGGTTTTGCTACTAAACAAGAACTCCACTTCACCTACTTTCTCTATTAAAAGGATATCAAAGATGAGGAGATTGAAGGGGAATATCAATAGATCAAGAATCCTTATGAGCTCCTCAAACATTATGGCTAAAGGAGGAGGATCGATGTCATGGAGTGAGCATAGACGCCTATGTGAAAGAAACCAGGAAAATTGAAGAGCACAACATAACATCAACAAATCTATAAAAGAATATAATTAGTAGGTTCTAATTTGATTTATTATATAATTGATAATATTTTTTCTCTATTTTTTCTATCTATTTATAATTTATCAAATAAAATATGTGTAAATATCCTATTGTTTAAACACTATTACACTGTTAGGATATTTTAGTCAACATTTCTATTGAAATATTCATTTATGATCCACATTGTCCACATTAATTTCTCATTATGTTTCAATGTAAATTAAATAAAATATGTGTAAATAGCTCATTTTTTAAACATTGTTACACTATTAATATATTTTAGTCAACATTTGAATTGAAATATTTCATTTATGATCCACATTGCCAACATTAAATTCTCATTATGTCTCAATGTTTTTGTGAGTACAAAACTTGAAGAAAGGTTCACAATTACAAAAATTTGATCCCCTTGAAATTCGAGAGTTGTGGTATTATGATGAATCCCTGTTGGCTATATATATATATATATATATATATATATATATATATATATATATATATATATATCCTTCATCTTAAATAACACATAATAGAAAAATTTTAGGTTGACATTGAAAATTTTACTGAACATGTCCATTGAATTATTCTACTTATGACCCACATTGTCCAAATTTTATTTTTTGTTATTAACATATTTTTAAATACATGTCTCCATCATATCCCTAATATAAATCATATATCCATGGGATATTGACTTTCTCGCCTCTTTTACATGGTAATAGAAAGCATATATCCATGGGACACAAACTCTCTCAATTGTTTTTCCACACACGCATTAATTTTTTTTTGTTATTAACAATTTCTTAAAATGTTATATTCCAATTCCAAATTAAGCATTGAAAAAGTGGTAAATTTCTCTCCTATATTGAATTAGAATGCAACTATCAATGTAATGAAATAAATTACCCGTCTCCCTCACAATGAAAAGTGTGTGTGCCTTAGTTTTAATGTCTTCTAAAAGTACACTTATTTTTCATGTTGAACTCTACTATCAATATTATTTATAGAGGTCATGTGTCAAGTCAATATTGAGTAGTTAAGGCATTACACATATCTCTCATACTAAAAAAATAAATAGAAAAAATATTATTTTATTATTTACCATATTAACAATTTTAAGGAATGCTAAACCTACCTCTTATCAAAATTGAAATATTTTTGTTATTAATAAATTTTAAATGTCAAATATCAACCCCATATTAAGGATTGAATAAAAAGCACATCCCTCATAATAAAAATTCAAAATATAAGAAAAAAATTATTTTTAATCATTTTGATTTAATTCTTTCACATTCATCACAATGTGATATTTGAGTTGAAATTTCAAAATAGAAATTGTGGCTCATTGATGAGAATATGAAGTTTTATCAAATAAATAAGTGAGTTATACCAAGTAAGAAACCCAAAACAAAAATGGATAAACAGGAACAAAAATGGATAAAAAATCAAACAAACTTGATAAATGAATGTTAGGTTAGATAAATCAAGTACTTTATCTCTCCATATAAGACAATATAAAAGTAAGTTTTATATATATATATATATATATATATATATATATATATATATATATATATATATATATATATATATATATATATATCATTGAACTAATATCAATATTATTTGTAAATGTGATATGTCAACTCCATATTTCATAGTGAAAGGATTACGCATGTTCCTAGCACTAAAAATTTAGAAAGCAATATTTTTTTTATTATTATTTTTAAATTTTTTAATGTAATCATTATTATACTACAACCTTCTTAGTTATCATTAGCAATTTGAAAAAGAATAATAGAGCTTGATATGATATTGATTGTAAAATTGCTAGAAAAGTGGTTAGGGATTCTAGGCAACAAAGAAAGACATACTCTTTCTAGGAAACTGATAATGAGGAAGAAAATATCTAAATAATGTTTTTTTCTTTCAATGCAAAATATTTTTAATCATATTAATAAGAAGTAACCCTTTTTATAAAAATTGATTTCTCCCTCATAATAAAGTGTGTAATTATTTTTATGATCTTATTGTTTAACTCTCTACTATTTCAATATGTCATGTATAATTAATAATTTTCATATCCACATGTAGATTAGTTGGTAATAAAGTAATCAATTCAGTAAGTTGCTACTCAACATCAAGGAATGGACATGAAGCCATCAATATTTTTCAAGAATTTTTTTTATATTGACTCTTGGATCAAAAATTCCATGCCATTAGTTATTCAACACCCTTCCCAATACACCTTTGTCATGGTAATTGAAGCCATCTCATCACTAAGATATAGATTTTGATCCATTTCAATGGATAAATATGATTCCACCTTGAAAAGCTACTTCATCCCAGGACTTTCCGATTTGGAATTTATCCATGGATATCTGCAAAGTAAGTCAATTTGAAACAACATACATGCCCTTTAGGCTACATGCAACTAGATTACCAAAATTATTGGGCCAAAGGAATGGAGAGGCTATTGATTCTTGGATTAGTAGTCTCTCCACCTATTTGAAAACATGTCCTGCGATGGAAGAGACATGAAGTTAGCCAGAACTAGAATTCTTGTCACAGACACCTATTTGAAAACATGTCGTGAGATGGAAGAGACATGAAGTTACTCAGAACTAGAATGCATGTCACAAACATGGCAGGGTACCCCATCAAAGAATATACCCTTGGTTACTGAGGTCAGAGAAATAGAAGAGACTATCCTTGCTTGCATCACATATTGGGAGAATTATTCCAAGAATTAAGATCACACTTCTATCCCTTAGTTTATCTCCCAAATATCTTCTCAAAATTGTTGTATCTTTGCCAACTATTGAATTAGAATTAGTTAGTGAAAGTATAAATCGATGTCTTATGCAAGTTAATCATTCAAGTACATATCTTTGAGCTGGAAGAGGTACTCATTGTTAAATTTAACTCTAGTTTGTTAATGTTTTTTCATTTAGAACTTGAATTTTTCAATAATCATTTCCTGGACTTGGGTGTTCTTTGAGACTTGGTTGTGGAACATAAAGTGGGTCTTCGAGGGCATAAATTATGTAAGTGCCAAAATTTTTAGATAGTAAAATTTTAGCAAGATTTCAAGTGTTTATAATCTATTGTTCTGAGCTATGTTGGAGATCCATGATAATAAGAGTCATAGCAGGCCAAGCCAGAGAACAAGAAACGATATGGCAGTGAGTTAGAATATGGAGGTTGCGTAGTATATTCTGAAAGAAAAGGAGAACCATATTCTCCCACTACTACACTAAAGGCATTTTAAGACATTTATTTAATACAAAACAAATCTTTTGTCTTAAAAAGTCACTTTTTATTTTAGTGATTTTACATTAAAATTTAATATCAATTGAATTGTCTTAAATATAAAATTTGAGACAAAGGTAATGTGAGACAAAAATAGTTTGAGACAAAACTTTATATTTAAGAAAAAAACAATTTGAGACAAAAATATTTAAGACAAAATCAATTTAAGACAAAACTTTATATTTAAGACAAAAACAATTTGAGACAAATATTTTAAGACAAAACTTTATATTTAAGACAAAAGTAGTTTGAGACAAAAATATTTCAAGACAAAGGTAGTTTGAGACAAAAATATTTTAAGATAAAATTTTATATTTAAGACAAAAGCAGTTTGAAACAAAAATATTTTAATATAAAACTTTATATTTAAGACAATGGCAACCTAAGACAATGACAATTAAGACGAAACTCATTTAACATAATTAGCAATTAAGACAAAACCATTAGCAATACTTCATAACAAGGTGATTGTCAAACGAATTACATTCCATGAACTAAAATTGTTTATTTTTTTAAATAAGTGAAAAATTTTAAATTACTTCATCTAAACTTTGATATAAATTTACAAGAAATTAGATACAATATAACAATAATTTTTTTCTCTCAATTGTTATATATATATATATATCAAGACTATACATAAAGAAATAAAATAAAAAATACAAATTCATCTATATATGGATTTTAAACTTTCATTATTTTCACTGAAATTCCATGAATGGATAGTGGATAGTTATATTTTTTATTTTTGAAAATAGATATTCAAACCACATGAAATTTGATCATGTCAATTTTATTTCTTTTATATTTTATTTTTCCTTTTTAATTAAACCGCATTCTAAAAATATAATAAATAAATAGATAAAAAATATATATATATTATTTTTTGATTGGCCTCTCAAGGGATTTAACTTTGAATATCATGTTTTAACATAATACTTCATAACAAGGTGATTTTCAAATGAGTTACATTCCATGAACTAAAATTGTTTATTTTTTTAAATATGTGAAAAAATTTAAATTACTTCAACTAAACTTTGATGTAAATTTGCAAGAAGTTAAATGCAATATAAATATTAAAAATATATATATATCTCTCAATTGTTTTATATATATTTTTTTTTTCCAAAGAAAAAATCGGCAACTTTCTATTAAAATTAATGAAAGTTACAACTTTGCACATGCATTTAAGTATTTCTAGACGCCCTATGGGCCCGTGTGCATATGCACACTAGTCACTGTAGCTAGGCTACCAAAAATAAACTTACAACAAGCCTGCAGGGCTGGGCTTGTCACGCTTGCCCTTTGTCATGAGTGGCAAGCAAAATAAAATACATGGGGAGAAAATTAAGTTTTTCTCCCCTTCTTCTTTTCAACCTTCTTCCAAGCACCTTGTGATGGCATGGTAGTGATAAGGGCTAACTGGTTTTCTTCAATGTTTGTACCATTGTCCTTATCTGAATCTGAATTTTCTGAAATGTGTTGTCTTTTGTTACCCCCGAGGTCTGTTGCCACTTGTTCTTTTGCCAACTGGGTCGAGGGGGTGATGTCGAAGGGGTCTTGCATCTCCTGTTCTTTTGACTCTATATCTGTGGTTGTCTGTTGATGTTCTTTTGGTTTGAAAACATCTTCTTCTTCTTCTTTTTCCTCCTCTTCTAGCTCGCTTGTGGGAAATTTCCACCCTTTCGAAATTTTCACTATCTTATTTTTTTTCATGTTGTCTCTTTTTGCTTTCGGACATGTATTTTACAAATGGCCGGTGTTTCTATAGATTCTGCACCTGAATGCAGTATTATCAAAGTCAAGATGTTGTATCCATTTATGTTGTTTGTGTGTCAAATGTATGCATTCTGGCAGCCCTTTACTGAGGTCTACTTCCACACAAATACGAGAAAAAGTGTAGATATGCTCCTCTAAGTGTTTTGTATCTATTTTGATGTATCGCCCCAAAATTTTCCCAATGCAAGTGAGAACACTTTCGTTCCATAAATGCAAGGGCAGATTGTAAATTCGGACCTAGACTGGAATTCTGGACACTTCCATGGTGTTTGCGTCAAAATCCGGGAACCAAGGTGTGATGAAGAGCCTAGTGGAGCCCCAGAACCATGGTCCCACCCTCAAAATGTTATCTCTGACTTCCGAGGATACAAAATTGACATTGAAAAACCCCTTTGAACAGAGGTGGATTTCACAGTCCATAGTCCAATTTCTGAAAATCCAATGGAACAGCTCCATTGGTTTTGGTCAGAAATTGTTGAATCTGTAGATAATCGCTTGTTGTTCATAAAAAAATCAGCTTTCATCTACTTCTGTAAGCTCTATGTTCACTTCTTATATGCTAATCATTTTCTCAACAATGTAAGGTTTGGGAGCATTGTCTGTTGTTTCCGCTGGAGTAGCGATTTTTATTTTTCCCTTTAGAATATTCCTGTAGGAGGGCCTTTCAAATTTTCATGTCTTGAGGTGCTGGTTCCTTTATCATTGCCTGAAGTTCTATGTTGTTCGTTGGCCTATCCTCTTAGTCTCAGATTGAGAATGATAGTGGAACCGGAGCATATGGAGTACTCATGTAAAGCGCAAATTTCTTGTAGTGATCATCCCCTGTAGATCAAAGATTGTAGTTGACTAGGATACCCGGTAATTTGACCAATTTTGAGTTTCAGATCTATGATCTCTTCATGGTGTTGTGCCTAAATCAAAATATTGTTTCCCTTAGGGGGCTTGATGAAAATATGAAAACGGTCATCACCTACCTCATTGTCATTGATGGCTGCGAGATCATCCCTAGGCTTCAGCATTGGCTGCAGGGTTGGCCAGTGGATAGGCATCCAAACTCTGGAGAGGAACAATGCGAGAGGCAACGCATAATCGCCCTGTGTGAGAGATAGGGTAACCCCGCAGGAAAATGAAGCAGCAAGTGTAGAGTCCCTTGGAAGCGAAACAGAGTCTGACACGCCTCATCTGCAGTCGAACCCAATGATTCATAAACAACCAGACTATGGTGTCGACTATGTGGATATTCACCCCAATCCCATGAAATTCGTGCTCCAGCGTTCACTGATCCATTGTGTCTGAAGTTTGTAGCTTTCTCAGGGAACCGCCTCTATTAAGAGGTTGAGAGACTTGAGAAAATGGTGGTAATCATCCATAGTTGGTGCCAAGGAGTGGCAATGCCAAACCTGATCCATCAAATGATAGAAAGGAAGCAGCTTAAGCCACCATTTGGTCCTATCATAGGTAAGGGAGGTCGTTGCCTTGTCTCCCTGATGTTCAAACCCATAAACCCTAGCTGCCACTATTGTTCGCCCTCCTCTCAAAAATCCTTCAAGGTGAATTTATATATATATATATATATATATCAAAACTATACATAAAAAAATACAAATTCATCCACATATGCATTTTAAACCTTCATTCTTTTCTTTCTAAATCAAAAATCAAAATTTTGATTCTTGTATATGTCTTATAGTCACATCTCAATTTTATTTTCATTGTTGAAAAAATATATCAAAGAGATAAGTAACAATAATTTAATTATTTATTATATAAAATTTTAGTATTTAATTATATATATGAATGCATTATTAAGAAACCAAGTATTATTAGTAATTGATATCATGACCATGAATGCATTATTAAGAAACCAAGTAATATTAGTAATTGATATCATTTCAAACTAGGGAATAATGATTATATGGTTTATCTTCCTCACTTAATAGAGATATATGTAAAGAAATTGTGAAGGAGGTTGAAATATTACTCTAGCATAAACTTTAATTTAATCTATAGAGCCATTTTCAAGCCCCTATAGTCACCCATATCGGAGACTAACTTAGCGCACCCAGATGGCCCATCACTATAGGTTTGCGGTGCATCTGACTCATTTTATCTCATCGATTTCTTAATCTGAAACTATGTGATTATATACTACACCTCACTTTTTATTTTTCACGATCATTAAAATTCATAATTTTAACACTTATTGAAGTATGTAGATAATAATTCCATACAATTATGCCTTAACATAACCAATATGAAAATGATATGAATGAAAGTAATCTTATAGAATCAACAACCTAAGTAGCCTAACAGTGATAAAATATTCAAATGTGTTGTACAATCAAGTGAACTCTAGTCTCGTCTAAAATTTAAATTATAAGAGCACACAATTCATACAAACCTACCACCAAATTTCCTATTTCATTTACAATCATCATCGCAACTTTGTCATAGATCAAAATTGTTTCACTTAATAGAAATAGTAAGTACTCTCATATGCATGGAATGTATGAAGAGTTAAACTAAGTGAAGGAAAGAAAGTTAAATCTTTAATTAAGTATAATATTAGAAGTCAAGTGAGTCAAATGTAAAAAGGTAAAGCCTTGTCAATAAAAGCTAAGTGAAGGAAAAGAAAAAAGTCAATTTCTGTTAAAGTGAAGTTAGAAAAGTTTAGTTAAAGCATCAATTCATAGTTTGCATGAAGAAAATAAAGTTAGAGTTTGCATGATTCCATATTTAGAAAGGTTTAAAAGTACCAAAAAAGTTAAGAAGGTCATGAGCTACTTCCACTAAGATCCTTGGTTATTATGAGTAGTCTGCAAGTCAAAGTTTGCATCCATTGGTCCATAAGTAGGAACTAGAGGTTGTTGAGAGTTTGTAAACCCAACTACTAAATTATTAGGGTGAGTAGCCTATAGAGCCACCACCACAGACCAAAGAAAGAGTCTCCACCGTAAGTTTTAACCATGAGCCTCCATAAGAATATGCATAGAAGAGCTTAGAAAACTTGCTAGTAGTTGTTGGGAGCCACCGTTAAAGTGAAGGTTAAAATGTTTATTTTTAAAGATAATCAAGTGTATGTGATGCTAATTTCTAGAAGGCTAACACAATAAGGAAAGAAGGTAGAAGAAAAAATAAAGACTACAACCATGTGTGACAAAGTAAGAATGAAGCAAACTGAGAAAAGAAATCGAGAGGAAGAGCCAAAGTATCTTGAAGATCTCAAAGAGGTTCTCTCCACAGTCGAGGCATCTAAAAGACAAGTAGACAAAAATTTAGGATGAATGGATCGGGATAAATCCGGTAACACTTCCAAAATTTACTAGTAAAAATTTTATTTTTTAGGAACTATCAAAATGAAAACTTTTCTTCGATGTAAAGAATTGATTGAGTGTCGGTCTAATAAACCATGTGATGAAGTATGTGATATATTAGTATTGGATCTTATAAAAAATTCATTGGGTGAGAATTCATTGTGTAAGGTATCAAAAGATACATCTTCCTAGGAAGCATGGAATACCCTGGAAGTAGAATTTGGTATAAAGGAAGTGACATAAAGCAAAAAATTATGTTACAGTCTGTTGAAGAATTAATAGAAATTTAACTAAAGTTCTGAGATTAAATGAGCAAGACTCTAGGAGGAAAACAAAGTTGAATAATCCGACTCAAATGTGGATGATGGTCATAAAGACTATAAAAGGGAAACCCATCATTCAGACATGCATATGGATCAAGAAGACACACAAAAGATTGCAGAGTAAGAAGTTGAAGCCCCTATGTGTGAGGTAGAGTAAGAACATATAAATTCTCGAGAACCCCAATGTAACATGGATGCTGAAGATGATGATGAATCCCATTCTGATGAGACACATGTGGATGGTGACTGAAAAGTGAGTAGTGAATTGGTGAATCCAACAATAGTCCTTGTTGATGATGGTGAAGCTTCCAATAAAGAAGTGAATGACATGTGTGATCTAGTTGGTATGATTGTACTTTATCATGGTCTCTTTGCATCAGAGTTTGAAGCAATTAAGTTTGAAAATAACAAAGACAATTTTTCATATGAAGCAATGGTTTGTAGAGTTGAATGTGCATCTCTCATGAATCCAGCAACAAATGAAGAATTTGGTGAAGTTGAAATTATTAATGAGCACATGCATGCTCAAATATATGACCACAAAGTGGATGAAAATTATGTTGATGAAATTTGTGGTCTCTTTTTCGAAACAAGGATTGATTGTGGAAATATGGAAAGTGCCATGTTTGATGAAGAATTGAAGGTTGAAGCTACCACTGTAGCAGCAAGTTGTAACAACCCTAGTCAAAAATCCATTTAAAATTTAATAAAGGTAAAATAAGACCTTGGTCGTGGGACATGTATTCCAAGTTGACTGTTGCGCAAAAACATCCTAGTGGGTGTTCATTTCAGTTTATTAATGGTTATGGAAATTGGCAAAGGAAATGGCAAAGGCTTTGGAAAGGAATGAGGCATTTATTGGCATTGTATTTATGAAAATAATGGAAAACGGGAGAAAAGGGAGGTGAAAGGTCACAGGTTGTTTGTGAGGAGGAAAATAAAGGAAAATAATGGGAAAATGAAGAAATTATAGGCCTCATTGATAAAAAGGCTTATGAGGATCAGTTGATAGCTTTTGCACAAAATTTTTCAGTTCAATTTTGGAGCTCTCATTCTATTCTATCTCTCATACTCTTGGACTCTTTTAGTTTTCTTAGAACACTCTTTGAGGATTGTGGCATACTTTGGATTTGGAGCAAGAAGGCAAAGGAAAAGCAAGAAAGCAGAGGAGGACAATGAGATCGATAGCTATAGTGGGTTTTGCTTGCAGGTAATGAGTTTCATGTATGGTTCTCATACTAGTTTTGGCATGCATGGCATATGCATGTGGTTATTTGGTTATGATTTGTCAATGGCATGGGGGATTGCATGGATTGACAATGGTTTTGCCTAGCCTTTCTATTTCCTGGATAGCCATGTTGTTGTGGTTTTCACTTTTGTTTTCTGGTTGGTTTTCTTGTGCCTTTGGTTGTGGGTTGAGTTATTAGTTCCTAGAAGCCTTGGTTGGAAAAATGCTCAGGAAGCCATTGGTGGGTTGAGTTACTAGTCCTAGAAGCCCTCGTTGGAAAAATGCTCTAGAAGTCCGACAACAACTGTGTGTTGAGTACTAGTCCTAGAAACCCTGGTTGGAAAAAAGGCAGTGGAGCCCTAGCCAACTTGGTTAGAGACCAATTTGGTGATGGTTAGTGATGGTCGACTGCGAATTGGAATCACTGATTGAGGATTGAGGTGGTTTGGCCTATGGAATCCCTGGTTTGGTTTTGATTGATTTTTCTATGAGATCACACATTCTTGCTTGGAATATGGCATGAGGGTGACTGGATGAAAGAAATATTTGGTTCATCCTAGCTTATTTTCAGGTGGTTCATGGAATTTCCATACCTAGTCAGCCTATCCAATCATCAATGGGAGCTCTTTATCCTTGGTATTTTATGGGTAAATATACTTGTTTATATGTGGGTTATGTCGTTGCTATATCCTTGATATTTCTTTTGGTTATATGTTGGTTATGATTGAGTTTTATAAAAATGATAATGTATGGCTCTCATCATGTTTTGGTTAATCACTGAATTTACAATGACTATATGGCTTAATAGATGGTAATGCATTTATTATGATGAGGCATCAATGCTTCTTAGTGATTTTCAGATAATTTTGAGACCCGTGTACTCATGTCTATTATTTTAACCTTTAGAATGCATATTTATGACATGTTTGACGAAATGGTTGTCATGGCTAGTAGGGGTCCGCTCAAGTCCTTGTTCAAGTATTTACATTTTTATCATTATTTTGATGTTACTTTTAATTTCTGGAAGTTTCAGGGAGTTTTTGGCAGTGATATGAGTCCTGGATCTGAAAAAGTGGCTCAGAATCTGGAGTCATTGGCACAGGACTACATATAAAAGTCCCTAGTCATAGGCATGCCTTGTTGTGGGAGCGACTGGATGTTATAAGTCTCAAGCATGCCCATATCAATGGAGCGAACAAGGCTTTGATGAAGAAAAATGTCAGTTTATCTCAAGGGTTGGTCACCTGGATGGGTTGGATGGCTCCTGGGTGTTCTGTTGCAAGTGGAGAAGGTCAGGTTGGTTGTGTTCCATCGGTTCCACTTCCTTAACTAATATTAGGAAGTTGAATAATATCATAGTAACTCTTCTTCACATATTTGCCCCGGTTGGCTGGTTACTTGGGTAGATGTGGGAGGAGGGTTTTATGGAGTGGTATCATAGCATGGTTCTGTTCTCCTTCGGTGATGTCTGGTTTATGTTGTATTGTTGGCCAGTTTTCCATCTCAGCTCTTTCTGGGTCAGATATATATGTAAACTCCTCTTATTATTTATAATAAAAGCTGAGATTCTTCCTGTTCTATATGGTATTGGATTGCAGTATTTTATGTGTTTAATTTTACATGGAAATCTTTTGTTGAATAAATGTTGATTTTACGGCATAATGTGAAGTTCAGTTAATTTTTTGCATTTTTAATTAAAATATCCCATCTGGGATATTACAGTGGTATCGGAGCTTCAATCTTGGATCAGCCTACCAGTTTCCAGTTTTCAGTTGCAGCTATTTTGGCTATTTTGGTTAGAAGGGCCTACGCAGTCATTGGAGGAGGCTCATTTGTGGGAGCTTCATTGGTGGGATTTTAGAGCTGGGGTGTTGGGAGATTTATAGGAGAGCCATTTGAGGAGGTTGGCAGGAATTTTGGAGAGTAGTGATTGAAAATAGTAGCTGTAGTGCCAGAAAACGAAATTGGAAGAGGGCCAAACTACAAAGGGTCATATTTTGAAGGTTGGAATTAGAGGAAAACCTTTCTGGGTTTTTTTGGGTTTTGAGCAAGGATCACCTTCCCAAATTCCTAGAATTTTATGAGCAGTTTTCAGTGGGTAAATCAGAGGCCGAAGTCAGGAAATAGTGTAGTTTTGAAGCAACAGTTGCAGAATTTCCAGAGTTGGTGCAGAGCTTGAGGAGAGATCATTTCCTTGCATCTGGGGTAACATTTTTCTCACCTGAGATTGTTTAGATTGATTTGCTAGGATGAATTCATATTGTTGTGAAAAAATGATTTTGCTAGAGCCCAATTTGTGAAAAAATATTAGAAAAAGCTTTAATGACTTAGAAATAATTCAATACCAACTACAGTTTGAAAAATCACTTGCACAAGGTGCTTGGAGCCTCAATGCTTCCTTGGATCAAAGAGAAAAACCAAGCAAAAAACCCTTTTCAAAGGGGATACATGTCATCCTACAGCTATAGTAGATAAGGGATTTGTAGAAAGAGTTTGAGGTAGGGAATTGGCTCTTTGCACTTGGATCTGATTTGAAGAACCCAAAGATGACCACAAAAACTTTCCTTAATTTGGAGAAGCTAGAATCACATCTTCCTAAAGTGAGCCAATCAGATTTGAGGGTCCTAAATTGGGCACTCAAACCAACGATGCTTGCTTTGATTCATCCAAGATTCTTGTAGCATCCTTGTGAAGGATTCATACTTATAGTAGCTTCTTGTCTCAGTGAGATTATCAGAATAACTTCACCTATGCTTCCTTATAATGATGACATGATGCGAAAAGTTTTCCAACTAATAGAAGAGAATCTTCAAGATCTACATAACATTTGGGGTCTTGCCAAATTCTTGTCATGGATAATAATGATGACATTTGCAAGATGATGTAGACCAGGTTGTTGACCATTTGGAGGAGAGAACAATTGGTTTCACCTGTTGTTTATAAATTGGCCAAGAATTTGGTTGAGAAAAACATTAGGTGTTTCAGGAGAGTGTTGACCAGGGAGGAGCTACTTCAATTTGGTGGATTAGGTAGCAAGAACGAGCTGAGGAGGAAGGGACTTCGCTTCATCTGCAAAAAACATTGGAGGCCTAATCACTCATGCTTGTGATGTAGATGATGTGACAGACGTAGAGCAGGAGGACATTCCTTTTGTATGCCAGGACAAGTACTCTTCTTCAGATGAGTCCATGGGGTCATATGAGGATGCCTCTAGGGAGCATGAACAGTCATGTGGAGTTGATGATAGTAGGTCGGATTTGTCTTACGGCGTGCAAGGTGAGCAGTCAGGGGATTCGATGGGAGATATTCAGGATGATGAGTCACTTGTGATGATTCAGCCGGAGTAACATATGGTGGAGCATGAGACATCTGAGGAGGAGGCTATGCATATCATGCATGATAGTCCATTGGGGGAGAGCTAGATGGAGGCTCAAATTGAGTCTATGATGGATATGCGGCTAACCTTGGGGTCAGCCACTAAGGAGGAGCAATCAGATGCACATACACCGAGCATGGTGATAGCATTTGCAGATCCATATCCTCTATAGATGTTGGAGGTTGATGGGATAGTTCTACAGGGGGCTAGTAGGCATCAGGAGCATTACATTCCCGATCAGGAGAGGGATGAGCTGTTGGAGATGGTGGAGCATCCATCGTTGGGCTAGCACACTGATGAGGTAAATACAGATGCACATGCAGTCAACAGAGATGCAGTACTTTCAGTGAGTAGCACTCTCCAGGAGTACATTGATGGGGCTTGCATCATATCTTGCCCACTTTGGCCCATTATAGAGAGAGGGGCTTCCTTCTATAAGAAGATTTCGTTGGCAGATGGGACAGAGAAGCATGAGTTGATTATGAGCTAGCAACAATTCACTGGGCATATTCTGTGTGCAGTTGACACTACAGTGGATTCTTCTTCTAGGATAGATTGGTGGGAGATCATGAGCTGGTACCCTCTTGATGGTACGATTTTCTTCATAGGGAGCACAACAGATCAGGGGCCCTTAGACATAGTAGATGTTACATATTCCAGCTGGCAGTGGGGCACAGGTTTTCATTTCTTCAGCACTCCATCCCGATTTCAGGAGAGCAGGATTAGCATGGGATTGAGTCAGGACTTGGATTGGAGAGAGGTGATGAGTTGGTACGCAGTTGGTGGGGCATCTTATACAGTTAGAGGTACAACACAATAGGAGCCAAGGAGCATTGATGCTTGTTGGCAGATGTCACTTCATAGAGCATCTGCTATAGCTAGAGGCAGTGCACAGTCCGAGCCATGGGACTTGGGCGATGTTTGGCCATCGTGGCATGGGGATCTGGGAGGATTGTTTGTTGACTGGTAAAGTGAGAGATTATTTTGGGATCCCGGCATTGAGGGGTCTATTCCAAGTGGTTTGACACAGGTGCATAGCAGCACCTAGAGGTTTGTATGGGATCCGGGCATTGGGTCTCAATTGCAGCGGGCCAACAGAGTGGCCCACATATTTTGATTTCTTGAGGGCAAGCAATCTTGGGGCGGAAGGTCTGTAATATTCCCTTTTTTGGTGTCACCTATGATAGGGCTAGGAGGGACTCCCAGAGTTAGGAGCAGACCGGTCACAGGTACAGGTTGGTGTCATCAACAGGCCCAGGGGCTTTTTGGAAGAGTTTTGAGGAGTTTCTATGTGGTCGGGTGGCATTCACTTGATATATTCCATCATCCGAGTAGATTGGCTTTCATTCTGGTGCATTCCAACAACTTTCAAAAATTTGAGTTATTTATGGGCTTAACTCAGCTAATTATGCTCACGGTGGCATTCCGAGAGGAATACATGACATACCACCATAGAGTAATAGCTCAATGGAACCGGCACAAGGATACCTCCATGATGGGACAATTGGACATGAGTTTCAGTGACCAGAGAAGACGTGGTAGCCGATTTACTCTTTTCTGCATTAAAAAGGAATATATTAATAAAAGGGAAAAGTGCTCCATGAATAAAATAATAATAAAATAATGTTGTAGAAGGCTCCAAGAGATCTATAAAAGAAAGCGAGGAGGCCATTGCGGGATATATTTGGGATAATATCATTTTATTGTATGAGAGGTGTGAGACGTGGTTCTCTACTTTAGCCGTAGCCCCAGGATGAAAACCCTCGGGTGATTTATGAGTGTTGGATGAAAACCTAACTCTCTTGAGGAGACTTCACTCAGAATTTAGAGATTGGTGTGAGGATCATTCAGATCTTCAACTTGGGCTTCATCATCTTCAGTGGGTTTAGTGACAATTGTTGCCGGAGGGAGAGTGCAGCAATTCATTTTTGGAGGCCATCGCCATGTAGCAGTGCAGCAGATTGTATTGTTGGCCAATTTTCCATCTCCGCTCTTTCTGGGTCAGATCTATATGTAAACCCCTCTTATTATTTATAATAAAATCTGAGATTCTTCCTGTTCTATATGGTATTGGATTGTAGTATTTTATGTGTTTAATTTTACATGGAAATCTTCTGTTGAATAAATTTTTATTTTACAGCATAATGTTGAGTTCAGTTATTTTTTTCATTTTTAGTTAAAATATCCCATCCGGGATATTACACCCTTGGATGGATGTGTTGTTATATGTACATGTTAGTTTCATATAGGTCCTTATGCTTGTGATCTATGTGCTTGTTGTGCATGCATGGCATTGGTCATGATTGTAGTGGTGTCTGCATGTGAAATTTGATGGTGTCATTGTTGAATGTATTTGTTGTGACTTTATGTCGGTCATGCATCAAATATGTGTATCAGTTGATAACACATGTCAGTCGTGCATCGATTATTTCACATTAGTTGAAGGAAATGTTGGAGAAGGGATACATTAGGGCAAGTGTATCACCATGGGACACACAAGTATTATTTGTGAAGAAGAAGGATGGTACTCTCAGATTTTGCATTAATTACATGTAGTTGAAGAAGGTGACCATTAAGAATAAGTATCCATTGTCGAGGATTGATGATTTGTTCAATCAATTGAAGGGAACAACAATGTTATCGAAGATTGATCTGAGATTAGGATATCATCTGAGATTAGACTATTGACTATTAACATTTATCCTAAGGGTTGCAGAACTAGGGTTCATAGATAAACTTGTATTCTATGGTTTCAAACTCTTATTGTCTCCTTCAAGGGGGTTTCTTAAGCCCTTCACAAAGACTTCCTTTTGCTAACGAGATGGATTTTTTCTTTCACACATGTATGGAAACATACTTTGCAAATCATATTGTAATATATTCATAAGATGATATTATTGGTATTGACTACACCTTATTTGGAGACATAATTTTTATTGTAGGGGTTGGTACCTTTCTATTGGATGTGGTTGGTGATTTGAAGACTACTCACCTTCTATTAAGATTCATACTAACTCTAACAAGCCTATGGATTCTTGTTTATAAAGGGAGACCCCTCTCAGCTCAGCTCATTGGATTCTTTGTTTGTTCATGCTAATTTTTTTTTCTCAAATTTCCTTCTCCAAGGGGTTGAGACTATTTACTTCATTTATTGAGACTAAGAAAAGGTGCTTTCAAGTCAAAAGTATAATAAAAAGTTAGGACTGTGTCTAAGATTTTAAAATTCATAGGGTGGTTGGTTTGGATTAGATCCACTTTTCTTAGGATATATCATGTCTACTACTTTACCTTCCCCTAGCTCAAACAATTAGAACACATTAGTAAGTGTTTCTTCCTCTTCTTTCTTTGTGATGATATATCTCTCCATATGTGAATCAATGCCTTGCAAACCGAGGATTTTAGTGATGGAATGGCGTAGTTTGAGTTGACCATTTCTTCTTATTGCAATTTGCAGGAGGTTCTTGATCCCACCATTTATTCCTATTTAAGTCTTTTGATCCAGGTTGAAGGAACTAAGGGGGTTGAGTTGCAGACGAAGCCAAGGAGGATGCCTGGACTACAACTTGCTCGAGGTTCCCGATACTTCCTGTTCTTCCTATTGAAATTGAAGCATTTTTATCCTAGTTGAAGGAGATGAGGGGGAGCTGAGCGGGTTGAGTCATAGGAATAGTCAAGGAGGATGTAGGGACTGCAAATTACTCGATTTTCTTCATCCCGTCGATTCTTCCTATTGAAATTGAATATTTTTCATCCCACTTAAAGGAGTGGAGAGGGGCTGAATTGTATGTGCAGTCAAGGAGGATGCAATGACTTAGGTTAAGGGGACATAATAATGACTGGGGTAACTAGGTTTTCCTTTTATTTTAGTTCATAAGAGGTTTAGGGCTATAATACTTTGATCTATGACATATTTGCATGCCATAAATGGGTGTGCAGTTGGGGAATTTCCCATTCCAAAGATTCCTAGAGTGAAATTGTGCCACTATACGAACATGGTATACGGGATGAATATTGAGCCCCAACTGAGGAGTGTCGAGCTAATCAGTCATATAAAAAACCCTCATTTTAAAAAGTCCTCATTTGTGAATTCAATCACTTGCTAGGAAACATAATAAGAGGTGTTGGATTATAAATTCCCCTTTCAAAGGCCCTTGCAATATTCTATTTTTTGGGTGCACTCATGTGGTATTATTGGCAAGAGAATTGAACAGAGCTTTCACTCAAAGAGTTCGACACAAGACAACTCTCCTATCTTCCCTTATTATTTGAGCCAGTAAGAGTTGGGAGTAAACATATATTACTCAATCGCGAATTGTAGGACCTTGTTCAAAGTAAAAATAATAAAAACCTATGGGATTTGGTTGAGATCATTACTCATTTATAGTTCTCCCGAATATGAATGGGGACATCATCTAGAAAGACCAAAACCTACCATGAGTAGCATTAGGGTGTACCCTTTAGAAAGTGAGAGGTTTTATCATTTAGAGGTTTTTTGAGAAAAATATTGATGGCTCCCTGTAATGCTCAAGACGAATATTTTTGTGAAGACCAAGCTTTAAACAACGATGACATGGCTTGTATCATAGGAGAATGGAAATTTTGGCTCACACCTCCATAATATATTTGGCAGATAACATGCTTGCCCCAATATCAATGGCACAAGACTCATTCATTAGTTGGGAACTTTCCTTACAAATAGATAAAGAAAAAAATATTGATATCACAGTCATTCGCCATCATTTACCATCACCCATGGGGCAGCAAGACTCAGAGGTATGGTGGGAAGTGATTTTTGGGCTTATATATTGCAATTAATTGGATGTCAACCTTTGTTCTTACATTGATTTCTCATTTCCATATTTGTTTTGCATTTCCTCTTGCTACAAAGTGCAGGACTGGGTGTACATAGGATAAAATATTGTGCCTTTCCCTTTGGTTGAGATTTCAAGGGCCTGATTTTTATCGGTGAGTAAATTTCTCGCCTTTACAATTGATTGAAGTAATAAATACAAGCCAATGTAAAAAATTTATATGCACCGAGAGATTGCTAGGGTTGAGCAATTTAGGGCTAAAATGATATTGTGTTGGTGTATATTATTTATATTTCGTTTTTTCCCTCATCCTTTCTCCTCTATCTTTTCAACCAATTTTATATGACTGGATCTCTCATGAAAACCCTTTTTCCTAGAACTTCTACTAGTTTTGGAACAAAGTATTTCCTGGGGTGCATGCCATTAACATTTTGGGTATATTTTAGTGCATCCAAGTGATGTTTTACATATCCAAAGTTTTTATATGTGTCTTTATGAATATTGTATTCAATTGACAAGTATCATAAAAGCTTTCATCTATCCAGATTTAATGAACATGGTGCATAAGCCTTAAATCTACTCCCAAAATTTTAGGCCCTTCTTTTATTAGCTTAGCTAGGTTTGGATTTGTTTTCCTTTAAAATTTATTTCCTCTTAGGTTATGATCCAAGAAAAATTAGTGGTATTTTCCTCTTATTTGAATGGAGGACTTACCATACAATATGTAGGTGGTTTTGTGTTGTAGATGCACAACATGTATGTCCTTTTCTCCTCCAATATATTTAAGCTCAAACGTCATATTTGCAATGTTCATTACAAACCTCTAATTTATTACAAAGCACATCTAACTTGTCTATATATCATTGAGCTTCTCTTCTATTAAAATTTCAAATATGGAACAAATGCTTAAACAATTTTATTTTATTTTTATACCCCATGGGAGAAAATCTTGTTATATTGTTGTTTTGAATGGTGTAGTTTGATCCGTCCATTTCTTCCTGTTGCAGTTTGCAGTAGGTTCTTGATCCCACCATTTCTTCCTATTTAAGTCTTTTAATCCGGGTTGAAGGAGCTAAGGGGTTGAGTTACAGACGAAGCAAAGGACGATTCATGGACTACAACTTGCTCGAGGTTCCTAATCCCGCCTCTTCTTCCTATTGAAATTGAAGCCTTTTTATCCAAGTGAAGGAGATGAGGGGGAGCTGAGTGGGTTGAGTCATAAGAATAGTCAAGGAGGATGCAAGGATTGCAACTTAATCGAGTTTATTCTTCCCATCGATTCTTACTATTGAAATTGAATCCTTTTCATCCCAGTTGAAGGAGTGGAGAGGGGTTGAGTTGTATGTGTAATCAAGGAGGATGCAGGGACTGAGGTTAAGGATGATGATAATGATTGGGTTAACTGGGTAATGATGCAATTCAACCTAGCCATATATGCAAGGTTTCTTTTCTTCATGAATTCGAGTTAGATCTAATTTCATTCACACATGTTAATTATTACAATAAGAAAGGAAAATATTGAGAGGTAATGTAGTCAAAAGGGATTATTATTGCAGATTTCATGTTTCAACCATTCAAAGAGTGAACAGTCTTGGAGAGGGTGTGCTCAAGGAGGATAATTCTATGCAATGTTTTTATTTCATCCATACAAACTACAATCAATAGATATATATGGTTACTAAAGGAAAACAACAATTTATTACAAAGGGGGCACCATATTGAACTATTTCTAGTAGGTTGGAACTTCATAATAAGAAAAAAAAATATATCGTGGACTTGATTGTGCCATGGTGTTGTGTTGACTTGTTGCTCATACATTTAATGCATTATCATGAGTATTACGTGCTAAAACAACACATATTTTAGAAGACATGCACCTCACTAAAGATACTTTCAACATATTTGTCAATTAAAGGAAAAACATTAGCTACGAAGTGTTTTGGGTAGGTGTGTACTTTCAACAAACCTAGTTTTGAAAGAGAGCAAATTCACTAGAGAGGAATTGTGACATCCAAAATGATCTAGCACACAGGCCTTTAACCCACAATTTGATCCTCTTCTCTTTCCTAGACTATATTATCTCTCCTCCTACCCTGTTCTATAAAGGAGAGGTGCAAGTCCTCATTCTAGAGGGTGGATTTACTTACAAAGGTGTTAAGTGCTTCTCATCACCTACCCTCATCCATTTTAGACTTGAGAGCACTTCATGTAAGAGCATGATATGGTAGCCCATGGTACAATGTCTTTATGAGTTACTTTCTAACACTTCATTCACATATCAAAGGGTTTATAATATGATTATTTTATAGCTCTTTGAGTTCATGTGGTTTTTTTGTATATGTTATCATGCTACAAGGATTGTGCTGTCATTAAAGTGCACTTATTTAAATTTTACTTTCATATAAGACGCATATTCTTTGCTTCTTTTCCATCTAATCACTACACATATTTTAATTAAGAAACTCATCACATCCCTTTATAATATAATTTGTACTTTAATCTCTATCCTCTTTAAAACACTCAAAAACAACATTTTATGTTGGATTATTTTAAACTTACACCTAAATTATGCACAAACATATTAAAATAATCCTCATGAATAAAATAAAATAGTAACGCTCTATTTATAAACCCAATAAATAATTAAACAACCATAACAATTATATCACTACTCCACATAACAATTATATCACTCTAAAACAATTTTTTTAAGGTTGAGTAATATTTTGTTTTAAAATCCTAAATTATTATTTTAGTTTATTTTTATATCACTCTAAAACATTTTTTTTAAGGCCGACTAATATTTTATTTTAAAATCCTAAATTATTAGTTTAAAAATTAAAAGTATTTTAATTATGGTAAGTTAGAAATTAGGACTGTCCACTAATATTTTGTTTTTTAAAAATCAAAACTATTTTTATGCCGGAGGCATTCTTTTTGTTGGCCTTGGGGTGAGAACACTGTTCACCCCAGCCAATAAGAAGCTTTGCCTATCGCCCTTCCAACCAATTAGATTTTGACATTTGGCAACCAATTAAATTTTGACATTTGGGCTTATCGTCCTGTATTACCCTCTGTTTCCAACCCTTTCTGTATTCAAGTAAAATGTCCATAGTTATTGATTGCATGCGTGCCTGGCTTATCGCATCTCGACATTTGCAGATCAAATCTCACAAACTCCAGGCAGGCTCCGCATTATGAGATCGACGCAGCTTCTATATAGGTGAGGCTGCCGATGGGTTCGTTTTCTATCAGTTAGAAGATGGAGGAAGCGGAGGAGGAGAACACACTTACTATTATTGTTGTCAAAAGTCTTTCCAACTTATGACCAAGATCAGGACTTTTCATTCTCTAACCTGAAGATCCAGGTTTGTGCTATCCAGGTTTGGGCACAATGCTTTTTCCTTTTTTTGTTCATGTGACTCCCCGGGGGGTGGGGTGTCATTTGGTTCTTATGTATGGCTCCCAATTTTTAGCTTCAAGAATGGTGGAACAAGGAGAAGGAGATCCATAGGGGAACTTCTATGGTAGTAAAAATGGAGAATCCAAATTGGTCCATGGTGGGATTGGAAAGCCCTGAAGACAATTTCCACCAGTCAAATAAGCAGGGCTGAGGAAAAAATGCCAGGCAGCTTACCTGGGTATGGCTGCTGAAAGCCCATTGTGCCACGGGCTGTGTTGCCTGCCTCACGCAGGGGCTATGGAGCCTTCCCTCTATCGTAAATAGAAGAGTCACTTTGAGCAAGAATCAAAATCGTGTGACAGAGGAGGACAAAGCAGGGTAAAGTAAATTGTACAGAGCCATTAGAGGGTTTCTCTTATTTTCCATCTTGATGTTAGGGTTTGAGATTGTGGCTTTTATGAAAGGTTGGTACTTTACCCGCCCTCATTTCAACTTTTATCTGGCGCTGGACTTCCAGGGCATTTTGCATTCCATTTATTCTGAATGAGTATTTTTTAGGGCCACTTATCTTGCCCCTCCTCTTCAGGCATTGGCCAACATCTGCATTGTGTTGTTTCTTATCCAGTCGGTAGATAGACTGGTGTTGGCGATGGGATGCTTATGGATCCACATCAAGAAGATTAAGTCGGTTCCCCAATTCGAATTCCCAAGTTCGGCAGCAGATTTGGATAAAGGTGCGTCAGCAGAGTATCTGATGGTTCTGGTTCAGATTCCCATGTGTAATGAGATGGAGGTAAGCATAAGCCTAAGCTCTTGTACTGTAATGTGGGTTCTTTTAGTCTCGTTAGCCTACATTATGCAACAATGCACATTTTTTGTTCTATATTTTAGAAGAGAGGCTACATAACGCTAGTTTTTCAATTTAGATTTGTTTCATGTGTTCAAAACCTTTTTTTATTCTATTTTTTGTTTTTTTGTAAATTTATAGATCGAAGCATAAAATTATATTCGATATATATTGTATTGATCTATTAGACAAACAAAAGCTATAGTGGGGAAACCTTTGCTACATAGAGGGTTTCTAACAGCAAGAAATCCGAGCTAATAACAAGATTATATGATGCTTTGATAAAACTGTAAGTTGAGATTACATCACAAAATTCAAATGGAAAACAAGTCTATGAAGAAGCCCAGAAACATGGAATTGTCCTTTTATTATTTATTTAATTTTCAATATACTATGCTACAGAAATAAGGAGCAGCAAATCAGAACACGAACAATAACATCTATTGTAGAGTGAAAAAATGTTGATTGATTCATCGAGAGTGATGGTATAGATTATTTCACAAATTTACAGTCCTTGCTCGTTGCCACTGGAAACAAGGTTTTAGTGCTCCATCTCTGTCTACGTCCTGTGGGACTGCAGCTTTATCTACTTTTGTTATGTCCCTATATTAATAGTTTAGTCCCTTATTATTTTAGTGTAGCCCCACTTATTTTTATTGTTGTACCCCTGTAACCCAAATATTGTTATTATTGTGCCCTTAAATTATTATTGTTAGGTCGGCTAGGATTACATTGTGGCCCCACTAGGATTACATTATGGCCCCATGGACTCTGTTGACACCTAATCCTATGGATGGGTGTGCATAATTAATTTTGTATATTAATTATGTTAGGAAATAAGGAAGGCCAAGAGTCATTGGGAGATGAATCCCAATAGCCTCACCTCCATGTACAAATACATGTGCATTCTTCAGCTAATACACATTCTGATTTGAGGAGTTACCTCCTGGTTTGACATGGTATCAGAGCCAGCCCCACTATTGGCATTTCTGCCCTGTGGTGTAACTCCCTCTCCTTTGCTCAGTCAATATTTTTTAATAGTTTTCTGCTGCTCTTAATTGCTAGACTGTTATTCTGCATTTTTTTTCTCTATTTAACCCTGACATTTGCAGCTCCAGCTCCTGCAGCTCCTGAAGACTGCAGGCTCCTCTGTCAATCTGAGCAATCATGCCTGGCCACTGGGCAAGATTCCATTTCAAATTTCCACAACGTCCTCGGGGCCTCCTCCTCCACTCTCTCAACGCCTTACCTACCCAACGACTCTCCACACTCCGCCCTCACTGCTACATTCTCCATACAGTGCTTTACATTTCCCTATCGACTTCTCCTCTCCCCTCATTTCAACGCACTCCCCCCACTCTCCTTGCCTCGCCCTCTGCGCACCTGCAACATTTATATACACTTCTGTCCAAGTTTAAATACCTCTATATTCCACCTGCGTGTAATACGTCCCTCCTTCACTTATAACAGCGCTCCAAGCTACTCCATTTTACTGCGCCTACAGTATCATACAGCTTTGGCATCGGTCTCTGGCAGTATTTTTAATAGTCTATACAGCTCCAGCATTTCCATACGCCGCCTTCTATCTATTTAATACGCTGGTTTAATACGTTGTGACTCCAGTTTGTCAATACATATCGCTCCGCCCTTCATGTTTTTTACAGTCGACTCCAATTTGTCAATACATATCACTCCGCCCTTCATGTTTTTTACAGTCGACTCCAGTTTGTAATACATCCACACTGTCATACGCTGTCACGGTGCATATATGGTAAAACGTTGTGTTTATATTTTTTTTAACATGCCCTCCACGTTGTTATATCACATATATATCACGATGTCTGCTTATAAAATATTGCTCTGTCATACAGCGCCCCTATAACATACACAGTCCACGCATATACCATTCCATATGACCACCCCCGCGCTGTCTATAATACCGCTCAACATACATTATACCGCTCACCAAACATACGTGACCTGTCGGCCCTTCAACATACAATACCGCCTTCTCCTCATACATTATACCGCTCAACATACATTATACCGCTCCTCATAAGTTATATAAAACGTTGGTGGTGTTATCGCTGGTTGTATCATATGGTATTGAATGGTATCGCTAGTTGTATCATGGTATCATATTGACATATTTTTAATACCATTAAAAATATATATCATTTCCCTCCCATATATACCATTTCCGCCCTTTAATACCACACTCCATTAAACACCCCTCCCATCGTTTAATACCGCCCCCTCCACTCTGATTTACCACTCCTTTTATATTATACCCCCCCCCCCACCACCATTTCACAATATCGCCCTCCCTACCATTTCATAAATTTTTTCCCAAAAAAAATAAAAATATATACATATATATTTTTTTATGCAGAATTCAGTTTATAGCAAAGAGTATTTTCTGTCTTTTAAATTCAGTCTTCAGCAAGAGTTTTTGAGCAGAATTAGTTTCCAGCAAAGAGTTTTTTAAACTCAGAGTATTTTTTCCAGCAAGAGTTTTTGCCCTTTTAAATTGAGTATATTTTCCAGCAAAAGATTTTTTTGTTTTCTCTCCTTCAAGAGAAATTTTCCAGCAAATTTTTTTTTTCTCTCCTCCTTCAAAAGAAGATGACAGTCCCTTCATCTTCTAAAGAGGCTGCCTACTTGGCACAGAGAGAAAAGATACATGCTTCAGGTCCATCCAAAGGAAGAGAAGGCAGAAGACCAAGAAGAAACTTCAGAGAAAAGGGGGGCAGACAATCTAAAGCTCAGCAGCAAACAAATCAAGACAGAGGTAAAAATGATGACAAAGACAAAGGTAAACCAGCTGAATCAGCTCATTCTGTTCTAGCACATTGTAACAATGGAGTAACTGAAAACCTATTTGATGTTTCATTTACTTCATGGAGAGATGATTGGTTGCTAGATTCGGGAGCAACATGTCACATGACATTTAGAAAAGATTTTTTTGAAGAATTCACTGACAAAGTTGATGGAGCAGTATATTTCGCAGATAAATCCAAACTCAAGCCATCAGGGCTTGGCACAGTCAGGCTTAAACTGCCTGGTCTTCCTGATCATATCCTACATGAGGTTCTATACCTTCCGGAGTTGAAGAGAAACTTGCTGTCCCTGATCGAAATCCGGCAGCAAGGACACTCAGTTCACTTGTTTGATGGCAAGGCAGAGGTCAGATCAGCATCAGATCACTCACTTGTCATGGAGGGAATAGAAGAAGGGAGACTCTTGAAGCTGAAAGGTTCATATGCCCATGCTCAAAACTTTGCATTCGGTTCACATCATGATGAAGGTACATTTCCATCAAGTCTTTTATGGCATGCTAGATTTGGACACTTAAATTATGACAGCCTTCGTTTGTTGAAGAAAAATGGTGTTGATGGACTGCCTACAATTCCTAGAAAACCTAAGGAATGTGATGCTTGTATTCTGGGAAAGCATAGCAAACAGCCATTTCATGATTCACACTCAAGAGCACATAGGAAACTTGAACTTGTTCATTCAGATTTATGTGGCCCTATGCCTATTGCTTCTACAAATGGAAACAAATACATGATGACATTTATTGATGACTACACCAGAATGTGTTGGATTTACTTACTGAAGAATAAGTCTGATGCTTTTCAAACTTTCAAGGATTTTCATGCATGGATTGAAAATGATGCACAAACACATATTGGCTCTCTACGTACTGATAATGGAAAAGAATACACTTCAAACGAATTTGAAAATTATCTTTGTCAACATGGAATCAAACATCAAACAACTGTGCCATATAATCCACAACAGAACGGTGTAGCTGAAAGAATGAACAGAACCATTTTAAATATGGTCCGCTCCATGTTATTTTTCAAGAATGTAAAATTGATGTTTTGGGCTGATGCAGTTCTATGTGTTGTTTACATAAAGAATAGGTGTCCTTCAAGTTCAATTAGAAATAAAACTCCTTTTGAAATTTTGCATGGCCACATTCCTTCGGTAAAGCATTTCAGGGTCTTTGGGTCCACCTGTTATGCCTTGATACCCAAGGGTCAAAGGAAAAAACTTGGTGCTAGAAGCAGAAAATGTATCTTCTTGGGGTACTCCAATACCTCCAAAGGATATCGTCTCTATGATGAAGCAAATAAGAAGTTTGTGATAGCAAGAGATGTCATATTTCTTGAATCTTCCAAGAGTGACAAGGTTGTTGAGCGGCAACTTGATCGCCTAGATAGATTCACACATGCAAAGTCTTTCCAAGAATTTGATAATGTGATTCCACACCTTGAAGGGGGGATTCCGATATTGAATCAAACTGTGGAATCATGTCCTGAAGCACTCTCTCCCCCGCATGAAGAAACAGCCACGGATGACACATTGGATGATGTGATTGACAGAATTGGGAGATTGAATCTTGAATAAATCCCAACTCAGTCAAGTGACCAGCCTGGGCCATCTCAGAAAGGTCCTCCCAAATGGCTGACAAAGACACTGGAGGATGTTCATCCTGATGAGGTTGGAAAAACAGGAACAAGAAGTTCCACTCAAGAAATTGAAGGTGATGTAGATAATTCTGATTCTCCTGTTGATATGGATATTGCTTATAACTGTGAATTGAGTTTGTCTACAGATCATGAACCAACTTCCTTCAAAGAAGCCGATTCTCATGGTGAATGGAATGAAGTGATGCAAAAGGAGTATGATGCCTTGATAAAGAATGACACTTGGAAGCTGGTTGATCCGCCTTTGGGAACAAAACCAATTGGCTGTAAGTGGGTCTACAAGAACAAGTATAAAGCAGATGGCTCACTTGAAAAGCACAAGGCCAGGCTTGTGGCAAAAGGTTTTGCACAAAAATAAGGAGTCGATTATGAAGAAACTTTTGCTCCCACAGCAAAATGTACCACCATTCGGACTCTCTTTGCCTTAGCAGCTCAGAATGGATGGAAAGTCCATCAGATGGATGTAAAAACAACCTTCTTGAATGGAGATCTAAAGGAGAAAGTTTATATGTCCCGGCCAGAAGGATTTGTGATAAAGGGTCAAGAACACAAAGTTTGCAAACTTGTAAAATCCTTGTATGGCCTCAAGCAAGCACCACGAGCCTGGTATGAGAAGTTGACCGAGCATCTTCTGAAGCTTGATTTCAAACACTTTGATCTTGATGATGCAACTTTGTTTGTTAAGAAAGTTGGAAAAAAAGTTGTATATCTTGTGGTATATGTAGATGATCTTTTGATAACAGGAAACAATGAGAGCTATATTGCATCCATGAAGAAAGAGTTGAAGAAAGGTTTTGAAATGACTAATTTGGGTCATGTTCATTACTATTTGGGTATTGAAGTAATTCAACATCCTAAATTCATAGTTCTTTCTCAAAATAAGTACATTGGAGATCTCTTGAACAAGTTTGGCATGGATGACTGTAAACCCTTAAGCACTCCAATGGAACAAAACTTGAAGCTCACATCTATTGAAGGGAAGGAATTTGAGGATGCAACTAAGTATAGACAGCTTATAGGAAGTCTTATCTATCTGACCACCACCAGACCTGACATTTCATTTGCTATTGGAATCCTCTCAAGGTTCATGCAAAAACCTTGTGAAGGACATTGGTCTGCTGCAAAAAGAGTGCTAAGGTACTTGAAGGGGACTCAAGACTTTGGACTCAAATATACACGGGTAGGCGACTTCATCTTGACCGGATACTCTGATTCAGACTTTGATGGCGACAAAGAAACAGGGGTGTCTACTACAGGTTACACCATGAGTCTTGGATTAGGAGCTGTCTCATGGAGATATCACGCAAACAGTCAGTTCCGGCGGTTACGACCGAGAGGCGAATGTGCATGGAAGTAGGCTCAGCAAGAAGTGGTAACAAACTCTGGAAAATCTGGAAGAATTGCAGATGAAGCAAGCCATATTCCACTCCACTCATGATCGATGACACTTCTGCAATAAAGTTGGCCAAGAACCCAAAGTTCCATGATCGAACAAAGCACATCAATACAAAGTACCATCTAGTTCGACATCATGTTCAGGCCAAAACCATCCATCTACATCATTGTTCCACAAATGAGCAAACTGCTGACATCTTCACCAAAGCACTTGGAAGAGAAAAGTTTGAAAAGTTCAGATCGATTCTTGGACTCACCAACATCCCTTCGGATTAAACGGGGGAATGTTGACACCTAATCCTATGGATGGGTGTGCATAATTAATTTTGTATATTAATTATGTTAGGAAATAAGGAAGGCCAAGAGTCATTGGGAGATGAATCCCAATAGCCTCACCTCCATGTATAAATCCATGTGCATTCTTCAGCTAATACACATTCTGATTTGAGGAGTTACCTCCTGGTTTGACAGACTCCTATATATAGAAGGAGGTTTTGGTAATCTATATCATCCAAGAATTATTCATTCATGTAATATATTGGAGTTTTCCCCCTCGAAGTGGCTTATTTCTAAGGTGTTGATATCTCTTTTCTTCTATTTTTGGAGTTGTTTTCCCAACATTTGGTATGAGAGCTTTGGGATTCTAGGGTTTCGCTGCTCCAAATAGGTCATCGTGGAATTTTTGCTCTAAATTTTTTTCTAGGAAGGTTCAGAAGCTAAAAATTTTAGAGTACAAAGCCAAAATCCAGAAGAAAATCGTCGCAAAATTTCAGAGCTTGGTTCGCAATATTTTCGGAGATATGATCTGTGGAAGTTAGGTCATTTTGCAGGCTCCTGAATTTAACATAAATAGGTCTTCATGGAATTTTCGCTATAACGTTTTTTCTACGAAGGCTCAGAATCTGAAATTTTTAGGGCACGAAGCTAAAATCCTGGGGAAACTGGTCACAAAATTTCAGAGCTTGGTTCGCAATATTTGCAAAGATATGATCTATGGAAGGTAGTGCTTTTTCAGGCTCCCAAATTTCATCTCAAAGAGGTGATCGTGGAAAAAGATTCATAACCCTCTCTCTGAGCATCAGATTGGAGTCCCATAAAAGGTGGCCACAAGTACATGGAATTTAGTTTCTTTGATATCAATTTCAGAGCTGAAGGATGAAATAGTGGCACATGGAAAGTCGTACAAGTTTGCTCTACTGAACCTGTCCATAATTAGGTCATTGTGGGAGATTGGACATAACTTTGTCTTGGAGAATCAAAACAAATTCAGACCAGTGGCATTCAAAAGAGGATTCAAAGGGCTACCTCAGTACCAAATTTTAGATATTGAAGGGCCGCAATCACAGAGATAATCTAATTTCAATATCGAGCTCCTCAAAAGAAAGAAAAAGGTGTGTATTTTTTTCTGATTTGCATAAGTATTGTTTGAAAAATCAATTTGAATTGATTCCAAGGGCATATTGTAGAATAGATATCATTATTGGGTTCTAAAAAAATGCCCCGTAAAAATAATTCAACACCCATTAAGACTTCAGAATGCTCTACTATGACTCATGAAGATGAAGAATTACAACATGATCTATCAAAATTACAAGAGCAAGTGCACCAAATTTCGCTCTCACAAAGAGCAGCAAAAAATGAAATGGAAGTTTTGAAGAAAGGTGTGGAAGTAAAGATGGATGGTTTGAAGAATAATATGGATGGTTTGAAGAAAGGCGTGGAAGCTAAGATGGAGGACATGGAAGAAAAAATGAAAGACAACATGGAAAACATGAAGAATGATCTAAAAGTGGACATGGAAGGTTTGACAAAGTTGATACAAGAAATTATTCCTAATGGTGAAAATATAGTAGAGGAAACTCATGATGAGAATAAAATACATGTTAATCGTGATTTCATAAACTCTAATGTTGTATTGAAGAACCAACATATTCCAAAGACGGATATGAGGAATTTTGATGGCAAGGATCCCGTAACATGGATACTACAGATGGAGCAATATTTTGATCTCAATAATGTGCAAAACACATAAAAGGTATGCATTGCAACTTTACATCTAGAAAAAAATACATTTGTATGGTATCGATGGCTTTTCTCCTGTAAAAAAATTGTCACTTGGTCAATTTTTATGGAGGAAATGATAGCACATTATGAGGATAAAAAGAGCAACACCTTCTTTAGCCAAATGATAAATCTCAAACAAAAGGATTTAGTGGGGGATCACATTGAGGACTTCCAAAAATTGAATATAAGGGTAACTGATATTCCAGAGCAACACAAGATTGATGTATTCATAGGGACTTTGAGTGATAACATCGACATGAGGATTGCATTTGGGAATCGATTCATTGGCGAAGACGTTGGGTTGGCCCAGAAAAATTGAATGTAAAATTAGCCTTAGAAGCCTACCACTCACTTCTATAAAGATGGAATTGTTGCTACTCCTAGATTTCCACAACCTACAAGTTTGACATCACAACAATTGAAAGAAAAAAGAGAAAAAGGGCTCTTCTAAAATTGTGATAGCAAATACACTAAAGGTCATAAGTGTGCTGAGAATAAATTATTTTACATAGATTGTGAAGAGGAAGAAGAAAATGAAGAAGAATCTTCAAAAGAAGAGGATATGCACCAGGAACCAGCCCTAGAAGAGGAAGAAATGAGTATGACCATATCATGTAATGCATTGGTAGTAATTACCACTCCTCAAACTCTCAAGGTAGAAGGACATATCAAGAAGAAAAGAGTAATAGTGTAGATTGATTCAGGTAGTACCCATAATTTTATTCATTGTAAGGTAGCCAAGGAATTGAATTGTTTCCTATACCTAGCACCAAAATGTCAAGTAATGGTTGCAAATGGAGGAACTATAAATTTCACTGGAAAATGCGATAATATTAAGCTGACCATGGGGGAATGTGTTTTGAATAGTACAATGATTTCCATTCCAATGGGAGGTCTTGATGTTGTACTAGGAGTAAAATGGTTACAATCTTTGGGGATGGTAGCTTTTAATTTTGAAGAAATTTTCTTGAAATTTTTTTCAGAAGGAAAGGAAATCAAATTATGGGGTATCACAGGGAAGCCAAGAAAGATAATAAGCTACAATATCTTATAAAAAATCTTCTAAATAAATAACAACGAGGCGTAATTGCACAATTATGCTCACTAGAAATTCCAACATCAAAATCATCTATTTCTGCAGATCTCTAACAAGTCTTGGACAATCATTCCAAGGTGTTTGAAACTCACAAAGGACTCCCACCTATTCGTGATCATGATCATGTTATTCATTTGATTCCAGGAAGTGTTCCTCCAAACATCAGGACTTATATATATCCTTATGTCCAAAAGAGAAAAATTGAACGTATGATTGCAATAATGTTAGAGGTGGGTATAATTCAACCTAGTCAAAGTTATTTCTCTGCTCCTGTAGTATTGGTACACAAGAAGGATGGATCATGGCGCATGTGTCCGAATTATAGGGAACTCAATAAGCTCACTATTAAAGATATTTTTCCCATTCCTGTGATTTATGAATTATTGGATAAATTACATGGAGCAATTTATTTTACCCAGTTGGATCTTTGTTCAGGATATCATCAAATTAGAATGAAGACTGAAGATATTCTGAAAACAAAATTTCGAACTCATGAGGGTCATTATGAATTTTTGTTCATGCCTTTTGGCCTTAACAATGCACCTTCTACATTTCAAGGGTTGATGAATTCCATTTTCAAACCCTTCCTTAGAAAATTTGTGCTAGTATTTTTTGATGATATACTAATCTACAACAAGTCTTCGAAGGATCATGTTCAACATGTTGACAAGGTGCTCAAACTATTGTAGGAGAAACAATCATATGCAAAAACATCCAAATGTTTCTTTGGAGTACAAGAGGTGGAATATCTGGGTCATATTGTATCTCATGAGGGTGTTAAGGTAGACCCTAAAAAAATTAAAGCCATTAAGGAATGGAAAGTCCCCACAACCATAAAGCAGTTGCATGGATTTCTCGGGTTAACAGGGTATTATCACAAGTTTGTTAAGAATTATGGGAGAATAGCAACACCTCTAATGACATTATTGAAGAAAGATGCCTTTTCATGGACTCCTGAAGCAACTAAGGCCTTTGAACATCTTAAAGAGGAAATGTGCCTAGCACCAGTCTTAGCTACGCCGAACTTCACAAAAACCTTTATTTTGGAATGTGATGCCTCAAGAAATGGAATTAGTGTTGTTTTAATGCAAGAAGGAAGACCCATTTCTTTTGAATGTCGTTCAATCAAAGGAAAGTATTTACAAAAGGCTATTTATGAGAAGGAAATGTTGGAAATACTACATGCACTAAAGAAATGGAGACCTTACCTAATGGGAAGACACTTCAAGGTAAAAACTGATCATGATAGTCTTAAATACTTTTTGGAAAAAAGACTATCTTCAGAAGAGCAGCAAAAATGGGTCACAAAGATGTTGGGTTATGACTTTGAAATTGTCTACAAAAAAGGGAAGCTAAATGTTGTTGCAGATGCACTCTCAAGAAAGGATGAATAGGTGGAAGCATTACTTTGTGCCATTTCAATTATCGAGCCAGATTGGATAACCGAAGCAAGGGATGAATGGAAGAAGGACGAAGAAGTGTGGACTCTCATTCAAAAATTTGAGCAAGATCCTAGTACATCTGATACATTTAGTTGGAAAAATGATTCCTTATGGTACAAAGATCGCTTATATATTTGCAAGAATTCCAAACTAAAATAAAATATTCTTTTGGAATTGCACACTTCTCCTTTAGGAGGACACTCGGGATTTTTAAAAACTTACCACAGGGTGAAGAAATAATTTTTTTGGGATGGCCTTAAATATGATATTCAAAATTTTGTGGCAAAATGTTTGGTTTTCTAGCAAATTAAAGTTGAGACAATTAAGACCCCAGGTCTTCTACAACCTTTATCCATTCCAAGTCAACATTGGGAGGAGATTTCAATGGATTTTATCACAATTTTACCTAAGTCTGAAGGAAGGAGCGTCATCATGGTGGTAGTTGATAGACTTACCAAGTATGCACACTTTTGTGCATTATCTCATCCGTTTAAGCGAGTACAGTTGCTACCGGATTTATGGAAACAATTCAAAAGCTACATGGAAACCCAAAGATTATTGTAAGTGCAGAGATCCCATTTTTGCAGGAAATTTTTGGATGGAATTATTTTCTTGTTTGGGTACTCAACTAGCTCATAGCTCATCTTGTCATCCTCAATCCGATGGTCAAACAGAGATAGTGAATAAATGTTTGGAAGGACATCTTCATTTTTTTGTATCTGATAAGCAAGCACAATGGGTCAAGTGGTTACCTCTCGCTGAATGGTGGTATAACACTTCCTTCCATATTGCAGAAAAATGACCCCATTTATGGCACTTTATGGATATCATCCACCATCCATCACATCTTCTTTAAGGGAAAATTCTAGGGTTCAAGTAGTGGAGGATCACATCGAGCATCAACAAAAAGTTCTCCAACTCTTAAAGGATAACCCAAATTTGGCACAAAATCGAATGAAACAATGGGCAGATCAACATCGCAGTGAGAGAAGTTTTGATGTGGGAGACTAGGTATTTTTACGGCAACAACCATACAAGCAAATGTCCCTCAAGCAAGCTAAGAAGGATAATAAATTATCGCCAAAGTAATGTTGGGTATGTGTTATATTCTTTCCATGACTAGCCCCACATGCTATACGTTGCGCCGGGCGCAGCAGGGGGGTCACAAGGGGGGAGGCAGCCCCCACTCTTGGGGTCTGGGGCAGCGCCCCAGAAAAAAAAATTTTCATGTGCGGACTCACCCATGTTTGTGCATGAGTTTGCCCATGGGTTTTGGGTACGATGGTTTTCGGCCACTAGTATTTTGTAGATCCGGTCAAGGGAACTACTGTTATGTTCTAATCCAGGGTTAATGGATTGGGGTTTATGTATGCTTCAGCATGTATATATATGTGTTATAACACTAAAAGGAATATAATGAAAAATCAAGCTGGTCGTCCCAATTTGGGATCCAGGGGAAAATCTCTGTGTTTATCTGTTTTATGTTTTATGCTCTCGCTATTTTTTATTTTCTATTATAAGATTCGTGTGTAGATAATTTTTGTTCAAGGTTAAAACCTCCATTTGGTATCAGATCTAATTCGGCTTCAAGGGGACGCCTTGGCTGCTGAGGGTTTTTTTCTCCGGCCTGAGGTAGACCCTGTTCAGTGGGAGATCTGCGGGATCGATTCTTGCGATGAAAGAATATGGCGAGCGGCGGAAAGATAGAGATCGAGAAATTTAATGGTCGGAGTTTTGAGTTGTGGAAGCTCAAGATGGAGGATCTGCTAGTGGATAAAGATTAGTGGATCGCGGTAGATCCAGGTACTAAACCAACGGCAATGTCAGATGAAGACTGGAAGAAACTAGATCGGAAGGCTAAGAGCACAATACGGTTGTGTGTCTCAGATTCAGTATTGTTGAATGTATCTGGGGAAGCTACGGTGAAGAATTTGTGGGAAAAACTTGGGACTTTGTACCAATCTAAGTCTCTGGTGAATAATTTTTTCCTGCGAAAAAATTTGTATAACCTGAGGATGAAGGATGGAGACTCAGTGACAGAGCATCTGAATGCCTTCAATACTATGGTAAGTCAGTTGTCATCTGTTGATATTAAAATCTCAAATGAAGATAAGTGCATCAGTTTTTTGTGTTCTCTACCAGACTCGTGGGATAGTCTAGTTATTGCAATAGGTATCATTACAACTACCTTGAATTTTGATGACATTGTCTTAGCCTTGCTGTCGGAGGAAATGAGACAGAGAAATATGGAGGGCCAGAATGGAGATGCCTTATCTGTACGAGGAAGGTCCCAAAACAGAAACAAGAATAAGGTTTTGAGTGGGAGAGCCAAATCTAGAGGGAGATCTAAATCTCCCGGAAAGTTTGTAAAGGTATGCTTGAAATGCGGAAAGGAAGGGCACTACAAAAAGGAGTGTAGATCTAAAGCTCCTGAGAAAGGAAAGGGATCTGATGATGCTCCTTCTGCAGAGGAAACAACCACCTCGGATGAAGGTGGGGATGTGTATTTAGCTTCTTCTTCAAATACACATGTAGATCATGAGTCATGGTTGATTGACTCAGGTGAATCTTTTCACTTCACTCCCCATAGGGAGTGGTTCTGCGAGTATGAAAAATATGATGGTGATGTCTTCCTAGGGGATGATAGGAAGGCCAGAATCGTCGGACGTGGAAAGGTCAAGCTAAAGCTGCAAGGTGCAAGGATTAGAACACTTATCGGTGTTCTGCATATTCCTGCATTGGCCAGAAATCTAATTTCTGTAAGCAAGATGGATGATGCAGGTGTAAAAACAGTGTTCGAAAAAAATGCCCGCAAGATGGTTCGGGGAGCACTGGTATTAATGTGGGGAGTTCAGACTGGAACTCTATACAAGCTACAAGGTAGCACTGTTATTGATGGGTGTAATAGTTATGTGGTTCCTGAAAGTGGAGCGGAAATCCTAGCTGTCTCTGGAGAAAATACCATGCTATGGCATCAAAGGCTTGGACATATTGGAGAGAAGGGGAAACTAAGGAGATGAATAATTGGGTGAGGAGGCCCATTCATAATAAAAATGGATAAAATACCTCTAGTATGAAAGGGGATCAGCCTTGGAACTAGATTTCATGCCCTCATGTGTGAAAGGGGACATTTTGCAAAGAGGCTTGGTTAAGTTTGACCAAGTCAAACAGCGCAAAGGCATGAGGTGGAAAGCATCTATGGGATAGCGCAGAGATAGAGGATGGAATATTCCTTGAAGGAGGTAACCCTAATAGAGTGGGGCCCATGGAAAAGGATCTCTCATGTGTTTAAAAGGAGGGCAAGGCATCCATTGTTATTCATGCATATGATTATTGATTTCATGTCTGCTTAGACATTTCTGCAATCTCGGCTGTTTAGCTGAGTTGTTGTGCTACTTAGCACAAGGATCTCCTGCTTAGGAATCCTTCTCCTTTCTTGAGAAGCCTCTTGGAGGAGTTGTACTAATTTGTCTCACATCTAGGCTTGAGGCCAAACATCCTCCTCCAGGACAGGGTTATTGCTATAGTAGCATAATTCTGTGTTGTAGGGTGTTGCAGTGAGAAGTCACAACACCTCTTCCATTACTTGTTTTTTAGAGGGAGAGTCTTTCTTTCCTTTGGAGGATCAGTTCAGAAGCTTTCAGAGCTTATTTTAAATCTTGGCATTTGGCCAAATCACTCTATCCCACCTATAGCGCAGTTACCCTCTTAGACTGTGTTATTTTCATGGAGCACTTGCAGTGAGGGATTGCAGGTTGATTGGAGGGTGAGATCTCAAGTGTAAGGATTAGCCTTCCACTTTGGAGATCCATTGGAGGAGTTTTACTTCATATTTTTCATCATCTTTAGCCTTCTCTATTCAGTTCCAGATTTGAGTTGTAGCTGTTGCCCAGCAACTTTGGCATTTTTTCCATTTTGTATATTTCAGCCAATCCTTTGGAGGATTGATGTATTATTGCTTCTAAGGGTTAGAGCTTTTCTCCCATGTTGTATTTGAGAAATATCTTGTCATATATTTCAGTTATTATGTAATATGGAGCAGTACCTTTTATAAACTGCGTCCTCTTAGCATGAGTTTATGCAGAAATAGCAATGTTTCTTGATTTCCATGTACATGTCTTGTTGAGGCTTGCATTGCCTTTCTTGAGTGGATGTTTCCTCAAGAACTTGTACTTTCTTTGTTGCTATAACATTATTTGTTGGCTATCCATATCTTCTTGTCTCACAGCTCATAAAATAATGTTGTTGATCTATTGTGTGTTCATGCATTAGCTGCAATCCCTCATTGGGCATTTTCAGAGGACATCTAAGTGTGGGAGATCTATTTAACCCACTTAGAAGGATTTAGTTGGAGCATCCTCTTGGATTTACAACTTAGACACATTTTTCTAAGGGATGTAGGTCTTGGTTTCAATTCTTGAAGCATGCATTACTAGAAAATGCATTTTCCAATCATGCCTTCCTAGATGTTCCTAATTTGGAATATTACACTCATATGAGAAGATCTTGATTAAAGGATAAATAACTCTCCAGAACCAGAATTAAAAGGGAGCTATAAAATTCTTGATGACCTTTCTTATGATTTTCATTGTGTAATTATTTTTGGGCCAATTTTCATCCTGAGAAAGAATCTCTTACCTTGTAATACTGCTCTCCTAATATGTTGTCTCAGGAAGGGTTGCAGATACCAATCCAGAGGATCAAGAGCAACTTATCTTGGATCTAGGTCACCCCCAAGTGCCAACAAGAGAAAGCTCCTTATTTGTCAAGGTCAATCACAGTAGATTGGAGGTCTGTTGGGTTAATTGAGTGAGATAGCAGCTTACTATACGCAACCCTAACCAAACTAGTAGGTACCTTAGTGGGAAGAGTGTTGGAATTTCATCCATGGAGATGTTTTATTGGCTCAAGTTGGACAAGCTCTTATCTGTCACATGTGTTTCACTTCTTGGGATTTCACTAAATTTTTGTAGTGACAGTGAAGCACCTCTCAATATTTAACTCCTACTGACCATATCTATTAAGGTTTTGGATGGAAATTATAAATTTTCTCATGCTTATTTGTGGCTCTTTGTAGTTCATATCTGTGGCCCACTAAAGATCATATTTGCGGTTTGGAGCTTTATAATGAAGGTTAAATTACTGGGAATTTGGGTTCTTCAAATCCTTTTTTCCTCTAAAATCAATTCAATTTGAAATAATCTCGATTAAATAAATCTACATGGCTTTGTAATGAAGTCATATAAACAAAATCACTTGGTCATGCATTGATCAAGAGATGATTTTATTGGTCGTCTAAGCAACTGATTGTGCCATGGTCGAAGCATAAATTATGTTGATAGGAATTTTCTTGTCTTTTTAGATTTACATTGAGTCGAGACTCCAGAGACATATTGTGAATTAATGAATATTTGTAGAAAGTTGGGATCCGTGTGACAGAGCTTTGATTCCCTACATAGATCATGAAGCTTACTCTTTGTGGCCTATGAAATCCAACAGAGACAACACTAGATATTTAATCGACATAAAGATATGTCTTAGAGAAAGGATGCATAAATCTAGCAACAGAGATTCTTGAGCTACTATCTAAACTCATTAATAATTAGTCATGGTACTGTAAAGTATTATTGAAGAAAGGACAACTGTGAATCCTAAAGATGATGTGATCTTTACTCATGTAAAAGAAGGTAAAATTTGTGCTCTTCTTTAAAAACTTCGACTGAGACCAAAGTATGCCCCTTAGATTAAGATTCACTTATTGTCTCTAACACTATGACTGAGTAAGAACTTCTAGTATTTAGCTATAATATCTTTTATGCCATTACTAGTATGGAAGAATGTTACAAATATGGTTATCACTGAGAAAATTCACCTTTAAGCTAGAGGGGTGTAATAGTATGCATTGGAATATTCATGCACAAGCAGTATTGTAAGGTTGCTTGTGCCTAGAAGACAAATTATTGCCATGACAATACTTATTCAACTTTGAGAAATTTGGCCATAGCCAAGAAAATTTCTTGTTGATACAAAATGAACATTGAATTAAAGGAGTTTATGAAAAAATACTTTAAAGCCCAAATCTCACTTGATAGGGTCAAGTCATGTGCATATCTAGTACTACATTGTCACCATTCTAGCTAGCTAAGGACATAAAGAAAAAATATAGTACTCTACAGACCTGAGGCACAAGAGCTATGTATGATGGAATCTTGTAGCAGTTATAGTGATGGGAAGACTGAAGACATAATCAAATTCGCAAGACAACAAGTGTAGCATAGAGAATCCTTGGTCTTTACATCAATGTGGTTATAACATTGTGAATTCAATGTTGACCAGTCTAGCAAAAAAGGCTTCGAGTATTTATATAAAAACTCCTTGATAGTATATCGGTTTTGTGGTACTCCATCCTTGTAGCATAATTGATGTTGTTAAACTTGAAAAAAAATTAGATGCTTGATTGAAGGAAAATTTGTTATTAAGCAGAGATTAGATAAATTGACAATTATGATAGATATATATGTATAGGACTATCAAATATGGCTGAGTATTGGGCTCTTATAATAATAATAATTGGAATATATCTTGAGCAGCGACCGTTCACTGACAGAAGTTCATATGCCGAATATAGGAGGATTCTGCTACCTGAAAGTGACCAAAAATTATGATGTTCTTAATCATTGGTAAGGTTTCATCATTGCCCAATATTAGATAAGCCATCTTATGGAGAAATTCTGTCTTATAGCAGCTTCAGAAATCAAGAAATGAAAGCATCTAGAAGCATCTGATTCCATAATAAATCCTCCTTATGTTTAAAAACTTCAATTCTGTAACTCTTAAGTAGGAATGGTCTTCCTGAAAGTATATGACCTATATAGCTATCAAGGATAGAACTCTGTAAAGATTCTTATGTGTGGCACTGACGTATGTATGACATCTCAACAAATACAACTCAACATCACTGAGAAATTTTTCCTTTAAGCCAGAGGGGTGTAATATTATGCATTGGAATATTCATGCACAAGCAGTATTCTAAGGCTGCTTGTGCCTAGAAGACAAAACATTGCCATGACAATTCTTATTCAACTTTGAGAAATTTGGCCATACCCAAGAAAACTTCTTGTTGATACAAAATGAACATTGAATCAAAGGAGTTTATGAAAAAATCCTTTAAAGCCCAAAGCTCACTTGATAGGGTCAAGTCATGTGCATATCTAGTACTACACTGTCACTTTTCTAGCTAGCTAAGGACATAGAGCAGAACTACAGTACTCTACAGACCTGACGCACAAGAGATATGTATGATGGAATCTTGTAGTAGTTATAGTGACGGGAAGATTGAAGACATAATCAAATTCGCAAGACAACAAGTGTAGTGCAGAGAATCCTTGGTATTTACATTAGTGTGGTTACAACATTGTGAATTCAGTGTTGACCAGTCTAGCAGAAAAGGCTTGGAGTATTTATATAAGAAATCCTTGATAGTATATCGGTTTTGTGGTACTCCATCCTAGTAGCATAATTGATGTTGTTAAACTTGAAAATTTGTTAGATGCTTGATGGAAGGAAAAGTTTTTATTAAGCATAGATTAGATAAATTGACAATTATGATAGATATATATGTATAGGACTGTCAAATATGGCTGAGTATTGGGCTCTTATAATAATAATCATTGGAATATATATTGAGAAATGACAATTCACTAACAGAAGTTTATATGCAGAATATAGGAGGATTCTGCTACCTGACAGTGACCAAAAATTATGATGTTCTTAATCATTACTAAGGTCTCATCATTGCCCAATATTATACAAGCCATCTTATGGATACATTCTGTCTTATAGCAGCTTCAGACATCAAGAAATGAAAGCATATGGAAGCATCTGATTCCATAATAAATCCTCCTTATGTTTAAAAACTTCAATTATGTAACTCTTAAGTAGGAATGGTCTTCCTAAAAGTATATAGACCTATATAGCTATCAAGGATAGAACTCTGTAAATATTCTTATGTGTGGCACTGACGTATGTATGACATCTCAGCAAATACAACTCAATATCACTAAGAAAATTCGCCTTTAAGCCAAAGGGGTGTAATAGTATGCATTGGAATATTCATGCACATGCAGTATTGTAAGGTTGCTTGTGCCTAGAAGAAAAATCATTTCCATGACAATTCTTATTCAAATTTGAGAAAATTTTCCATACCCAAGAAAACTTCTTGTTGATACAAAATGAACATTGAATCAAAGGAGTCTATGAAAAAATCCTTTAAAGCCCAAAGCTCACTTGATAGGGTCAAGTCATGTGCATATCTAGTACTACATTGTCACCATTCTAGCTAGCTAAGGACATAAATCAGAACTACAGTACTCTGCAGACCTGAGGCACAAGAGCTATGTATGATGGAATCTTGTAGCAGTTATAGTGATGGGAAGATCGAAGACATAATCAAATTCGCAAGACAATAAGTGTAGCACAGAGAATCCTTGGTCTTTACATCAATGTGGTTACAACATTGTGAATTCAATGTTGATCAGTCTAGCAGAAAAGGCTTGGAGTATTTATATAAGAACTCCTTGATAGTATATCAGTTTTGTGGTACTCCATCCTAGTAGCATAATTGATGTTGTTAAACTTCAAAATTTGTTAGATGCTTGATTGAAGGAAAGGTTGTTATTAAGCAGAGATTAGATAAATTGACAATTATTATAGATATATATGTATAAGACTATCAAATATGGCTGAGTATTGGGCTCTTATAATATTAATCATTGGAATATATCTTGAGCAGCGATGATTCACTGACAGAAGTTCATATGCAGAATATAGGAGGATTCTTCTACCTGACAGTGACCAAAAATTATGATGTTCTTAATCATTAGTAAGGTCTCATCATTTCCCAATATTAGATAAGCCATCTTATGGATACATTCTGTCTTATAGCAGCTTCAGACATCAAGAAATGAAAGCATCTAGAAGCATATGATTCCATAATAAATCCTCCTTATGTTTAAAAACTTCAATTCTGTAACTCTTAAGTAGGAATGGTCTTCCTGAAATTATATAGACCTATAGCTATCAAGGATAGAACTCTGTAAATATTCTTATGTGTGGCACTGACGTATGTATGACATCTCAGCAAATACAACTCAACATCATCTATGTTCTCTTTTCAATCCAGCTTCATGTACGATATCATTAGAAGTTCTGTAGATATGTTGACGACACTGTTATAGTCTTGTTCATAATCAAAGTTGTGAACAAGACAGATGTAAATTGTTTTTAGAAAGGATCATCTACTATGAAGCTACGAGAAAACTTTCATACTTAAACAAGAACAAGTGGATGACACTTAGAAATTTTTCTTTGTTTCATTCATGATCAACATAGGTACATTGAAGAAATTGCTTGACCTTTTGAGCTCAAAGAACAAAACATCCCAATTCTGGCATCTTGACTGCATTAATTATAGATATATTCAGTAAATTGAAACATTGGTAGCTATCATTTTGCAATAAAGGATAATTCAGTTATATTTAGATAATCTCACAAGAATATTTATTCTTTCTGGGTGAATAAAAGCCTCTTTAGAATGTTTCCTTGACCTGACACTTCCTAAAATCTTGTTTCTCTCATATGAGAAGATCTTGATTAAAGGATAAATAACTCTCCAGAACCAGAATTAAAAGGGAGCTATAAAATTCTTGATGACCTTGCTTATGATTTTCATTGTGTAATGATTTTTGGGCCAGTTTTCATCCTGAGAAAGAATGTCTTACCTTGTAAGACTGCTCTCCTAATATGTTGTCTCAGGAAGGGCCACAGATACCAATCCATAGGATCGAGAGCAACTTATCTTGGATCTAGGTCACCCCCAAGTGCCAACAAGAGGAAGCTCCTTATATGTCAAGGTCAATCGCAGTAGATTGGAGGTCTGTTGGGTTAATTGAGTGAGATAGTAGCTTACTATACGCAACCCTAACTAGACTAGTAGCTACCTTAGTTGGCAGAGTGCTGGAATTGCATCCATTGAGATGTTTTATTGTCTCAGGTTGGACTTTCAAATTAGCAAGTTAGTTTGAATTTATTCGATTGTACTCTCTCTTTGATGAACCATTGATATTAATTATAAGAATATTCGATCAAGGGTTTTCCCCAGCTTGGGGTTTTTTCCTACCTTGTGTCTTATTATTCTGTCATCTTGTCTTGGCTTGTCTTCATCATATGTTCTTTCTTGAGAAACTGCTAATATGGTAAGAGTAGACATTTTTGTGATGCTAAGAGTAGACGTTTTATTTGATGCTAAGAGTAGCATCATATCAGCTTCCTTGTTAAGAGTAGACGTTTATGTGATGCTTGTGCCAATTCCCTTCTGAAGTTGTCATATTTTGGTTCTTGGGTTATACCATCCTAAATCCCTAGTCTCAACAAACAGGCCAGAAAATATTATTGTGAGATCAATGTCTAGTGCCATGAGTTACTTCTTGCTTAATATTATCAACATTATTGCATCACTATATTATCTTTTTTGGACATAAATCAGAATCGTATTTACACTGTTGATTCTAGGATGAATGCTAATCCTATTGACGTCTTTTGGTTATCTAAGGATTTTAGACCATTTAATTATTTTTTTGTCTTCCATATCTCTTTCGTAGACATGATATATAATATTTCTAATTTATTTGATATACGGTTCTATGTGGGGTGCTGGAAAGTCAGTTGTATTAAACAGTCTGATTGATCATCCTGTTCTGGTATACATACAAATGTGTTTCTTTCATTTAGCTCAAGTTTAGAATAATTATGGTGCATATGTAAAATCATTGTAATCTATCCTCCCCTCTTCTGACCTACTCATTTGTCTCTGTTGTGCAGCCTACAGGAGAAAATGGAGCAACTCGTGCACCAATTTTAATTGATTTGCAACAAGATAGTTCGGTTAGCATGAGGGCAATAATTCTCCAAATTGAAAACAAGTCTCAGACAGTTTCTGCTAGTGAGTACATTACCTTCATTAATATGATTTAATATTATAATTTTGCTTTGTTGGAGCATATGGTATATACTTATTTTTTTTGGACTACCTGCATCACCAATCACAGTCTATTACAGTCACTGTAAAGTTGTTGAGATGATTTACAACAAAAAAATATTATTTCATGTGCCACCTCTGCAGTGATTATAATTATGCGGCTCTGTTTTTTTTTTAATTATTTATTTAATGTTTTTTCATCTCCATAGAAGAGGGACATACTATAATTATTTAATGCTTAAAATGATGAAAAAGTGGAAATGACTCCAAATTAATTCATACATATTTACAGTGCATGTGAGTGTGTCATGAAAGAAAACTTATCTTTCAAAAACTGTTGCACTTTGTATTTCCCTTACTGTCCAACAAGTAATTTACTATTTTGATGTTCATAAATTGAGAATGCTCATTCAGGATTTTAAATGTTAGATTAGCCAGACTTGCTATTTTGATTTTCATGAATTGAGAATGCTCATTCAATATTTTAAATGTTCCATCAGCAAAATATCGCTAGGTATTGCAGAACTGGGTAAGGTCTTTCATGTTTTAAATACAGCGGAGAGTATCTAGAAGTGTTATCCATCAAATGACATATGGAGGCAGGGTTGTGATTATCTCCCGTCTTGACGCAAGGGAGTAAATAAATGTAGCCACAATAACTACACTTGTCAACCTATATAACAATTGCAGTAGAATTTATTTTACCACCTCTGGTTGAGAAGACAATTGGTCACACAAATTCTGATACAAGGTTAAAGGTACAGTACAAGTTCCATGCTATAAAAGAAAATATAAAGAACCTTGCAGTAAGTTAATTATTGGTTCTATTTTATGGATTGGATAAAAATAAAATGAAATTTGATTAACAAAATGAATTATTAAGTTAATGCATTATAAATGTTTTGATATTTGCAAATTTTGCAAATTGCCAATTGGAAATTTTAGTAGAATACAATAGAATTTTTAGTACCACAATATGATTTCGTTGGAGATAATTATACTAGTCTATCAAATAAATCACTCATCGACACACTACATCATTGTTGCATACCGCGAGAACTTGCTCAGATTCGAAAGGGCAACACCACCATAACTCTTTCAACTTGAAGATAAAATTAAGCAACACATTTTTCTCTTTCAACTTGAAGAGACAATCAAGCAACATATTTTTTTTTTTTTATAAATGTAAAAGAGATCAACAATCAGTGTTATAAGGGAGTTGTAGCTACATAGTGGTAATTTTCCTTGGGCTTTGCCATTTTGATCTTTCATAAAATCATGTATGGTTTTTATTAGCAGTCTATCTGTGTTTTTGAGTTTTGTATGGATCCAGCAGTGAAAGTCTAGAGTGAGAGGAAGGATCCAGCAGTGAGACTCTGGTTTGAAGTCGGGCTAACATAATCAAAGGTCAAATATTTGTGGCTTAACCCTGCACCAAACTAAGTATGCTTTATATTAACTTTTGAAATGATGTTAGGCCTTGATGTTACCATATATAGGAATGTTAGGTCCATATGAATGTTAGGTCCATATTTGAGGCTTAACCCTGCATGGCACTGAGTATGCTTTATATTAACTTTTGAAATGGTGCTAGGCCTTGATGTTACCATATGTAGGAATGTTAGGTCAATAGGGCTTGGCTTGGTGATCCGAGGATCAATAGAAGTGCCTGGCTGGGCAATACCTAGAGATATAATTGACTAAGTTATACTTAAATTTATAAACTTTTTCTTTCTTAATTTTTTTAAAGATATCTTTGAATAACCATTCCATTATTCCTGTTCATATGGACTTCTTAAAGCTTTTAGAGTTCCTGGTTTCAAAGGGGCAAATGGACTACCATAACTCCTCACATAATTCTTTAAAGGGTGCTAGCTCAATGGAAGAGCACCTGCCATGCAAGAGGTTGGTGGTTCGATTCCACTGTACCCTAACATGAATTATTCAATGATATTGTAGATTTTTTTAATTAAATATTTTTATATTGATTTATTTTAATTCCAACTATTGTTTTTAGAGAGACAAATGAAATTGTCTCATAAAATATAAAAATGAAGTTGTCTCCAGAGAGACAAAAATGAAATTGTAGAGACAAAAATGAAACTGTCTTTGGAGAGACAAAAATAAAATTGTCTCTGAAGAGACAAAAATGCTTGTGTTATATATTGTCTTTATAGAGACAATATTTTAAGACGATTTAATGTGAGACACCCGCTTAAAGACAATATTTAAGACAGTACACAAGTTTTTTTTTGTCTCAAGTTAAGACAATTTACCCACAAATTGTCTTAAATATTGTCTTAAAACCCCCCTTTATGTTGTAGTGTCCAGAAAGAAATTATGACCTGTGATCAATTGTCTTTCTCGTCCATAACGGCTAATTCCTGCATTCAAAAGGATTTCTTTTGATGCTATTGCCATGATGATGAGGTTGGATATTGGATGAGGACCTTTGATGAGGAGCTCTGAATACCCACTGAGATTCATGAAGTGGCCAGTTGTGAAATGAAGTGGCCAATTGTGAAATTAATGGATTGTTTGATGATTTGCAATGTTACAGGGTGGTAATGAGTGGAATGTTGGTCATGAAAATTTTGTTCGTGTGAAAGAAGTTAGTGATTTGGAAGTTTGGGAGATGAAAGGAGAAAATAATGATTATGGCATTGGACCAACAAGTGAGGAAGTCAACTGCTACTTTAGAGATTTGGAACATTGTAGCATGTTTATACGATAGCATCATGGTTCTGATGGCTAAATTTGTATCCACCTTTAGATTTATTTTTTCTTTTTCTTATATGTCTTTTTTTTCTTTTTCTTTTTTTCCTTTTTTTGGTTAACAAAGGTTTTAATGTAAACTAAAAAAATCTAGGTTTTAATAAATTTCTAAAATATTATTATTAGGCTTTAGTAAATTTCTAAACAATTTTTAGTGGTTCTAATGTATACAAAAAGGGGCAGACTTTAGTAAACTTCCAAACCATTATTATTAGGTTTTAGTAAACTTCCAAACTATTATCATTATCTTTTTGAGAGATCCTATAGTGAAGTTTAGGATTTCCAACAAGGTTATTGTGAAAATCAAACACTCTCCTTCAAATTCAAATAAGAGAATCTTACCTAGGACATGGCCCTCATACCCAAAAGAATAGTGTTTATTAAACTTTCAAACCATTATCATTACTTTTTTGAATGGTCCAAAATAACAATTAAAATTCCAAACTAAGTAAAACTCCAACACCCTCACAAGCAAATGGGAAAATAGAAATGAGTACATGATCAATTCCATGAGTGTGAAAATCCAACACTTTGAACATCTATCTAACCAATCAACAAATCGTTACAAGTATCAGTTGAATTGAGATAATAAAGGTCGCGTTGGTTATGAGCGACAACGCTTTTTATAAAACCTAACGAGCATGGCAACCATTTTTGAAAACCAAATCACAATCCCAAGAAATCAGAACTCCATTAATCAACTATCCACCACGATGCAACGCCGCACAGTCCAATCTCGTCAGCGCGACATAAACTTCGTGAATGACTATCTAATCCCCTGGTACTTCGTTAGCTATCGACATGAATGCGCAAAAAGACCCTGCGATGGCGAAATAAGATTTCAGTCACAAAAAGGAAATCAATTCGTCTTCCATTTCCACAACGACCGCATGAAATCGTACCTGAGAAGACAATGCTTCTTGTTTTTCCGCAGCGAAAACAAGCAGGTTCCGAATGAGGAGCTCGAAAACATGGCGCAGAATCTACTAAACGACCTAACTTCCCACCTGCACCGAAACAATCCGGCCATCGGGAGGGAAATACTCTTCTGGGTATACAGCAGACGGTGCATAATCCGAAAGCCAATCGTTTTCAACGATTTACTGAATTTCGTTTCCTCCATGGCATTCAGAGATCTCAAAGACATGATAATCAACAACGATTTGCATTCGATGAGCCCCGAGGTATCGTTACCAGTTGTCTGCACTTTTCATAGCACGTTGCTAGGTTACAGAGTCCCCGAAAAGTTCCGACTAGGGCTCCATATCTACGAGAATGAGTACTACCATGTTGATGAAGTCACTCATCCCACTGCTAAACAATATTCCTCGAGTCTTCTCAAATTTTCTGATGTTGGAACTTTTTACGAAGATGAGGAACAAACAACCGATTTCTTGTCAACTGATTATGTTGAAAATCGGGGTAGGGTTTTCACTGTGAGAGGCCCCCGGGAGGCAAGAAGCTTCGAAGCCTTCATCCGCTACGTAACCGACATAACGCATTATAGCTATCAGCCCTTCGAAGTACCACCTCCCGTGGTCCGCACCATAAAAAGAAGTGAGGATCCCGAAGACGATTCCGAGTCCGAATTCGATGAAGATTTAAGAGAAGTCGTTCAAGGACAGATTAATATTTCCCTCCATTTCATCGATGTATTCCGCCTCCAGATTCTGTCGAATGACCATATTGGAATTCGACAGGCCGTTTCCAAAGCCACTGACGAGGCTGACAAGGTGACCTATTCCTTCACTGTTGATGACCCCGAGCTTTTCTTCGACATGTCATGCAGGCAGCCATTTTTCACCATATACCCTTCCAGTATCGATGCCCTGGTTCGCTTCATGAGAGCCTATGTCGATGTCGGGACGGCCTGGCGTTTTGCATTGGAAATAAGGAGGCCGACAACAGAAACGATGGAAAGAATGGTGAGGGCCGTTAGGGTTGTCGGATTTTATTCCTTGTATTATGTTTTCTATATCGTGCAGTCCGACAAGGAGAGTATGCTGAAGGTGTTAGAGAAGCTGGCTGATGATTCCGAAAATCCCACCCAGCCAGAGGGTACTAAACCATTAACAGTCCTTGAATCGCCTGATTTTAAGTATCTTCAACGGTCCAAATCTGCACAAGTGGTGTCCAAGAAATTGAAAGATCGGCATTGATGCGAGCTATTTATTTAATCTATTCTGTTGTGATTTGGATTCACAACCTTGCATTCCATAAATGCTCCTGCATCCACACGTTGTTCCTTTCTGATTTGTGTTTGTTAAACAACCTTGCATTGTACAAATGCTCCTGCATCCACACGTTGTTCCTTTCTGATTTGTGTTTGTTAAACCTTTCGAGGAAGGAATGTTGCCAATTTTCCTTACATACACGTTTCAGTTTCGTTAAAATGGTATATATGATTATTTTTAAATGGTATATATGTTTATTTTTCATTAAAAAAAAAATTCCAATTTTCTATTTCTAAAACTATCAATTTTTGTTTGTGGGTCATTGGATGGGTTGTGGCCGGATCCAGGCACACACATTATCATATCATAAGGAAATGAACTATATTTTACAATCAGTTGTATGCACTACAATTTTATGACTCTTACATTATCACATGTTAAGGAAATAAGCTTTATTTTACAATTTCAGTCATATGTATTATGATTTTGAACATTCAAAGAGGTTTTTTTGTTCTTCTTATAAATATTTTTTTACAGTGTAATTTACATATTAATTTTCTTATAATTAAAGTTTTTAAAAATTTATAATAATATTAAAATATTTTTTTCTAAAAGTCATAATATATGTAATTTAGGTTAAATGATAAAGAATGTGTGTTTTTTTAACAAAACTTTACATATTCAAAGTAAAGTATATCTACTCGTATAAATTTAGCAGTAAAAGAAAACTATTTTTAAAAATATTTTGAAAATTTCAAAGTCTAAGAATATAATGTATATTTATCTATATAAACTTCACCCATAAAAAAACATTCTTATACTGAGACAAAAATGTTTTAAGACGAAACCATATCAATTTAAGACAATATTATCTAATACCTTCAAAATTGACTCTAACAATGCCTACTAAGTTTGTCAATTTTAAGACAAAACGATATCAATTTAACACAATATTATCTTTCAAAATTGACTCTAGCAGTGCCTACTAAGTCTGTAGCTTTCCGGCTACTAAGTGTGACACCTTTTCAGCTACTATTGTCTAGCCCCTTTATCAAGGTTGTTATTTCATTTACCATTCATGTTATCTTATATAAAGACAAAAATTTCTTGGGGTCTTTATTTTTTGGGGTAGCCAACTGGACAACTTTTCCTAGCAAAATTTCATACACATCAATTCCTCTTTTGTGCCTTCAATCTCTGTTGTCCCTTCAATCTGTGCTCATACTATTAGAAACAACTTGTCAATAATTGCATTGTGGAAGTTTGCATAGATATTCCATGACTCAATAGGTGATAATTATATTTTTTTGTTTTTGAAAATAGATATTCAAACCACATCAAATTTAATCATATCAATTTCTTTCTTTTATATTATATTTTTCTTTTGTCATTAATCTTTTTAAATTAAATATGAAATTAGAATATGCTAATTATATTTATTTTCAAAACAATTACAATATACATACCACATTCTAAAAGTATAATAAAAAAATAGATAAAAAATATTATTTTTAAGTCTTGTGATTTGAACTTTGAATCTCATGCTTTTACATAATACTTAGTAACAAGGTGATTGTCAATTGAGTTACACTCAATAAGCTTCTCTTATTTTTTTTTAATATGTAAAAAATTTTAAATTACTTCCACTAAAACTTTGATATAGATTTGTAAGAAATTAGATACAATATAATGATAAAAATAATTAAAGAATTTTGATTCTTGTAATTGTCTTATACTCACATCCCAATTTTGTTTTCATTGTTGAACAAATATATCAAAGAGATAAACCCTCCTAGATCCATCTTAACTCAGGATCTATCAAGGGCTGAGAATGATCAAATCTCTAGAGGTGCAAACCTTTCCTCAAGTTTTGCGCTCAAAAATAGGTTTGCAAGTTGAGAGATTTACAAAGTAAGATGGATCTAGGTTGTTTTAATTTAATTTATAAAATAATAACTTAAATTTTTTAAATTACAGTAGTTCATAAAACTTTTATTTTAATAGTATATTCATAAAATTGTTTATTCAATTATATTAAAACATTGTTAATATAATTATATTGATATGATTCAGTTATAGATATGGTCATGTTATCAAGGAAACCTAGGATAGGCCAATATTGTTAATATTTTCCTATGTATGTAAGAAAACTTTGGTCATGTTATCAAGGAAACCTAGGATAGGCCAATATTGTTAATATTTTCCTATGTATGTAAGAAAACTTCTTTTCCCTGTGTATTCAAGAAAACCTATTTTTTGAGTATTAACAGTCTTAATACATTTCTTTTAACAAAATAGTTTATGATACAAAATTAAATAACACTTTTAAAACCATAAAAGGCTTATAATACCTAAATTAAAAGGGATTTATGGATTCATTCTTACTCTCTTAACTATATATATATATATATATATATATATATATATATATATATATATATATATATATATATATATATATATATATATATATATATAAACAAATCTAATCACTTGATGTTTTCTCTAATTAAATATTTCTTTTTTACTGAATCGAATCACTCTATGCTTTCTTTAATTAAATATTTCCTTCTAAAAATTCAAGGGTGAATGGATCGGGATAGATTTCGTAACGCTTCCTAAAATTTAATTGTAAAAAGGTTACTTTTTGGGAATTGTCCAAATGAAAACTTTTCTTCGATGTAAAGAGTTGATTGGGTATCGGCCTAATAACCCATATGATGAAGTATGTCATTCCTTAGTATTGGATATTATAAAGAATGCATTGAATGAGATGTCCTTGTGTAAGTTAGAAAAAAATGCATCTTCCTAAGAAGCATGGAAGACCCTAGAAGTAGAATTTGGTATAAAGGAAAGTGACATAGAGCAGCAATTTTTGTTCCAGTCTATTGAAGAATCAATAAAAATTCAACTGCAGATCCGAGAGTAAATGAGCAAGGCTCTAGGAGGAGAACATATCTTGGAGAATCCCACTCAAATGTGGATGATGGTCATAAATATTATAGAATTGAAACCCATCATGAAGACATGCATATGGATAAAGAAGACACAGAAAAGATTGCAACATGAGAATTTGAAGCCTCTACATGTGAAGTAGAGCAAGAGAATATAGATTCTTGAGAACCCCATTGTAACATTGATGGTGAATATGATCGTGAATCTCATTGTGACGATACATATGTGGATGGTCATTGCAAAGTGAGTTGTGAATTGCTCAATCCAACAATAGGCATTGTTGATGATGGTAAAGCTTCCAATAAAGAAGTGAATAACATGTGTGATCTAGTTGGTATGATTGAAGTCGATGATGACCTATTTGCATCATACTTTAAGGAATTTAAGTTTGAGAATAAAAAAGATGAATTTTCATATGAAGTAATGGTTTGTAGAACTAAAAGTGCAGCTATCATTAATCTAGCAACAAACGATGAATTTGATGAATTGAAATTGTTAATGAGCACATGCATGCTCAGATATCTCACCAAAAAGTAGATGAAAATTACGTTGATAAAAAATTTGGTCTCTTTTTTGAAACAAGAACTGATTGTGGAAATATGGAAAGTGCCAGGTTTGATTAGGAATTGAAGTTTGAAGCTACCACTGTAGCAGCAAGTTATGAAGCAATGGTTAGAATTTCTCATAAAGAAATGCATGATATGACAACAACTCATGATTAAGAAGAGGAAAAATTGATTCATGAGTTTTATATGAGAGTATCCTCTAACATAATAATAGTGGAAGATAACCTCAATGCAATTGAAGAGGAAGAGAATAAAGAAGAAGCAGACAAAGCTCTCATTGCAAAGCATAATGAAGATGTTTTTAACATTGATTTTGAGTCTGCAAGTAGACATAACAACCATATAGTTACAGTTACAATTGGAGGATAAGATGAAGAATAATATGTAGGAAAGAGCATGGAATTTTCTAAAGACGAAGAAGAAAGCATTGAAACAAAATTTCAATAATGGAGTCAAGAAGAGATAAAATTATACTATCAAGAAATATACCAAAAAGAAGATCAGGAATATGCAGTGGAAGAAGCATGGCAAAGTTCATAGTTTGAAGATGAAGAGTTGTGGGAGTCCATCAATGAATGAATATTTCAAGAGGGAGCTATACAAGATAGGTTTTGAAATGGTTGTAATTAAGGGGGATTTTTAGAAATAGCAATTACTCCCATGTGCATGTAATGAAAGTAAGGAGAACATGATCTAGCAGCTGCATCGGGATTATTTGCACATATCGATTTGCATGTGTGATTTTTTTGCTAGATTTGGCATGCATGGTTATGCATGTGTGTTCTTGGTTCTCTTATTTTCATTTTCATGTATATTTCGAGTGTGATAGTTTTCTTCAGCATTGCCTTTCCATTTTCGGATAGCCATGGTGTGATGGGGTTCTCATGTTTTGGTTGAGTTGGATTGCTGGATGGATTTGAAACTGAGGGAGATGGATATCTTAATGAAAGAAAAAATGGCTTAGTGATCCCCGAACTAGACTGTGGATTGCAGTAAATCCACTGGCATAGTAACCCCTAAATCAAACTGCAGGTTGTGGTAAATCCAGGTATTGTGTGTGTCAGTGTACCTAGGAATCCTCGACTAGTGAATGACAGGATATACAAAAAATCCTAGAGGTGGGTTCCCTTGATCATGTCTAGGAATGCTTGGCCAATGAATGGAAGGATATATAGTAAATCCTGGAGGGTGGTGTCTTTATTATGGCTCATTTATCCCTGAATCACACTGTGGATTGTGGTAAATCCTAGAGACTAGGAGACAATAAAAGTCCTAACTATGTAGGTGGATAAATCCAATGGCATCCATGCTTATTTGGTTTATTTTCATTATGAGTCCAAAATTCATGTTTGGAATATGGCACAGGGGTGATTGGATTATTAATTCATTAATAAGAGTTTCTTATCCTTGGTATTTTATGTGTAAATTTATTGTTTAATATGTAGCATTTATGGTTCTTGTTTCCTTGTTATTTTTGTTATCTATATGTTGGTTATGAGTATGTTTTATGAAATTTATGATGTATGGATCTCATCATGTTTTTATTGATAAATGAATGAGCAATGAATATATGACGTAATAGATGATGATGAAGCTAATTTGATAAGGAATTAATTATTCTTATTGATTCTCAGATATGTATGAGACCCCTATGCTAAGGTCTCTTATTATTACCTATAGAATGCATATTTTTGACATGTTTAACGAAATTATTTTCATGGTTGGGATTGATTATTTAAAATACTTGATCGATTTTTGTATTAGAGGATTTTTCTTGGTGTCATTAATTGTCTCAGAAAGTCTCACAAAGTTTTGGGCAGAGATTTGGAGACTAGCCTAGAAAAAGTGACTTAAATCTCGTAGGATCTAGCACAGAACTAGATGAGAAATACTACAGTCTCTCCCTTGTAGGCATTGTGGGAGAGACTATAGGGTTCTAGTCACATTCATGCCTTATTATGGGAGTGACTGGGGGTTTATTTAATTGAAAGACTAGGTTAACTCAGGGGTTGGGCACCAGGAGTTGTGGATTAGCACTATCGGGTCTTGTAGCACACGAGGGATGTCTGTAAAGTGTTGGTTAGTCAGTTCCACTTCCTTAACTGCAGCTAGGCAGTTGAATCATATCATAGTAGCTCTTCGTCACATGTTTACCCTGGTGGACCAATTAGCTTTGGTAAATGTGGGAGGAGGGCGTTACACAATAGAAATTATTTATTCAAGCAGAAGCTTGTCTATTCATTTTTCTTGTGTTTGCATGCTTATATTTTCCTCTAACTAACAAGAACTTATCTCCTTACAATTTTTCATGTAAGAAAATTGTGTCATGACTAGTGAAATGACCCACCCAATCATGTTATACACTCGGTCATGACTTTTCATATGGATGCTTGTTTACAAAGGGAGACCCCTCTCATCTCTTTTAATGAAATTTCTACTCACAATCTTGCAAAATATATTGGATGACTATATGGATGATTCTCAAATTATTTCAGTAGATTAGCTTGATTGTGTGGATCTTCGTCTTCCACACTGCATTATTATTTGTCTTTATTAAACATATTATTTATATGCAAGATGGATATTTTAATTCCCCATGGTATCTTGGTTTCTCTTGGATGTACTTTCAATGGTCGTTTTGGTTCCATTGACAAAAAGTGTGGTCCTTGGTGCTCCTCCAATTGACCAACATACTTCGCTATTTCCTTCTTTCATACTTCAGCCAAAAGACCCAATTACCAGGTTCTAATTGCTTCTTTTAGAATTCATCCAAAATACACAATTACCAGGTTGTGGAATGATGTTGGTATTGGTACTATATTTTTCACTAAAATACATTTATTGGTACTATATTGTTCCAGTTTTTTTAGTCTTGTATAATTCAATTTCTTTATTTCCTCTTGCCCCAAGTTAGATACATATGTCTCAAGTTTCCTTTTGAGATTTCAATTATGAGATGAAGTAATAAGCATAAATATTTGTGAACATTGGGAAATATATTACATTTTTAAACTTTTTTAGGTTGCAATCGTGATCAAAAAATGTGGTGACCCAAATTTATTTAATTTTTCCAAGATATCATATGCACTATTTAAAACTAAAAACGTATAGACAAACTAACTATGTTATTATAAAAAGCACTATATTCATATATGGTACACGCCCAAAATTGTTAGTGCCTTTTCTCTTATTCTTTAGAGTTTCGATGTGGCATGAGTTAGCAATTTAGTGAGGGGTTTGTCCTCATTAAACTATTGTGTTTTGGTAAAAATAAATTATAGCCAAAATTTTCTTGGAATGTTGTTTATGCGATGGTTCTTGAACACGAGTGGGACTACTTGTAAATCGATTCCAAACACCAAAACTCTAGAGGCTAATTTCATGAAACACAATGATTGATTCAAAAATGTTTTCATAATTCTAAAGTATTAGTCAATGTGGAGAAAGAAATTTTAACCATGGTGTTGGATGTTTCATTTTTTTTATTATTATGCATATGATATTACATTAAACATTCAACAAGATTTCATCAGTTATCACATCCATGGGCTCATGTGTAGCTGATATGGAATTATCTCTCCAATTTGTAGCTTGGTGGAGTCCTCATTTGAATATAGATTTATACTTTCTTCTCTATAGGAAGAAATATATATAATCCAAATGATACTACAAAGTATTTTTCCTTTTATCCGATCATCTAAATGTATCTTAGCAATGCCCCATCCATCAAAGATAACCTACAAAAAGAAATCAAAAATCCCTTGAAATGTATTCTCTGAAGTACCAAGCCACCGTGCATCCATTTACTTCATTGTCCTCTTTCTTGCAACTAGACATGACATCAGTTAATTAAAAAGAATCAAGATAAAATTTAACCATCATTGTACTCTCTCTTGCAACTAGACAAGACATCATTTAATTAAGAATAATGAAGATAAGATTTAACCATCTAGATATGGTTAAGAGTCATTTATCCTAAAATATAAGATTTAAATGCACTTCTAATTTTCCATTTGGACTATCATTGTTTTATCCAACTATGCCTAGTATCTTGAAGTCTCCAATTTGAGGTTTTGCAATATTCGTAACATACAATTTTATAGTATCATAAGAGGTCCACAAAGTAGGAAAAAACCTTACTTTGTAATACAATGCCCATAATTTCAATGGACTAAAGAAGATGGACAAGGCCATTAAATTGAATCTTTAATAAAATATACCATTGTGAATAATCTCAAAGATGATAAGATTAGAGATCCAATTTTTTTTATCTTGTTTATTAGAATGTTATCACAATTGACCAAAATTTGCAATCCCATAAAAATTTTCCATTCTATCATAGAACCAAAATAAGTATGCGAGATAAGGAAATGAATTTGAACTATAACATGATCTGTATGCAAATCTTGATACAATATGAGTCCACATAAATTCTTCTACAAATCTTTTGAATTTGAAGTGAGCATTCAAAACAATGTTTCTATCTCAAATTCAAGCCAGTTGCCATCCATGTTGAATCCAATTATTTCTCAATGATCAAACCAGGTCATGTTTTTCATGCATACACAACATATCTTTGGTCATATTCGAAATTCTCAAAAATTCCATGTAATTTTCCTCATTAACTCCAATCTAATTCATAAGCTTTTGAAATGGAACACACGGAAAGTTTGGAATTTCACATGTTACATTGTTCTTTACATGACATGAAACCTGGATATATGAATTAATTTCATAAGGAGGATGATTAAGTAAAAAATATCTAATTTAAATTGCACAAATACTGATAGTGTCTGGTGGAAACAATTCAAGTTTCAATAAGCTAGGAAGCAACGCAAGTTTCAACAAGCTAAGAATTCCCTTACCAGGAATGAAACCTAGATGAGAAGTAGTTATAAGGCAAGGTGGTCAAGGCTTTTTCTCAAATGGGACAATTACATTTCAAAAAATAAATTATGGATCAAATCCATACAATTCCCTTAACTAGAATGAGCCTTACAGTGGTCAAGGCTTCTTCGCAAATGGGACAATTACATTTCAAAATTTTTTAATGGATGTGATTTTTCCCCATGTCACCTTATTTATTGAATTCAAAAATATTTTTCAAATAAAATTTTGAATTTGATGCAAATAGAAGATGAAAATGCTCTCTTCTTAGAAGATATTTAAAGTGTTGAATTTTCTATATACGTTAATTCACAAGGTAATTTTTAGATAACTGAAATGTGAAACCATTTATAGATTTCAAATTTCTGTGGTGTGAGTTTTTAGTTGTTGAGCTCGGAATCTCCACAGTAAGCATTTTTGCATCTACGTTTCGGGTCTAGAACAAGACCCATCATCAGGACAAATCCTGTTGAAAAGAAAGGAGGAAAGACATCATATATATGTGAAACCATCTCCAACTTCGTTCATTATTAATCCATATTTTTTACAAGCCCAAAATATTGGATTTCTAGCAGATGTAAGACTTTTGTGGTATGATAAGAGTGACTAGAAAGGATTCATACAAGGACCTAGTTAATCTTTAATGTGGTTCATTGAAGTTTTTCAAACAATGTTTCTGAAAAAATAATTTGACATTTTTACTTTATATTATCCTTTCTTCACAGCATGATCTTCAAATATATCCTTTTGGTGGCATTAAGAGACTTCAAGTCCGTGCATATGGATTTCTTGGAAATTTAGAAACATATTCTCTTGAAATGTAACACGAATTTGATTATGGATATGAATAATTCAGCTTTAGTGAGTTTTTTTCCACCAAATGATACATACTATTAAATTTGTATTAGTGTTGGAATTATTATGCATGTGTTTTCCTTGATGGAAACCCACTTGTAAAAGACCAAGTATATGGTAATTGGGTGATTTCATAGGTGACAAAGTGATGGAACAGAATAACATAAAGTTGGGACAGAGGTTTGCAGATCATAATCAGAAGATGGATAAAGATAAATAATTGAAGTTCTATATGCGAGTTAGTGAATGAAAAGTCATGTATACACGCAACTACAGAGAAAAAAAGGCATGTATGTGCTAGCGCATTAATTTTATAATACCATGGGTCTTTACCATGGTATTAGCCCACAATATTGAGTGCAGTAATGACTATTTGATCCCATCCAGGAATACCATCGGCACTTGTATGGTGTTGGCTCATGGTATTGGCTAAGGCTCAAACTATATAAGTAGATCAAGATAAAAGTGATAAGTGTGCATGAGTGAGGTTAATGAATGGTTACTTAGATATAAAGTATATTTTCATGGTATAGGCTATAGTTGGTTGATAGATCTGATATAATGATGCACTCATGAATACAATGATGGATCATGATCTCTAGACCTGAAATGACTATGCATTTTTCCCAATAATTGGTATTAGAGCGGGTCCTTTAAATAATATTGATCGCTTGAAGGAAGATCTACCAATATGAGCAATCACGAAGGAACAACATCTATCATACCAACACACTTCAATGGAGATAAATTGATCTTCTGGAAGACAAGAACAAGATCATGTCTTCAGTCTTTTGGAGCATGTGTTTGGGCAATTTTTGAAGGAGGTTACCAATATCCAGCCCCAATTCCCACAAATACATCAGAAAATAAGACATATGAAACTAATATGAAAGTTATCAATGCATTATTGGGAAGCCTCACTATTAGTGTGAATTCTAATCGCAAGCGTACAAAAAAATATCACTTCAGCTGTGCATAACAAACAGCCCTAACATCAAATGTGTCTGTCAATTTCCGTAGATCTACAATAGGTGATTAGAATAAATGCTACAAAAATCCAGATCTATGCATTTAAATACATTAAACAACGAAAATAAACAAGAGTTTCTCCATACATCCAATAGAAAAGACAAGAATTTATAAATAATTTTTTGTATTATGAAACATGGGAAGGGAATACAGAAAGATGTTAACAGTCCCCCTCAATGGGATGGGTCCTTGTATGTCCTCAGCACTTCAGATCTAATATCTCTCTCTCTCTTAATGGTGCAGAAAACCTAGAAAAAAAATAACTCAAAGGGACTTCACAAGAAAAAGTAGAAAAAATATGACAATGATGGAGGATCAAAGTTAGATCAAAAGGTGATAAAAAAGGTAGTGAATGAATGGAAAAGCCCTTCTATTTATAATAAAATATTGAGTTAGTCTAGATATTGGTGCATAATTAAAATATTATTAACCAAATCGAGATCCAACTTACTTGGAATATTTTATTATTTTTGGTGGAGGGAAAAGGAATTTAGAATTGGTTAAATCCATTTATTTAGAAAAAATAAATAAATTATTGATTTATTTATTATTTCAAGGATGAGGTTAAGGAATAATTAAATAAATAATGATGTATTTAATTATTTAAAAATGATTTAGTCAAATTCAACAAGGAATATTATTAAATAATTATTCCTAGAGAATAATAAGATAAATAATAATTTATCTAATTAATTCTCATGTTTTGGGTTAAATATGACCATGAATATTAATTAAACAGTGGTTTAGTTAATTATCCCTAGAGGAAAATCAAACAAATAAGGATTTATTTAATTATTCCTCATGGGGTTTCATGTTTAGACCATAAATAATTTAATAAACTATGGGTTATTAAATTATTTCTCATAGTGAAAGCAATTTTACTATGGTAAAATTGGTCTTACATGGTGTACTTTAATCCATCTAATAGTGACAGGCTATATGACTAGAAATTGGTGTAAAATATTGCCCCCGAATGTGCGAGCGTTAGGAGCTAATCGTATGACTGAAGTACATTGTAAGAACACAATCACTAGACACCAAAGGGGAGTCAGAGAGAGAGAAATATAAGACAGACTAAAGCGAAAGAGGACAAATCCCTGACGAGGCGAGACTTACAGGTGCGACAAGTCTCTTTTATGAGTGAGTACCTGTTCTCAATGTGGCAGGGGAGGCATACATATGTCCGCCAAGATGACAAAATACAAATAATAATGGTGCACCAAGTAAACATGGGACTGAGTTATATATTACATGCTGGCGTAAACATGGGCCAGTTAAAAAATATAATATATCCCACATACATATTGTTCCTGGGACAACATCCAGGACTTATACAATAATATCTTAGTACATGAGATATAATAACAACCAAAGAGGCCTTGTAAAATAGGAAAGGGCTCTGAAAATATGAATGATACATGCAAACGAAAAAGGCACCGCAAGCGGCTAAGGACAGAACCATCAAATCTGCAGAGGTACATTTAAGGCTGTAGTAAAGAGGTCATCTAGGTATGTGGGGGGCTACCTGAAGGGCCACCCCCTCATGAGGTATGAAACATCTCACACACACTCGGGAATCACTGGTACAATTTGTTGCGTCACTGAACCATTAAGTATATGGATCTCGATCATGCCATAAGGAGATGGAACTAAGAAACAATCAAGTCAAAGGGAAATAAAGGGTCCCTTTGCTTGATCTAAGGCACCGAACAAGAGTGGAAGCTGGAACCAAGGTACACCGCCCTCTAGACATGTCTTCTAGAATGAATAAGCTGATGTTGACAGAAAGAGGTCCGCCATAGGTGAGGCAATGAGGAATCCTCAACTAAGGCACGATGGATAATAGTAGAGCAACTGATAGACTAACACCAGTGATGATGGTGGAATGGGGGATACTAAGAAGCGGGCTGAAAACTTCCATTTTTAGAGCATAAAGGGCATGGATGACCTGGAAGCTATTGACTCAATGCTGGAGGGGATAGGGGACAGTATGACTGGAGGCCAAAATGTGCGACATGAGGGAGGTACAAAGCAATGAAGGATGGAAGACTCTGATGGGAGATAAAAGGAACTTGGGACATACTCCATGGATGCAATGATGACTCAACTTGGATGCTCTAAACAAGGGTGACTCAATGATGTTGCCATATAGAATACCTGGTGGGGACCATAAAAACATGAGTAAAATATGGTTACTCATGATGAAAATCGATACGAGCATCGACAGGTACGAAGGCGAAATGGTGCCCCAATTACAAGTGTTGCAAGTGAAGAAATTCGATTTTGAGAAGCGGTGAAGTGACCCTTCTTCGAAAAAAGGCTTTCGAGTGAAGTATCAAATCACCAAAAATGAAAGGTTACCCATTTGAGTGCTCAGTGAGAAATTTCCAATGGTGCTGATGATTCATAAAACTAGGCTACGGTTCGTCAAACCAATTGGCGAAAGAAAAATTGGGGTTTTTCTTTTAATAAGTAAATTTCCCTCCAATTTGATTCATTTGCAAGTGTAGACGTGGTGAATGTGGAGAGGAGGAAAAGGCCATAAATCTTGAAGCGATAGTAGCAGATGAACCAACCATTGGAATCAAGATCTGTGACTTTCAGGTAGGTGACCTTACTTGTCTAAAGGTGGCCTTAATGCTTCTTGGAAGGATGGTCCTGGTGAAGAATCAAGGTAAGAAAAGAATACAAGAATGAACTGCTAGAGAAGGTCTAGAATCATCCCCACCCACCAAGTCAGACAGAGGGACTAAGTGGTAAGTATGGTATCACACAAAGTATAATATTGGAAGATAGGGTATCGAACATCTACGATATATGGCTCACCGGAGAGGCTGGTAGGTCCAACTATCCGAGGAATGGGAGGATAAGCGACCATACATAGATCGGGTATGTTAAGGCTGAGACTTTGGTTAATCAAGTGAGAAGGTGGCCAGGGGTGCCATCATGCCCCCAAGCATGGGATATTTCCCCAGAGCATATGTGATGGAGGGGATTGATATGGTATGCAAAGGTGGGAATGATGCCCCTAGCAAGAGGAGTTTATGGAGCACCATACATGGTGTCACTATACCAAAGAGTGCCTTTGGAGATAATGAACTGGTGCTCACTAAGAAAATATAGAGGTTGGTCAACAACAATGTCTAAGGGACTAATTTGTTGGTGTAAGATGAAGGAATGATGAATTGGATCATCCCTAGAGTGGTCTGAAGTGATATGGAACTCTATAGGTTCTTCTAAATGGGGAATAATAATGGTACTAGAGTCGACACTACCAGATGCAATAGGAGGGTTGTGGAGAATTGCTTCTCCTGGACTCTCAAATATGGGTGTCCCCTTACCAAAAAATTGGGTGTCAATGTAATGACCACAAATTGTATGTGGTTCGAATGCATGGTTTTGATGTAAGGGGGGATAGATAAAGTCAGGGGTGGTAAATGCTTCCATAATGTATTCATCGCAAGAGAAGATGGGGTGACTAGTGGAAGAAAGACCACGTGATGCGGCGAAGCTACCTAACTCATCATCATGAGAAATGAGGTTCACATGTGCATCGTCATGGAGGGTGATTGAAGAACAAGTAGATGAAGAATCTACCAATGTTGAGCTCAAGGTGATCACTGAAGGGAGGTTGTGCGAAACAGAAGGGGATGCCCTATAGGGGCCTTCCATCATGGATTTCATAGATGACAACAGGTAGAGGATAGTGGAAAAATACTCTGTCATCTTGATATCGAGAGGGGGTATGTGAATGGGAGTGGATATGTCCTCTGGTTCTACTGAAGAAAAACTCGCAATTAATGGAGAAATGGACTCGTTGCGCTTGGACTCGAATTGGAAAACCGCTTCAAAGGAGGTGTATAAATCATCAAGGCATGGACAGATGTGAGTATAGTGGCCATGGAAATCACACAAAGTACAAGGTTGATTTTTGTGCAAAGTCTTGACTTTCATGGCTGAATCTGGTAAAGTGACATGGAATTATGGGATATCAGACTTAGGAAACACTTCGTTGACCATGGGTTTGAGATGAGGAAATTTGGGACAATTGTGGGTAGCATGACTGACAACATCACACAAAGTGCACGGATTTGTATGCTTTGCAGGCTTAGGAGGAGCAGGTGTTGTCTGGGAAGCCTTGTCCTTAGGTGCCTTTTTGAGGGCTTTTCCCCCCTCACCCGAGGCTTTCGCAATAGGAGTAGATTCATGTTGAGGTGGCTGAGGCACAAAAGTGAAGGGAGGAGTCATAGCGACCAGTTGGACCGGGGTCAAAGAAATGTAAGTTTTGAGCTGACTAGGCAAGGTATTGGCTGGGGGATCAATGTACTACACTGGGATCCCCAGGGTCATGTTGGGAAGGGTCAAGGTAGCCATAATAGGTACTGAAAATACTTTGGAAGGGGGAGCAAGAAAGAGTATCTGACCGGAGCGGTAATGGCTAGGTGGAATAGCTCACAAATGGTTAAGGCTAGGGGGAATCATTCCATGAGAAAAAATAGGATTAGGGACATCAATTACAAATGAAGGGCCTTGAGGATGAGGTCCCGAAGGCTGATTTGAAGTACTAGGAGCAGATTGAAAAGGGCTAGGCTGTTGTCTAGTCGAACTAGATCGTTTGAGGTTGGACCGAGATGATTTTATCATGAAAACGTTTGACGAGCTAGGGTTATGGATAAGAGGAGGGAGACCAAGGAATGAACCAAGCAAAGAGGAATATTTATAGAATCTAGGTGAGACATTGGTCGAATTTTGGACTATTTTTTTATTGGGCACCGAAGAAATAATGGACTCTGGATAGGTCTGAGACTTCATTTTGTAATATGTCAGTTGATTGATAGTGAAAATATTTCCATTGTGAGGAAATCACATCTTATGGTTAACCACAAATGGGATAGAAGACATCGCATAAGTGTAGCTACAACCCAATATAATGTTGTAGTCTAAGGGGGCATTAATTACTTCAATGTCAACACAAACAGTTTTTCCTACAACAGTAATAGGACAATTGCAAAACATGCCAAGGGGCTGAGAAGAATCGCCATCCCACGCACGGAGGGTGACAATGGAAGGGGCTAACTCGGGCAATCTGATATTTTCCCAAATAGAAGCGTACATCACGTAGGTGGATGCCTCCTCATCAATGATACATCAGGAGAGGTTGGCATTCCAGATCTTGACAGGTATTAGGAAGGTGACAGATGCAGGTAGGGTTGGATGCTCTGACTTGTCAACATCAAAGAAAATCAAATGAACATCTAAAGGATCCACAACTCCCATGGTAGTTAGTAGAGATTTACGTTGTAAAGGGAATGACTGGAGGACTTTCAGCATTGACATGGCAGCAGGGGATAGCGCCAAGTCATCTACTATACTATAGGTGTGGGCGGCTTTACTGGAAGCAGCGTTTCGGCGTAACGGTCCTTTGGGGATCTTGGTATGTACCTCTGCCTTAGGCTAAGGGATCTGTAAAGTACCATTGGGTGTCGAAATTGGCTCTATGGGACCTGAGGACTGGGGCTCAGTTGTAGATGTAGCGGGAGGCTTGTTGTACTAGCGTGACCGAGTCTGAAGGTTGATATCAACGATATTGGCCTTGTCAGATTGCGTCATAAGGATCTAGTAATCAGAGGTACCAGACGGAGGAGTTTGAGCAACCACCTGACCTTCAGGGGGTTGGGCAGCCACATATCCTTGTTGGGGGAAAGGATTGGTAAACACAGTCGGTTGAGTAGGCACAACATAAGAGGAACCAAAGCAAAGGCTTGCTATCCTCAAGATGCTGCTTAAGCTTCCCATAGTTGACACATCTGAGGTAAAAGGGAATAATCATGGGTATAGTGACCATGGACACTATTAGCCATCAATAAACTTTGTTGTAGCAGATGATGGCTAAATTTGTTGTGTGAGACTCCAAGAGATTTTTTTCATAGAAAACTACTCATTCTTGAAGCCTTTTGGTTTTTTCTAACTTAAGAGTAATCTTCACTGTTGTTTCCTTCAAAAGAGCATTCCAAGAATCCTTGCTAGTCCCAAGAAAACTTTTTTGAAAACCTGTTATCCCACCATCACTCTTCATCATTTCCCCTTCATAAGAATTCTCCATGTTCACCCCTTCACCTCATTTTCATTCACTCCTTAAAGGGTCATTAATCCTCATTTTATCCCTCATTTACCTCTAAAAACCCTTCTTAAACCATTAAACCTCTTTATTATGGTTTAAAACACCTTTTTTAATCTATCGGAACTTCTAAAAAGGTTTTTAAAACCACTTTTTAACCTTATTTCTGCTCTATTACATATCGGGCTTTTAATCCCCCTTGGCTTAAGCCCCCTTCTCTTTTCTCCACCATATGACTCAGGTGCTATGACCAAGTGCCAAGCCTTCAACCCCTTTTTCCCTGGCTCCCGGTCCCCTTACTCTTCCATGGGACCGTGCCCAGCACCTACCCTTAGCCCCCATCAGCACATCGGCAAATCGTGATTTTCCTCATTCCACTTTCCCTTTCCTTCGCCGATGATTCAACCACCGATATGATCTACACCGTTGATCTACCAAGATCAACAAATGTCGGCACTCCCCTCCTTTATCCATCTCCCAGCTATCCCCTTTCCCTTTGCCCTTCCGACACATCTGAACCATTGATCCTTCAGATCTGACGGCTCCCGCAGATCCATGATTCCAAGCTTCGCCCGATCAACCTTTCACCTCGCAACAAAAAATCTGACGTCATCGCCAGCCCCACCTCATTCTTCCGCCATACATCTTCCGCCCATCGCGGTGATCCTCCGCCATTGGATCTACGGCCCTAGATCCAACGGCCTGTGCATTGTGTCACGCCCAATCCACCCAAAAGCCTCCAGCATGCAACTTCCACGCGAAAACGGTGGTTTCATTAGGGACACGCACCGTCCTCCGAACCATATCGCGTTCGATTCATGCAAAACCACAAACCTCCTGAACGCTGCACGAAAACCATTCGTGGTTTTCCAAAACCGCCTCCATTATTTTGCGCCAATATTCAAATTTAAACCCTGTTTTCACAGTTCTACCTATGGAACCCCTCCCTCTGCACACTATTCCGCATCTGCGATCGCTACTCTGCCTCCCTCACGCCCTCTCATGCAGTCTAGCTCCAGCCCGTAGGATTTATTTAATATTTTTATTTGTTTTGCAGGTTTTAATGCGGAAAGGATATAAAGTCCTACCACAACCGATATTAGTGGTAAAGGACCTCAGGATGACGATCCTGGGATTGTAAAAAGAAAAAATGGATTTACCATGGCTTTTATGTGTCTTATCCATGCCTCATGAACACTCGTAAAATCCATAAAACTCTCTAGCGTAGTAAGAAACCCCTGTAAACAAGAAAACAGAGAGATTAAAAGCATAATCGAAGGAATCACAGAAAATAAAATATTAGCAAGAAGATTAATGATAAAGACATAGCGTAAACACAAATAAATCAGAAGGAAATACAGTCAGCAAGGACATAAAGTTTAAAGATGATTTAAAAGTCAAAAATCATAATTAGGCCTAAAAACACAGTTTATTGATGAGATTAAAGAAGGATTAGGCTAAAAGCAGCCCCGAATACAGCATCACAGCACAGTTATTCCTTTAGAATATCCAAAGCTACATGTAGCCTACTCTCCACCTACACAGACTAATCAGTAGTTATTATACAAAGAAAATACTCCAAAACTAGCAGAACAGTTATTATAAAGGCATGGGTGGCCTTAAAACTAAATGTTTCACCTAACTTGTACCAGAGGCCAAGAAAGAGTTACTGCAGTCAGATATGTTTTTCCAAAGACACCTCAGAAAGTAATTACCAGCCTACCAGATATGCCTAAAATTCAACAAAAACTACTGGATGGTGTAAACAGTTAATGCAATGTTTATTGAGTAGAGTGAAGCATTCGATGCACTTCTCCTATGTCTTAAATGATCATTAAGACCACTTCTTTCACTTCTCCTCCTCATTCACCTATAAGTACTCATTGAAGATTCATTGTAAAGGGTTGGGAAATTGTTAATAATTTGAACTGTTATTGAGTAAAAGTTGTTGAGTAGTTTTAATATAGTAGGCTGGGAAGAGAAATATTGGACTGTAGAAAGTTATTGGACTCAAAGTATATAACTGGTTTTGCATCAATAGACAAGCATATTCATTGGATCCTGATCTAAATCATTGGTGATGTTTTTCTCTCTGTAATTGTCATCCTCCTTATGTTTCCACTTTGTTCATATTCTCTGATAAAGAGCAGTAAAATATAGATTAGGATTTACTTCTAAAAGTACCCTAATTCTGACTGATAAGCTTTATCTTTATGTTTTCTTATAAATGTGTGTTTGGGAATGATTTCAATAGAGTATAACCAATCAAGGAATGTTGTTGAGCCCATGTCTTGCTGAGTAGAACTTGAGATGTTGTTCTTGAATGATATTTTCACTGCATGCTAATTAGAGTCCTAATCAAGGAAGTTTATGGTTAGCCCCGTCCCTTGTTTAGTCTTAAACAGTTGTTTGGAATATTTCCCTTAAGAGTATGCCAAAATTAGGCTAGGTTAAAATTCTTTACCTGATCTTAGGTTACTTTTTATGTTTATCTTAAATGTTTTCCCTTGAGTGCTTGCCAAAAGCAGGATAGGTTAAAATTCATTACCTAATCTTAGACTGCCTTTTGTTTTCTTATATGTTTTCTATTCTTAAAAGTATGCCAAAAGCAGGATAGGTTAAAAATCCTTAACTGATCTTAGGCTGCCTTTTGTTTCCTTATGTGTTTTCTTCTTTCACCACACTTCTTAATGTTCCATACCACAAACTCATCTTAAAAGATCTTCTGATATAGATGACTTGCCGTATGAAAACCCTTGAATAGTTGTTGTGCAAGTAAACCCTTTTATGACTCCATAGCCCAATGGTTTAGCACTGTTTTTTGACCTATCTTCCCATGCTGAAATATCCTTCAATTTATTCCCTCCTTCACACTTCACATGACCTTCTCAGTTAATGATCCCCAACCAAAAACAAACAAACAAACCCCTTGTACTTCATATTTAGCCTAATATCGTATCATAAGCTTTAAAGATATATCCTTTAAAAAACACTCATATAGAGAGATCCCTCTCTGAATCCAGGAGGGCTAGATCCTAGGATTCCAAAGTGGTTATGATGTTTCCTTGTCATTTGTTATGCCAATCTGCCAAATCACAGGACCCCAACAGACACTACAACAAGAACAATGTTTATTTGTATGCAGAGGCATGTTCTTATTGGGTTGATCACCCTGTTGCTGAGTTGCATTGTTAGATGTATTCCCTTGGGGATTTTTTCCTTGATTACCTTCAGTGAGTTGGTTATGGTTTCCTTTCCTCTTATTTTTGGAAGTGGGAGGATTATTTGCACTCTGTTGCGCATACACCTAACCCTGAGAGCGGGGTGGTTGCAGTTGCGGAGCTTGAGAAGGCATGGGAGGCTGAGGTGCTTGTTCTGGAGGGGTTGGAGCACATGTGTGTGGATACAAATAGCAAGGAGGTTAAGCAAAATTGGGGTAAATAGGCTGTGGAATAGAAGGCCCTGGCATCAGAGGATGTGGTTGGGAAAAGGTGTGAGGCATGTCGTGCCCTAGATACATGCTTAGGGGGAAAAGTGCTAGAGGAGCTGGCCCCTCCCTTAGGGAAACCATAACCCATAGGAGGATGAGTGTATGGATGTGAAAGGGATCCAACGATACCGTCAGTGACATGAGATGCCCCCAGTGCATTGGCACCACTAGGTCTAGGGAGATCAAGTAAGACAGTATAAACATAACCATATTGCGCGTAGACCAAGTCATATTTCAACACAACTTGGAGGGCTTCTTCTTCAGTCTAAGGAAAGTGAGACGCAACATCTTTACCAATAGAGGTAAAAAGGGATTTTAGAAACTAGTCCATGTAGACACGATTTTAGAAAACTGGAGCTCTACATAACCTCTTCCTTTTGCACCATTCTTGGGCATGGTCAGATAAGTGGACAACGGAAGTTTGACGGAAAGCGGTCAAAATTTCGGTACCGGTGTCATAGCGAAGGGGAAGTTGGAAGTAGGACAAAAATGCCTTTTCAAGGGTCGCAAAAGTAGCATGAGAGGCAACGGCCTAGTCGACATACCACTTGGAAGCTTCTCCAGTAAGCGTTTATTAGAATAACTAAAGACGGATAGATTTGGATGAACACCACATGTGGAAAGAACGAACATGGTTGGTAGGATCCTCTCCAGCATTTCCTTCAAACTTATGGATGTCTGAAGGAAGCTTGGATGGCATAGCAGGCCAACCTGGATCATGGTGTATAGGGTCATTAATCAATTGGATGAACTCGGGAAGGCTTAGGCCTGCCATATAAGGAAGCAAGGGAGTAGGTGAGATTGTTCTTGTTGTGGCTCCAGCATTAGAGTCGAGGCCACCACCAACGGTAGGTCCTGCACCAAAAATGATGAAGCTGAATGGTGGAGGAGAACTAGGGATAGGAACAGAAGGAGAACCCGATGAACAAGAATCAGAGTCAGAATGGGGACTCGGTGGAGAACTAACTCAGACCCTACACGTTGGATTAAGTCTTCCTAACGGAAACTGAGGATGAAGGCCTCGAATTCTTTAGGATGAACACCTCCGGGGTGTAATGGAGGAAAAGGTACACGGAACCCAACAAGGAAGAAAGGTAAACAAGGGCACGAAGGTGCAGATTAATTAATTAATTACAATGTTTTAGTCTTGGCATGGCGGTGTAAACTAGGTGCTCTTTGCTTTAGGTGTGCATGTGTGTGATAAGTGTGTTAATTTTAATTAAGCCCGGATGTGTGTATAGAGAGAATAAAAAATATTATGTATAACTATAAATAAAACTAAAAGCAACAGTAAATAAAATTGAAAGGGATAGTAAAAATAAACAGCTAAAGATGCATATATTTAAACTAAAAAATGAGGGCTTCTTGACAACTAGTCTAAGGGTGGGCGAAATCTACTCAAAACACACAATATGGCCAATAGATCTAAGGTCAACAGGGACATGGATATAAAGGTCAGATCGCTTAAAAGAGATGTAGAAAACAACAAGAAACAAGAGGGGAAAATGCTGAAAAACAGGTAGCGAAAGGCTACAACCTAAAGGGAAATGTAGGGGCCCCTAAAGGGAGGACCAAAAAAAACTAAAAAGAGGTGTTTTTCAATGGAAAAATAACTGATCTGAAATGGATCTGAAAAGACAGGTTCAGATCTGAAAAAATAGCTGAAAAACACTGAAATCTCAGAAAAATCGACTTCAGCTAAACTCCTCCTAAAAAGTTGGAAGCATATTGAAGCCCTAAGGGGCTTGGTTCCTACTTCGATGAGTAAAACTAAGAAAGTGAAAATCTAAGATGGGTAAATATGGAGGTCATAGAACCCTGAATAGTGCCCTAGACAAACTCTGAAAAATAACAAAAAAATCTCGCAAAAAAGTTGAGGTCGCAGGTACCGACCTCTTTTATGCTGAGGTCGTAGTTTTTGGTCAGTTTTCCACTACTTGAGAGATGAGGTCACAGGTTTTGGGCTGAAAAGTGTGACCTACAGTTCTAATTGTCTCGGCAGCAGGTTTCAGAAAAAGTTGTCGTCTCTGTCGCGGTTGATACTTGTTACCTACGCAAATGGCCTAGAAACACATGGGAGTTAGAATTTGTATTTTTTTAGGATAAAAAGGTTTAAAACAACATCAAAATAAGAAGCTAAAGAAAAACCCTAGTGGTTGAAGCATTTGGTCATGCAGGGATCTGAAAAACGACCACGGTCGTAATTAAAAACCCCAGTGGAGTCACCAGTTGTTTGAGTGAATTCTAATCACAAGCGTATGAAAAAACTCACTTTATTTGTGTATAACAAACAACCCTTACATAAAATGTGGTTGTCAATTTCCTTAGATATGCAGTAGGTGATCAGAATAAATGCTACAAAAATCCAATTCTATGTAGTTAAAGACATTAAACAGCAAAAATAAACAAGAGTTGCTCCATACATCCAATAGACAAGACAAGAATTTATAAATATTTTTTTGTCTATGACACCTAGGAAGGGAACACAAAAAGATGCTACCAGTCCCCCTCAATGGGATGGAATCTTGTTTGTCCTCAGCGCTTCAGAACTAAGATCTCTCTCTCTCTTGATGGTGCAGAAAACCCAGAAAAAATAGAACTCAAAGGGATTTCACAAGAAAAAGTAGAAAAAGTATGACAATGATGGAGGATAAAAGTTAGACCAAAAGTATAGATCAAAAGGTGATCAAAAAGGTAGTGAAAGAATGGAAAGACCCTTCTATTTATAATAAAATATTTAGTCTAGATATTGGTGCATGATTAAAATATTATTAACCAAATCTAGATCCAACTTACTTGGAATATTTTATTATTTTTGTTGGAGGGAAAAAGAATTTAGAGTTGGTTAAATCCCTTTATTTAGAAATAATAAATAAATTATTTATTTATTATTTCAAGGATGAGGTTAAGGAATAATTAAATAAATAATGATTTATTTAATTATTTAAAAATGATTTAGTCAAATTCAATAAGGAACGTTATTAAATAATGATTTAAATAATTATTCTTAGAGAATAATAAGATAAATAATAATTTATCTAATTAATTTTCATGTTTTGGGTTAAATATGACCAGGAATATTAATTAAACAATGGTTTAGTTAATTATCCCTAGAGGAAAATCAAACAAATAAGGATTTATTTAATTATTCCTCATGGGGTTTCCTGTTTAGACCAGAAATTATTTAATAAACTATTGGTTATTAAATTATTTCTCATAGTGAAAGAAATTTTACTATGGTAAAATTGGTCTTACATGGTGTACTTTAGTCCATCTAATAGTAACAAGTTAGATGACCAAAAATTGGTGTAACACTGACCGAATCAAAATTTGTCAAAGTTATGTAGTTATATACAACAAAGGAAATATGGGACAAAATAATCCTAAGCTATGAAGGAGATGCAAAGGTAAAAAGTGCCAAACTCCAAACTTTTTGAATTCAATATGAATATATCAGAATGCATAATTATGAAAGTATTGCTAGTTTCTTTCTGTGTCTAGATGAGATTGTAATTCGTTTGAGAAATATGGGTGAAGACATAAAAGACACGAATTTAGTAGAGAAAATATTAAGATCTCTAACTCCTAAATTCGAGTCAAAAGTGTCAGCCATTGAATAAAAGTAGGATCATCAGGTTCTTACTGTTGTTAAAATTCATGGGATCCTCACTACTTTTGAAATGATAAAATGAGGTATGTCAAAGGTCAGAGAAGCCTAATTTAAAGCAACTGCAAAAGGAAAGTAAAAGGAAGAACAAAAATAATCGAGGTATGTATCAGAAGAAGAAGAAGAGGTAAGTTTTTTAAATAAACTTCAACTTGGCACCAGAAGGTTTAGAGGTAAGCTTCCCTTCATATGTTTCTCTTGTGCTAGAGTGGGTCATTACGCTGCTAAATGTCCTCCTAAAGATAACCATGAAAAAGGGAAGGATATTGCAAAAGGTAATAGGATACAATTTGACAATAGGAAAAGTTGTTATATTCATGAGGATAGTGATGGCTTGTCAAGTAGTGAATAAGGAGAATTTGATCAAGATCTTCAATTACTCATGGAATTTGGAAAAGACATTAATGAGTCTAAAGATGATTTTATGGATGCTTTAAAAGAAAATTACTTCTTTGAAGAAATTACTCAACTCAAAATATTCTTGGAAGAAAAAAAATGGCCATAGATACTCTAAAGAATCAACTCATAGAAAAGGAGAAGCATAATGAGAAGTTAGAATGTGAAATAGTAAGTCTAAGAAAGGAACTTAAGCAAATAAAAACTCTAAATCTTAAATTTTCAAAAGGATATGAAACCTTAGATGAAATTATCAAGGTTCAACGCTCTCCTCTTATGAAGATAGGTCTTAGATACATTAGTGAATCTTCACAAACAAAAAAATCCCCAGCCACAACCAAAGTTATCTCAATGCAGAAAAATCCAATCAGCAAATTTTAAACCTTCAACAAAAGAAAAAAGACACTTCGTAGGTAGATCATGTTTGCTCTAATTCAAGAATGAACAATAACAAAAGCATCAGCCAAAAGGTAAACAACACTAGAAGGTTATATGATCACATAACCTTCTTCTTTAATGGACAATGTTTCTCATGTCATAATTTTGGTCACAAAGCTGCTCAATGTGTTGCATACAAAACCATCCTGACTAGAGAAGAAAGAAAACAAAGGAATGAGACAGGAATTAGGAAGAATATTCATAAAAATTTCTCTCCTCCTAAATATGAAATTTAATGCTCATTTTTCAATAACTTTGGACATGATGAATCTGAATGCAGGAGCAAATTTCAGCCAAAATAGGAAATAACAACAAATTCTAAGGTATGGAAAAAGAAGGACTTACAATCCGAAAGATATGGCATAACTTTATTTGCAGAAGGAGAATAAAATGAATGGTACATTGATAGAGGATGTTCAAAACACATGACAAGTGATAAAGATAAACTCATTTCATACAATGCATTAGAAAAAAAAAATAATGTCACTTTTTGAAATGAATCCCCTACTGTCATTAACGATAAAGGATTTATTTTTATAAAAGAAAAGGTTAAAGTTGGTAACGTTATGTTTGTTGATGGATTAAAGCATAAATTTTTGAGTTTTATCCAAATTTCTGACCAAGGAAATGAGGTGGTCTTCCGATCAAAATAATTTGTGGTTCATGAACTTGACACAGGAAAGGCCATTATAAAAGGAACAAGAACACAAAGAAATTGGTATATATTGAAAGGTGGCCAAGAATGTTACCTAGGAAAAGCTAAGGAAAACTGGTTATGGCATAGAAGGTTGGGACATCTAATTTTTTCTCAAATAATAAAATCAAGCAGGCTTAAAGCTATTCGTGTTCTTCCCAACATCACCCTACCCAAAAGTACCATATGTAAGTCATGTCAATTCGATAAGAAAACCAGAGTTCAATTCAATGCCAAAGAATGATGATCAAGTAAGCCTCTTGAACATATACATATTGATATGTGTGGACCTGTAAAGAAAAATTCACCTCCTGGAGAACAATATTATATCTCATTCATTGATGATCTTTCTAGAATGTGTTGGATCGATTTATTGAAACACAAATATGAAACATTTGATAAATTTAAGGTCTTCAAAGCATTAGTTTAAAATGAAATACATCTAAAAATCAAATGTCTCAGAACTGACGAAGGAGGAGAATATATATCGGATGAATTTTTTGATTTATGTGAACAACATGGCATAAAAAGAAAATTTCCTGTAGTGATAACTCCTCAACAAAATGGCATGGCGGAAAGATTGAATATAACACTTCAGCAAATGGCTCATGCTATGTTGGATGAGTCTGGAACTCCTGACACATTCTGGGGTGAAGCTACACATATCATAGTAAATATTCTCAACAAGGCCCATGTTTGTGTGAATAGTGATAAAACTCCTTATGAACTTTGGTATGGTAAGCCTCCCACTGTGAAGCATTTTAGATTTTTTGAAAGCAAATGTTTCATCAAAAATAATGATGAAAAACTTGGTAAGTTTGAAGCTAGAACAAATGAAGGAATAATTCTTGGATACTCTTCTATAAGTAAGGGATACAAATGCTACAATAATATACTTCAAAAAAATGTTGAATGTATTGATGTTGTGATTGATAAAGCATGCACAACTCCCAAAAGGGTAACAACAACAAAATAGGATGATGATGATGAATGCTTTCCCACATAAAATCACAATGACATAGAATAAGAAACTAATGAAGCAACAAAAGAAGATACATCATATAAATAAAATTATCCATCTAGTTATGTTCAAAATAATCGTCCAAAAACTCAAATTCTAGGAGAAAATGAATATGGGGTACAAACAAGAATAACCCTGGTAGGATCTCCTAGTTATCTAGCATTATTATCCACAATTGAACCACAAAATTTAAATCAAGCTAGTAAGATGAATGTTGGGTTAAGGCCATGGATGAATAAATTTATCAAATTGAAAAGAATAATACTTGGGAATTGGTTCCAAGGCCTCATGATAAAAATGTTACTGGGACAAAATGGATATTCAAAAAAAAGTTGAATGAAACTGGAGATGTAAATAGAAACAAAGCTAGACATTTTGTAAAGTTTATGCTCAACAAGAAGGTATAGACTTTAAAGAAACAGTTGCACCTGTAGAGATACTTAAAGCCATAAGAATGTTTCTTGCATTTTCATGTTTTCAACGTTTCAAAGTCTATCAAATGGATGTAAAATTTTCTTTCCTTAATGGAGATCTAGAAGAAGAAGTATATATAGAACAGCCGGGAGGATTCATTTTGGGGAATGATGAAAAACTTGTATGCAAACTCAAAAAGGCTCTAAATGGGCTAAAACAAGCTCCATAGGATGCTATTATTGTCTTGACAAATATCTTCAACAAAAAGGCTTCACAAAATTTCTACAGACGGTAGCTTGTACACAAAAATTGAGGATGATAAATTGTTAATTATTGTTGTTTTTGTTGATGACATCATTTTTGGGAGTAATGAAGAATCCATGAGTCAAAAATTGGCTTCCGATATGCAGCAAGAATTTGAAATTTCTTTACTTGGGAAAATAACATATTTTCTTGGTTTACAAGTGCAACAAGCAAAAGATAGTATATTTCTCTCAAAAATGAAATATCTCAAGCAGATTTTGAAGAAGTATGGGATGGAAGACTGCAAACCTGTGTGTACTCCAAAGATAATAGGATGTAACCTCAATTCTCATGATCATTCTCCCACTATAAACCAACCAGAATACAGGTCTATGATTGGGAGATTGCTTTTTTTAACAGGTATCAGACTAGATATCAGGCATGCAATTAGGATTGTTGGACATTTCCAAGCCAATCCAAACCAAAGGAATCACATCTTCGGGAAGTAAAGAGGATATTCAAATATCTCCAAGGAACTCAATATTCTGGTCTATGGTATCCTAAAAATTTCAATCTTACTCCTCATGCTTACACATATGCAGACTAGGCTGGAAATGTTGATGACCAAAAAAGCACTAGTGGATGTGCATTTTATATGGGGCCCCGATGAGTATCTTGATTCCGCAAGAAACAAAGTTCCATTGCTTTATCTATAACAGAAGTAGAATATGTGACTGTTGCATCATGTTACACACAACTTCTCTAGATGATGCAGACAATACAAGATATTCAAATTAAATATTCTCCACCCATCTCCATCCTATGTGATAATACAAGTGCTATTAGTATTTCAAAAATTCCTATTATGCACTCCAAAACCAAGCATATTTCTATTAAGTATCACTTTCTACGAGAACAACTGCTTGATCAAAAGGTTAAATTGGAGTATGTTCCCTCTAAAGAACAAGGTTAAACTGGAGTATGTTCCCATTTTTCAATGGTGCTTATTGCAAAATAAGATCCCCACTAGGGATAACTTTAAAAGGAGGAGCCTAGAAGGCTCTAATTGGTGTGTCGTATGTAAAGGTGCAAAGGTAATGGTGTATCACTTATTTATTATTTCCCATTTTTAGTTAGACTATGGAACTTGATCAAAAGCTACTTGGGGTTTGTTAAAAAATGCCAGGGGGAGAACATAAATGATGCTTAGAATTTTTTGTGGGACCAATATTTCCAAAAGAACTATAGAAGGCTTCCACCCATCATAAATTGGGGACTATGGATCTCCCAAAATAACTGTATTTTTCAATACAATATTCCTCTCCTGATACTATGGCAGCACATAATGTTATTTCTGAAAAAAAATTGGGCATTCCTTCTCTTGGGCCTATTTTGATGTGGTCTTTACTAGGTAGTGAAAATGGTGAGGGGGTGGGGTGGGGGTGGGGCAGGCTGGGGGTTTTTCTCTACATATAGGAAAATTATTCTTTCAACATTCATAGTATATTAAGTAGAGGTTCCAACAACTATGCTAAAATCCTTAGTCTAAAGCTTCTTCTATTATTTTCTATTGATAAATAATGTCATCATATATAGATTTTTAGTGATTCTATAATCATCATAAATTGGATCAATAATATTCAAAGATGTCATGCGCACATATTGTTTCCTATTTTAAAAGAGATTATACAGCTAAAACAATTTTTTGATTGGATATTTGTGTCACATCTATAGGGAAAGAAACAAGACAGGAGATTCCTTATCTAAGGAAGTTGCTACAGTCCCTATGGGCTCTTGGAAGATCACTAAGAATATAGGAGATTCGGTGTTTGAATTCCATCACAATCCCTTCCTAGAGGGCTTGTAACTAGAGCAACAATATGACTAAATCATTTTCACTACTTTTTTTTTATTACCCAGAAAATTGGGAGGCTATTATATGTAATGATGTTTTTTCCTATCTTTTTGAGACAAGTCATGGACATGATAGGTTCTGTAAATCATGCTTATATTTTGGTTTTTTTTTGTGGTTTTTTGCGTTCTTTTTTAATGCATAAGGTGCATATACTTAATGAAATTTCCATTTTGATAATGAAAATTATGATTTTTTATTTGGAAAAATAAGAACGTTGTCAACAAATAGTAAATGAGAAACAAGGTGGCCATTAAAAATTTGAATACCTTTGAATGATCCATTGGCTAATGCTAACTTGAGTTCTTTTTTAATTCCTTTTACAATTAGTAATAAAATGATATGGGATAGTCACAATCCATGCAATAAACCTCATTTAGAATAGAGAAAATGTGAAAGTGCTCTCTTGATTAATACCACAAAGAATTATAAGGCCCATTTGCCACAATGAAGACTAAACCCTAGGTCGATGACAATGAGATAGAGAGATAGCCAACTTACTCTATAAAAATAAATATAGAGGTTTTCTTTAGCTATATTAGCCTTCAATTTCCTTGTTTTGATTGAGTGGTTACCTTCTTTGGAAGCCCTTATGGCTTCATTAATTTATATACATTTCAGAATTTCAAACTAATTAGGTAAAATTTGTTTTGAGAGTATGCCCTTAAGTTTTTATGATATTAAATTTGAAATGATTATGTAAATGATATTATAGAGTGAAATGAGTTTTAATATTTCATATTTTGTGGAATTAGTAAAATTTGGGATGAGGAGAATGAATATTGTGTTGAAGGTTATCAAAAATTTACCATAGGTTCTCATGGCCTCGACCACCCTTTGAAGATCGACTTCAATAAAATGGCCATGCCATAAAGTACTAGACTCTTGTATTTATGAAAACTTTGCAATACTATACAAATCTCCTTCTTTCCAAACTTAGAAATGAGGCTCTAATTTTCCTTAGGTTCCACAAATTGATGGAAAAACCCATATAAATGAATTATGGAATTTATGGTGGCATGACTATCTTCTTTAAACATAAATTTAAAGTATCTAATCCCTTCAATCGCTATATGGATCAGCAGCAGTGCCAAGAAAATATCTGTCATTTCTCACATTTGGAGTAGCATGATGCACACTCTACAATGGATGCTAGCATTTGTCCCATGAGGGGCACGAGACAGAACCAAGATTAAAATTGGTCTAGATGTCATCATAGGGATGTCTTGAAATCATTCATTAACCTTCCAATTGTTGTGTTTCCTACACAGTAAGGAAATTATTTTCTTACAACGAATATATTAATAGGGGACATAAGGCACAGACCAGCAGAGTTGGAGAAGGGTTGAAGATCTTGGCATTCCAGAAATATTTCATGAGGAATGGAAGACATACGTAGCGCAGTTCCGATCTACTGGCATCACTCTTAGTGATAAGCGGGACTGCATGATATGGAAGGGGAATGAAAAATAATAATCTGATGGCTCAAGATATATATTAAAAGGATCACGGCATGTGATAAGCATCTTTAAGATATTTTGAAATGGAATATCCAGAATGAATTAAAAAAAAAATGCTAGTTGGCAGCACACGATCATATATTAACATGACACAACTTACAAAAGCATGGGTTCGTTGGTCCTGGAATGAGGGCGGGAGAAGATATAAATCATTTATTGATCAATTTTTCATATGCAAGGCATATTTGAGATGGGGTAATGGAGTAATTGAAGTTTCCTTTCAATGGAAATAACTAATCCCTATACAAAAACCTTCTGACATGGTTCATTAAACACGGGAAGTACAATTCCCTTACATTATATATTATATGGATTATTTTTCGAAGTAGGAATGGTAGCATCTTTAAATAGAAAATGGTGATTTTCATAGAACGCATTACCAATATAGTTACCTTTTTCAACGAGGTAGGTTTGGTGACTAAATCAAACAGAAATAGGAAATGCAAAATCAGATATATTTGGGGAGAATATCAGGTTGGGATTTTTTACGATGTCAGCAATAGAAGGAAATGTGGATATGGAACTATCATAGCTACTGATCTTGGTAATGTCTATCACTTCTAGTGGGAGGGAGGAATGGGTTCAAATAACAAAAAAGAGATTACAATATTGTGGGGAGCCCTAATCGCAAAAAAGTGACTCAAGATAGACAAAATTCATATATATGGGGATGAAAAATAATAATTGTCTGGGTAAAAAATCATACTAATTTCAATCCATGTATACTTTCAAACTGGATGTCGAGGATCTGGAATCTAGTAAATAATTTTAGTCATATCCACTTCCAGCACATATACAGAGAGCAAAACTGGACAATGGACCTCCTATCTAAAAGAGGTATTTCAAAGCAGACAGGTGGAAAAAAAAATTCTCAGTCTTCAAGAATGATATAATGGTAAATGTGGGCAACATCAACTGCTCTTAGGAGATAGTTAAATACAGAGTTGAAAATCAAGAATTTTTTGTATAAAATAGACATTGAAGTCTTCTTTTTTGAAATATATAGACCAAAAAAAGTAGTTTTTGTATAAAATAAACATATAAGTCAATCTCTGAAAATGTAAGGGCAGTAAGTTACACTTTGATTAGAAAGTCACTTATAGAAGAACATGGCATAGATAAGTATGGGCATAGGAAGATATAAGAAGTATGACATGATGATATTATGAATGTAAGTTGGAATATGTATTATCCTTATATTTTTAATACAAAGATATTTTTTTTCTTTCTTAAAAAAAATAGTGATCTTGACATATATGATGATGGTTTTTAAGCTCCTGTGGTTATCAATTGAAGTAGAGCTATCTAGATTATCCACAGTATATAAGAAATTCGTCCACGTTTCGAATCTTCACGGGGATCCATCTTCAGGAGTCATGAAAGGTAGTTTCTTGATTTACTCGTCTGGAAAGTATTTGGATCCTTGAAAGTACTGAACATTGTAAAATTTGAAATAGGAACGGAAATGAGTACACATTTTTTTTAGGTAGCAAAAAATCATCTGATTTTGAAAACTGTTGATTCAGAATACTCTTAATTTTTTTAGCATCATTTTACACATTAAATTTTCTAATGTACCAAGTATAAACATTCTTTTTAAAATGTTAGTGATTTTTATGTTGATTTTGAAAAGTGTCGATGCCAGCATCTTCCGTTTTTTTTAGAAGACTTGTTTTTTTATTTTAAATTTTCTAATGCATTTAACGCTAATAATTATTTTCTAAATTTAACAAATTTTTAAGTGTTTTTCAGGTTTTAGTTTTTTTTTTTTCGTTTCATTTTTTTGTAGTGGGATATTTGATTTGTTGAAGTGTTAAAAAAAAAACTCAAACTATAAAGTTTTGATCTTCTATCTAATTATATATTGTTAAATAATATTTCATTTCCCGTGAAATACTTGTCACTAAAATATATATATATTTAAAAATTTAGATAAAAATACACATTTTGAGACTTTTTGCTAAAAGTGACATTTTTTCTTATCTGAAAACACGAAGTGAAAATCACATAATTTTATTAAAAATAAATAAAAAGAAAATCATAAAAATAAATAAAAAACAAAATAAATTAAAAAATAAATAAATAAAAATTAAATAAAAAACAAAATCATAAAAATAAAAAAGAAATAACAGTTGGGTTGCCCGAGGGTGGCTGCCGTGGGTCATCCATGCTCCATCGGCCCATGACAGCCACCCCTCGGCCACCCGACAGGGCTTGCCAGAGGCAATTCTAAGAATCGACTCCGACCAGCCCCGTCAGGTTGCCCGAGGGCTGCCACCGTGGGCTGGAAGAGCTGGCCAAGCTCCACCTGGCCGGGCTAGCCAGGTGGCCCGAGGGGCGGTCATCGTGGGCCGACGGAGTTGGCCAAGCTTCATTGGCCCACAGAAGCCACCCAGTGGGGAAAATTTGATTCTGAGAAATGGGTTTGCCCGGTCGGCAGGCAAATCTGATTCTCAAAATCGAGTTTTCCCGGTAGGTGGGGAAATTCAATTCTCAGAATCGGGTTTGCCTGGTCGGCGGGAAAATATGATTATGAGAATCAGGTTTGCCCTGCCGACCGGGTGAATCTGATTCTCTGAATCGGATCTTCCCTGTCGGGCGGGAAAATCCGATTCTTAGAATCATATTTGGAAGCCAATGGGGAAAATTTGATTCTTATATCAGAATTTGCGAACTAAGGGTTCATATAAGAATTTTAGCTGCATAAGTGGATGTAGAGTGGCTACGCCATTTTCGAAAACTGGTTATAATAAACATTTGGAGCAATATTGAGTGTTTTTTTTTCCACATGAATTTTTTGTGATATCTATTACCTTTTGTATAGAATTACCTAGAAAATAGTAGATATTTGGGTTCCTCTCACCGAGCTACCCAATTTCAAAAAATAAATCAGCTCAAACAGAGTCCCAGAAGCAAAGTTATCGTTGATTTAAGATTGGTAGTTTTTTTCAGGTTGGGAAAATCTGATTCTGAGAATCAGATTTGCCCCATCGACCTGCAAATCTGATTCTGAGAATCAGATTTGCCCCATCGACCTGAAAATGTGATTTTGAGAATCAGATTTTCTTAACCTGAAAAAACTACCAATATTAAATCAACGATAACTTTGGTTCCGGGACTTTGTTTGAGCTAATTTGTTTTTTGAAATTGGGTAGCATGATTAGAGGAACCCAAATATCTACTATTTTCTAGGAAATTCTGCACAAAAGGTAACATATTACACAAAAACTCCAGGTGGCAAAAAAAAACACTCAATAATGCTCCAAATGCTTATTATATCCAGTTTTCGGAAATGGCGCAGCCACTTGGCATCCACCTATGCGACTGAAATTCTGATCTAAACCCTCAATCCGCCAATTCTGACCTAAGAATCTAATTTTCCCTGCCTGCCTGCAAATCTGATTTGCTCACCCGATCGGGAAAATCCAATTCTCAAAATTAGATTTTCCCGCCCGGCCGGGAATATCCAATTCTGAGAATCAGATTTGACCTGTTGGCCTGCAAATCTGATTCCCCGCCGACCGGGCAAATCCGATTCTCAGAATCAAATTTTCCCTACTGGCTGGGCAAATCCAATTCTCAGAATCGGATTTGCCCCGCCGACCTACCAATCTGATTCTCAGAATCGGATTTGCCCATCTGGCAGGCCAAATTTGATTCTAAGAATCGTATTTCCCCAGCGGTTGAGCCTGCCCAAAGGCTTGAGGGCCACTAATTTTTTTTATTTTGTATATAATTTTTTTTTATTTTTTTAACTTTTAATTTGTTTTTAAGTTTTTTTTTAAATTAATGTTTTATTAAGTTATTTTATTTTATTTTTTTAATTTTAATTATATTTGTGTTAATTTTTTTTAGTTATTTTAATTGTGATTATTTTTTAAATTTGTTTTAGGTTTTTTTTTTATGTTTTATTTTTTTAGTTTTATTTTATTCAATGTTTTTTATTTTTATTTTTTCAATTTTTTTTTTTTTTTATTCTGAGAATAGGCTCTGGACAGCCCTACGGATGGTCGTTGTGGGCCACTCGGGCCACCTAGCAGGGCTCAAAGCCAATTCTAAGAATCGACTACCACCTCCCCCACCCCCCCAGCCGAGTTTGTGAATCGTCTTTCAGCCCCTCGATCCCCTAGGCGGGCTCAACTTGATTCTGAGAATTGGGTTGAGCCCACCCAAAGACTTGAGGGCCACAATTTTTTTTATTTTTTGATATATTTGTTATTAATTTTTTAAAAATTTTAATTTGTTTTTAGTTTCTTTTTTTATTTTTTATTTTTTTTTATGTCTTATTAAGTTATTTTTTTTTATTTTTAATTTTAATTATATGTATGTTCATTTTTTTATTTTTTTATGTTTTTTTAGTAATTTTAATTGTGATTATTTTTTTTAATTTGTTTTAGGTTTTTTTTTTCATTTTTTCTTAGATATTTTAATTTTATTGGTTTTATTTTTTTATTTTTTTCTCATTTATTTTTAAAAAAAAATTATAATTGTTTTTTATTTTTAGTTGTCTAATATTTTTATTTTGAATTTTGAATTTTTTTACTGTGTTAATTTTTTAATTTTATTGACTTCTGTTTTTTTTTTAATTGTCTAATAAAGTATTTTTTTTTTTTTGTTTCTTTCGCTAATTTTACTTCTTTAATTATTTTTTTAATTGTTTAATTATTTTTTTATTTTTATTTTTTATTTTTTATTTTTATCTTTGCACATTAATTTGCATTTTTTCTTTTTCTATTTTTATGTTTGATTTTTTTTTTTGGCTTTTTTATATACTTTTATATATTTGATTTCTTGTTGTCTATTTTTTAATTTTATATTTTTTTTCTAATATATATTTTTATTTACTTTTTTTTTAACTAATGTTTTTATTTGTAAATTTTTGTTCTCATTTTTCTTTTGAAATTTTAAGTTTTTTTGGAGTGAAGATATTTTATATTTTACATGGTATTTCAAAATGTTGAAAATTTGTCCTTAAAAAAAATGTTATTCCAGCATCTTCACTTTTCGTTTTGAGGATGTTTTTGGCACACAAAAATTGGTTTTCACTGCCATTTTTTAAACATGTTGAAAATTTACCTCTGAAATAAAAATTGTTATTCTAACATAGCCACTTTTCGTTTACAAGCTATTTTTTCATGTTTTTTGGCTAGAGTTCCTGTTTTGAGTTTATAGTTCCCATTTCATAGCTTACGTTTTTACTGGGAAAAGTTCAATTTTGATCGCTTACTGCAACACTAAAAAGTTCCATTTCAATTTCTTACTACAACACTAAAACTAGCCCCTAACTTCACTATAGCAGGATTCAAATTTTGTGATCTTTAATACTAATGCAACATGTCTTAAACACTACGGATCCCTCGAAAAATAAAAATGAAAGACGGGTTCCACGAATGGAATTGAAATATTCCCATGGCCTTTGAAGGTATCGATTGGCTCTCTACTATAGTAGTAAGTAAACACACAGAAGTAGGCTTTTCAGAAAATTGTCAAAAAGATGCAGAAGTGGACTTTTTAGGAAATTGTCAAAAATATCCACAAGATGACTTGTTTCCCTCGTATGATGGTAGTAGGTGGACGAGACTCTTAAACGTACAAACGCAGTATATCTATGTATATATATATTGGAGATGATCATGAATATACTCAACCATGTTCTAACCACCTTTCTCTGAGCAATCATTCGACATGATGGAAATTTGAAGGCAAGGAAAAAGGTCTCTTGGGCAAGACCTAGGTTCAGGATGGAGGCCAACAAGGTTTTCCGCAGTAGTCTATCACAATGCCGGTATCTTCACCCTACTCCGAAAAGAAGAGAGTCTCACCCGAGGCGTTCTTCGACCTTACTAAGGTTAGGATCAGATCAGGTATCGCTCAAACACAACATATCCTAAAACCCACAAGACTACGTGCTACAAATAAGTGTAAATACTATATAAATGACAATACTCATTCAAAAAACAAAATTTAAAGTGACCCGCACATTCAACTAAATTAGAGACACATTACTGAACTCAGAACATCAAACTCAGATCATAAGCTTTTGCATTAACAACAAGAGATAGTTACAGTGCTCCTCGGAGCGATCCTGGCATAACTGATTACAATAGTGTCACTTATGATAGAATAGAATGAACAGAGAGGGAGAAAACAAAACGAACAAAACGAACAGAGCTCTCCTACGGCTCCGGTTCCCTGATCCCTATTGTGCCAACATCCTTCCTCCGCTGGCCAGCTGCCTATTTATTTTGTTGCCAACGCAACTGACAGTTCTCCCTTCCTTTATGTTATGACGTTTGCTACATCTCCCTAATCACAGGCGTTCCAATGCTTGTTCTCCGTCGCTTCCTTCTACCATCTGTTCTTTTCCCCGCAACAGTCTCGCCAGCTGCTCTTCGATTCTTCGCAACCGTGACAACTCTTTGTCTACCGTGGTTTCGTTCTGCCACCTATTATATACAACTCAAAAACCATTTTATCTCAAAACAAGGGCCCCAACAGGCCCTGACCACATCCTATTGACTCATCCCGAGACAATTGTTTTCTTTTGCCTCAGTCTCCATCAGTCTACTTGCCTCCATGGTCAGTCCTGTCTTCTCTTTTTCTTCTTCTTGTCCAAACAAGGGCCCCAACTTGGGGACCTTTTCCAGTGTGGATTCTTTGAGTTATCTGAAGCCGGCAATGGCTTGTTTCCATCCCTGCATGAGCAGGTCTGTCTCTGTAGTGACTTGTTTCGCTTCTATCTCCCCTGATATGGGCGACGGATTACCAAAGACGTATTTTATTTTAATGTTGGCCTCCGCGGAAATTTGATACATGGTTTGGGCTATAAGCTTGATAGACTGCCTTAGCTCCTAGAGAGCTTGTTTGGTTGTTGCCGAATATTCCTCAATTTTTTGTATCTTGACCTCCATCTCTTCCGCTTGAGTGTACAGTTGGTCAAGTCCGTCGGGGTTTGTGGCTTCCTGAATCTCCTTCGAAACATGTTGTATTTGTGTCGAAACTGGCTGTGATTTCAAAGTGAGTGAGCTTGAACACTCATGTAGACCCTTCAGTAGGTCATATGCTTCCCTTGCAGCAGTACTTATAGTTTCCTGCATCCTGGCTACCTGGTTTTGCCTTTCTGTTATCTTCTCCATGTAAATTACCATTGGGTCTGGTAGCACGGGTGATGCATCCAAAGGCTGCAAAAACCCACATTCTCACCTTCAAAACAAAATATTTGTTTTATAAACCTCGAACAGAGATAGCCTTCATAAGCGGAAGCTTACCTTTCAAATAATGATTAAAACCATATTATATAACCCACTTCATGAATATTTGAATTAATATTTGACTTTGGAATAAAACCCATTGCTACGTGTCACTCATTGACCACTATCGCTTCCAAACAATTGATTACCACTTACCATTCCAAACTTACGTGAAAACAATTTATGGTTTTCAAAACCTTTTCACGGTTCCACTTGCATAGTTATGCCTTTCTTCCTCTGTGCCTTCGAGGTTCCATTCCTTTGATAGTGACTTCTAATTCCACCTCCAATTTCTTCCGTTACACCTCCTCCGTATACTTTTTCAACAAACCATTAATTTATTTTTACTGTGCTGTGACTTTTACTCCATCATTCTGCTTTCACGATACCAACCAGTCTTCAAAACCCTCTCTGCCATTCATCCCATGCATGGCTTAGCCTCTATATTCAATTTCTATGGTTTATAATCGGTTATAAACACAATAAAAACTCAAACGTGACTCCAAACCCTAATCTCGTTGCATTGTGTACCCACAACAGAATGTGTGATTTCTCTTTAAAATACCTTATACGATGTCAGCTCCAATTTCAAAATACATTCAGGCAATTTTATACCCAATTTGGAAATCCAAGTAATTCCTTTAATAGCATCGATCCATTCTATGATTGATGCTAATTTTCTTAGTAATTACAAATAACACAGAATTCAATATTCACCCTCAAACCACACAATCTCTTAAAATGTAGATTGAACATAAAATGACAGAATTCCCCTTGTTCCTATCAATTCATTTTCACACAGTATACACTCAAAACACAACTCAGAAATTGAGTTTTTTTCTATATTAAAACCATTATTTACATAGGAATTTTTCCTCTGGCCTGATATTCAAATCAGTGGCCTTTTTCCTACAGCCCGTAGGCTTACAATTCAAACCCTACTTCTATATCTCTATTCTACCTTCAAATATATCTACTTATCTACTGCTTTTTATGCCTTTGGGGCTTACATTTTATACAAAAAGGTTCTGAAACTATTTTTGGTTTCAGTTCCTCCATCTCCTCAACAAAATCCTAAAATCACTACTTAATCCCTAAGGATCCTCTTTCATCCACAAAATAATGTAACAAATTCTAATTTAGGATTTATAATTAATTCCTAAATCTCTCAATCCCTATACACTCTCAACTAGTCTAATTCTCTCATGTTCTCCAACATTCGAGAACATTTACAAAATTCCTCACAATATTTAATTAATTCTTATTAAAATCACTCAAATCATTACATAAAAAACCAACTCCCTTGAAAACACAAAACCCCTAAATCTATTAAAATATAAGGAATTTTCTTGAGCCTAATGCCCCTACATTAGACTCCCAAGGTCAAAAATAATCATGATTTCCTAATCATGTGCTTTTAATCTTTGCCTCTTGGATCCCATACTCTGTTTTTTTGTTGTCCAATCGCTGCATTATTCTTCAACTGCACTTTTCCAGGCTTCCATACTTTATTCTACATCTTGCCACTAGCTATTCTTTCATTTATTTTCTTGTCTTTTCCTTGCTGTCATTTCTTTGCTTTATTGCTGCTGTCTTTTTCTGAGACACCTTCATCATTAATCTTCTTATATTTTCAATCTCTATGTCCATTTTATCTTCTGTCTAGAAATTACTCTGCCTTTTTTTGCTACTTTCAATTTCTGTTGCATCATATGTTGCTTTTGTTGCTGCTGTTGTTGCTATAGATGTTGCCTCCATAGATGTTGCTACCTCCCAAACTTCCTTAATATCTCTTAAGATATCTCCCTCAACAAAATTCTTCTTATGCTCATCACCTACAAAATCACTTTTAAAAAATGAATTATCATTTGATTCTTTAACTGCAGTAACATATTCATTCATTCTTCTTTGTATACTAGCAAGCATAATCAATTTTGACAAACTAGTATCTTCTCCTGCCTCTTCCACAACTTCAGGCATTTTTACTTCAGCGTTTGCAATTTCTTTCTCTTGTTCAAATGTTTCCAGCAAATATTTTAACCATTCTTTTTGTACTTGTTTTATCTCAAACACATCATCAAGATGTTGCAATTTAGTTTCAGCATATCCTTCTTCTCCTTCTTTGACAATCTTCGGTAATTGTCCATCACCTCCTTGATTGATTCTGGCAATTGAATCAAATTCTTCAAACTCTGTATCTTCATCCTTTATCAGAATAGAATTTTGATTCTCCATCACTATGGTAGTTCTAAAAGTTTGTCCCACATTCTTCTCTTGGTTAATCAAACAAGCTAACTCCTCCTTGAAATCAACAGTAACAAGTTCCTTCATATGAGACATGACTGTCTCACCTTCCTTGGAATTTATAAGTTCCTTCTTCTGCAACAATTCATCTTCATTCAAGACAATTCCAAGAGATGGATTGTCTTCTGCAACACCTGTAAACATAGTCAAATTATTAATTTCAAAATTACAAGACCCAATGGTCTCATTTGTTGATTCAGTCACCAAATCTTCTTCTTGCAGTTCCAAGTCTCTTTCAGGACTCAGAAAATCTTCACTATCTTTCTTCCCAGCTTCCAGGGTTATCTCCATTGTGCCAATCACCATGATAGAATTATGATCCTTCACTATGTTTTCAGCTAACATAGTTTCCTTTTCATTAAATTCTTTGAAAATTTTCATTTGTTGTCCTTCTTTGCTTGCATAATTAACACATGAATTATCAGTATTAAAAATACAAGGTTCCAATACCTCTTTCTCCTCTGGCAACATTTCAATATGCTTCTTTGAGTTTTCTTCCAAATCCTTTGTCAGCACATCACTATGCTGATTTAAATTTTCCATGAGACTGTCAGCTAGTCTCTCCTTCTTATTATTTGTTTCAAGAATGTCTCTCTACTCTGGTTCACAATAATGAACTTCTTCAATTTTCTGGACTCTTGTTATCATTCTTGCATCCTTATCCTCTGTTTTCTGACTGTCATTCATGAATTCAACAATTTATCCTGAGTGTAGATCCTCTGCTTTTCCAACTCCCTTCTTTGAAGATCTAACTTTCTATATAACTCAACAATTTCAATTGGAGTAGAACATGGAAATTTCACACAACTTTCCATACCTTCATTTCTTGTTTACCAATCATCAGATGGCCTCTATTCCTATGTTTCAATATTCTGCTGAATATTTCTATCAGACCCCTCTGTCTCCTTTTGTTTCTGAAATCTTACTATCTCAGCATCCTTCTGAACAGAATTCAGATTCAACTTCTTCTCCTTAACAAACTTAAAAGTTTGTTCATCATCCTATGATGTACCTGAAATCATACATAAATCATTAGTTTTAAAAACACAAGAATTTTCAGTCTTGTTTGCTTCTTCAAGAATTTCTCCTTGAACAGATTTGCATGTGGAATCCTCAAATTCCATCTTTGACCCAAAAAATCTGATTTTTTCCTTCCATAAGGAAATTTCCTTTCACCTCCTATTCATTTGTAATGGTTTCCAAATTACCCTCTTTCCCTTCAGTGGAAAGATCCATCCTCCTCTCTGGTTTTCCTCTTCTTGTAGCCATTCCTGTAGTACCTCCAATTGTACTTTCATCACTGCAATATCTCTTTCTCTATCCCTCATCTTATCTCTATGGCATTCTTTATAACCTCTTCTCTGATCCTCTATGATCATCTTCTTCATGAGCTCCTCACTCACTATGAGTTTTACTAAGCCTCTGCAACAGCAATTCCTCCCTGCTGTCACTTACCTCACCAATCCTCTCTCTCAACTTGGTCTTTTGGCAAGCACTGGTTCTCTATCTCTGGAACCTCTTGAGCACTCTCTTCTTCTCTCTCTAGGCTTATATCCTCAACTCACCTTCTCTTGAGAACACTTCAGTTGTTCTCCCTATCCAACCTTTAGCTGGAATATTAGGTTCACTGCCATCATCATCAAAATCTTTGTCTTCATCTTATCTGCAACCAGAATTTTGCAATCACAATTTTTAAATCAGATTAAAATTATCTCACCTTCAAGATCTCTTCACGTTCTTGTTATCTTCATTCACCTATACTCTGATTGGACTATCTTCGTTTATTTCTACAAATTCCTGTTCACTTCAATTCTGTGTATCTATTGCTTTATCAGACTTAATATCTGATCTTCTTCTCCCCTCATCGCACATGCATTCTAATTTAATTAAAAAAATATTTAACTTTCAAAAAGAGCTCTTCCAGCTCTGATACCACTTGATGCAGCCAAAGGCTGCAAAAACCCACATTCTCACCTTCAAAACAAAATATTTGTTTTATAAACCTCGAATAGAGATAGCCTTCATAAGTGGAAGCTTACCTTTCAAATAATGATTAAAACCATATTATATAACCCACTTCATGAATATTTGAATTAATATTTGACTTTGGAATAAAACCCATAATATAACCCTTTGGGCCAACACATACAACTCACCTTATAGGATTTGTATCCATGCATCCAATAAAAGCCGAAGATACCAATTAAAATAATCTTTCGCCCACATTTACCAACCCAAAATACATTTGAATTGGTGGACACTTTATTTATTCAAAGGTTTGACCTTGGTTAAAACCAAGCACCAACATATATTAAAGTTCTCGGCCACAGCTTTATATTTCATACTTTGGTTAAAACCCAAATATCAACATATATTAATGTTCTAGCCCCACAACTTTAATAACATACCTCTTGTTCACCTCTGAATAGATCCGATGGTTGATCTTTCATCACGCTCCAAAACCGATTTATGCATATATCCAACGGATATCGCATTCCAATAAACTTCAAACTTTAACGACCCAAAGGCACGCAAAATAGGTTGTATTAGAATTCCGCCCATTGCTATGTGTCACTCATTGACCACTATCGTGTTCAAACAATTGATTACCGCTTACCATTCCAAACTTATGTGAAAACCATTTATGGTTTTCAAAACCACTTCGTGGTTCCACTTGCATAGTTACGCCTTGCTTCCTCTGCGCCTTCAAGGTTCCATTCCTTTGACGTTGACTTCTAATTCCACCTCCAATTTCTTCCGTTACACCTCCTCCGTATACTTTTTCAACAAACCATTGATTTCTTTTCACTCCACTGTGACTTTCACTCCATTTTTCTACTTTCACAATACCAACCAGTCTTCAAAACCCTCTCTGCCATTCATCCCACACATGGATTAACCTCTATATTCAATTTCTGTGGTTTATAATCAGTTATAAACACAATAAAAACTCAAACGTGACTCCAAACCCTGATCTCACTGCACTGTGTACCCACAACAGAATGTGTGATTTCACTTTGAAATACCTTATATGATGTCAGCTCCAATTTCAAAATACATTCAGGCAATTTTATACCCAATTTGGAAATCCAAGTAATTCCTTTAATAGCATCGATCCATTTTGTGATCGATGCTAATTTGCTCAGTAATTACAAATCACACAGAATTCAATAACCCTCAAACCACACAATCTCTTAAAATGTAGATTGAACATAAAATGACAGAATTCCCCTTGTTCCTATCAATTCATTTGCACACAGTATACACTCAAAACACAATTCAGAAATTGAATTTTTTCTGTATTAAAACTAGTATTTACATAGGAATTTTCCCGCTGGCCTGATATTCAAATCAGTGGCCTTTTTCCTACAGCCCGTAGGCTTACAATTCAAACCCTACTTCTCTATCTATGTTCTACCTTCAAATCTATCTACTTATCTACTACTTTTTATACCTTTGGGGCTTACATTTTATACAAAAAGGTTTTGAAACTACTTTTGGTTTCAGTTCCTCCATCTCCTTAACAAAATCGTAAAATCACTACTTAATCCCTACGGATCCTCTTTCATCCACAAAATAATGAAACAAATTCTAATTTAGGATTTATAATTAATTCCTAAATCTCTCAATCCCTATACACTCTCAACTAGTCTAATTCTCTCATGTTCTCTAACATTCGAGAACATTTAAAAAATTCCTCACAATATTTAATTAATTCTCACTAAAATCACTCAAATAATTACATAAAAAACCAACTCTGTTGAAAACACAAAACCCCTAAATCTATTAAAATATGAGGAATTTTCTTGAGCCTAATGCCCTTGCATCAACGGGCCTTGTTTCCAGTGCTTCTTTCAGTTCCCGGTTTTCTTGACTGAGGGTCGAACAGGCCACTCGGATGTGAATGGCTCGTCGGACTATGTCACTATCTGATATATCATCTGGTATCTGAGTGTTGTGAGCCATTACCATGGGCCAAAGATCCTAGTATACCTTTTTCACCGTATCCAGTTGACCCTGTAAGTTGTATTTCTATATCTTTAGTTGTTCACACTCTTCAATAAGCGTGATGATTTGTACATGTTGCTGCTCGAATTTCTGCTGGAGTTCTGCGTGAAGCCCTTTGGCCCGTTTTTCTACCCGATGAATGAATTTGTACAACTGCATCGTTCCCCAGGTCTGCATGCTTTTAGCTCTCGAGATATCTTGATTTGGTTGTCTCTCTTGGAGCAGTTGACCACTCGCAATGGACTTCGTTGAGTACTCCTGCGGTTATTTCGGAGGTGTTGGTTGCGGGAGAGGATTACTAGGGTTACCCATGCTTAGAGTGGGTTGCATCTGTTGAAGTATAAATTTTGCTTGCTAAAACAGGTTCAGCTCTTCAAGTGGGGGTGTTGTATCTACAGTAAAAGAACCCCACGACTTAAAAGGTCCTGGAAAGTGACCTGTTCAACCAAGGTTTGGTTAACCTCAGGTACCAATGTTGTACCAGAGCTAACTTCCGCCTCGTTGTCTCCATTTGTCTTACGCTTTGCTCTGACTGGGTTGGATATGGTGGCTGATGTGGAGGGCGTTCGAGCTGGATGATCTTTGGAGGTGTATGAGGTGTGAGTCGATGAGTGGTGAGTGTGAGGTGGAGATATGTGGATATTTAAAAAGGAATAGGGGTTGATTAGAGGCAACTCCTAAGTTACCTGGGTCTCTATCAATGGTTCTTCTTGGATTGGGGCCCCCATGTCTGTTGGTTGCATTTGATCTTCCCCCATGAGATCAATGACCTGGCTAGACATTGTAAATTTTTCCTTCTTGGCTTTTGGTGTAGCTACGGGTGCCTTTGAGGCCTTACTCTTTTTGACAGGGACTGTGGCTTTCACTGCTGGTGAATTGAACAAATTGAGTGGTATGGTCGTCACTATGGGGAATGTGATGGAAGATGAGGCGGATTTGAGGCTTGAAATTCCGTAAACATGGGAAACAATGAGGAATCACTTGTTAGAGTTTGAACTACCTGGTTAAAGCTTTGTATATTTTTTTTTAGTTCTTCGATGATTAATGATAGTTGTAGTCATGAAATTTTGGCCATCGCTTCCTCTGATGTTTCTTCTGGAAATGGATCCGGTAGCATGTCGTCAAATGAATAGACGTAGACTCTGCTTCTGACCTCCATTGCTACCCCTGGACACGAACATACTTCTATGTGGAAATTTCACTCATCGATTAAAAAACTTCAACGGCTTCATCTTGAAGGTCGATTCCAGTACACATGTTGGCCTGGTGTAGGTTTGCTTTTGGCTAACCCCAAACCATAATTGCACAGAATTACTATCTAGCAAGTTCCTTGGAATTCTTTGCTGACTCATCGCAACGTCCACCATCTGGTTGTACCAGAATTTGAATGCTTGCTCATTCACCTCCTTAGTGTTGGGATCCCCTGATGCTTTCCAAGGTGTGAACTTCATTGCTAATGGTTGGCCTATTGCAACTTCCAGAGGTTGCCTGATTCCTGGAAATGTCCATTTCCACATTGCCAACACCATGACAAGATACCCGTAGATGAACCCAATGACCCTCTTATAGTTTTCCTCACAAGCTTCGAATAATTCATTAAGTAGAAACAAACACCAATTTAGTTGTGCCCCCTGGATATAGTACTCTACAACTAAGATGGTATCCAGCGTGCACTCCACTTTTCTGTAATCTCTCATCGTTTTTCTTGTAATCAGATAGCAGGTAAACTTGACCCCTGGCTTGTTGATCAAGTCTATCTTGGCCCCTTTTCCCCCTCTCTTGGTGTTGTACTTCTTGTAGTAGTCACCATCCCATACTTTCTTCGCTCTCTTGGACACATTTTGGAATGTCGTGGAGACGTCTCTCCCTTCATGCAATAGCCCCGTTAACCTGTGAATGTCTTCCACATGAATTGGTATTTCTCTTCCCAGCCACAACAACCCATTATGGATTCTACTCAGCAGGAACTTGGTACACTACATCGCAGCCCCTATAGTTTCAAACACTGGAATATTTCTTAGGTTTAGTATGGTGGATTGCTGAACACCTCTGAAATCTGGAAGTACTCTTGCTACTTCCTGTCCCACTTATGTGGCATAATTCTCCATGTAGACCTATTTCTTCATCATTGGAAATTGAAAGGAGTCTGTTAGGTCAGTATTAATCAATGGTGTGCTATCATATTTTCCCACCAGGGACTCCATCTTCTGGACTCTTTCATCGAGCTCCTGCTCAACAATTGCTGGCGCTACTCTGGTCATTTTAGCTCTCCTCTGGTACACTTGCAGAGCTACTCCTTTTCTTTCCTTATAAATTCCTGCCTCTGGATGCCTTCTTTAAACTTCTTCTACTGATTTTTCTCTTGCTACCTCTGCAGTTTCTGGTTCTAACTTGGATTTCTTTGGCATTCTCGTGTTATCTTTCATACAAGTTATGTAAATAATTGGCACGCATGAGGTTGATAAGACCCCATAACTAATTAATTTTTCCTACCATCCCCCGTGGCTATAATCATGTGATTAGTTACCGGGATGAGGTGGGTTCTGAAAAATCTGACTATGGTTTCGGGAGTGGGCAGATGCGATGGGTAATGATTATGGCCTATTATGGAAAATTTATTGCGGTATGGACAATGCTAATTATGGAAATTACTTCCCAAATCTTGGTAATGCTACGGACTGACATGGGTACTATGAGTCATGATGATGGAATGATGTTCGACACGCTTTTCCTCTGACGTGGATGACACGCTGGACACTACCCTCCCCCCGACCACAATTGGTTGCGTTGTGGTCTCCGCATCGCAACTTTGAATTTTTCTTGTGCTCTAACATTTCTTTATTGGGAATCCTATCTAAGCTCTTCTCAAGTGCAAGAGAGTTATTGACTCTATCTAATCTAATCTAATCTACCCTACTAACTCCACTCGGTTGCGAGAGTTATTAAAAATGAAATACGGAACTTACTCATGATAGGGTTTCATGTGTGTGCTATTCGCCCATCCTGGTAGTATCTAGCCATCCAGTTGTGCTAACCGAACGACTCCTGAATCTGTGATTTCTATTACGTGGTACGGTCCTAGCCAATGCATTTGTAGTTTACCTGGGAACTTTTGGTACTTACTGTCATAAATTAAAACTCTTTCGCCGACCGTGAAATTCTTGCGCTTGATATGGCTGTCGTGCCAAGCTTTTTGTCTCTCTTTCCGGACAGTTTGGTTGAATTTTGCTAAAAACCTGTCTTCTTTCAATGCCTGTAGTTCCTGTAACCATTCCTTTAATGAGTTTTCCTCTGATAGTTGGAGTGATGTTGCGATTATAAGGCTCGGTATGACAAACTCTGCCGGTACTACAGCTTCTCTCTCGTACACCAGCTAGAATGGGGTCTGGTTGTTTAGTCTCTTGACAGTTGTTCTATATGCACACAAATTTGCTAGTATACGTTCGTCCCAGTCATCTTGTTGAGCGTTGAAAATCTTCGTTAAACCTCTTTCCAGAATCTTATTAAATGCTTCTACTGTACCATTGGCTTGTGGATGGTAAGGACCACTTTTATGATGTTGTACCATGAAATTTTTGAGCAGGGATTTAATGGTAGCATTGATGAAATGCATACCTTGATCGCTTGTCAGAATTTTTAGGAAACCAAAACTGTTGATGATATTTTCAAATATGAAACGAGCCGTTGTTTTGGCTGTGCAATCCTTCACTGGAATTGCCTCTACCCACCTTTTCAAATAGTCTGTTTTCTTTATGATATACCTGGTCTGTGAGTGCCTTGCGGCAGGTGCAATTGGACCTATAAAATCTACTACCCATTTCTCAAATGGTTGTAGTGATTTTACTGGGTGAAGTGGGAGCTTTTCTTTATGTGATGGATGTCCCATCCTCTAGCATACATCGCATTTTTTTACAAATTCCTTACTGTCCATGTGTACCATTGGCCACCATAAACCCGCCTACGGTACTTTCCTCATCGTCGATTTTGCTCCTACATGCCCTCCCGCAACTCCAAAATTTCCCTCCCACAGTACAGCTTCCCTCTCATGGTCTAGGATGCATCTTTGTAAGATTTTTTCTAGCCCCATCTTGTACAAGTGTCTCACTATCAGCTGATACTCTGTCGCTCAGACTACTAGGTGTATTCTCTAGACTGCTGTATATTCTTTTGGGCATTGTCCTATTGTCAAGTAGGTTGTTATCTGATCTAGGTATTCTAGGATGGTTTCTACTCTAAAATTTTTTGCATCTGGCAGCTAATTAATCATCAAGGGACCCTCCATTTTCCCAGTTTTTTAACCTTGATAGGTGGTCCAGCCCCACGTTCAGTCTCCCGGGTTTGACCACCTCAAAGGTGAACTCTGAAAGAGTAAGAGCCATCTATAGATTCTTCCTTCTAAGACCGATTTGTTTACTAGGTACTTTAAAGCTAAATGGTCTGTGAAAAACTTTAACATACCTCCTAGCAGGTAGTGGCAGAAATTTTTAAGGGAATACACCATTGCTAATGCTTCCCGCTCTATTGTAGTGTAGTGTAGTTCCACTGTTGATAATTTACGACTTGCAAAATACACTGGGTGATCAACTAAAGTGTCCCCTGGTTGAGCTAGAACCGCTCCAAGTGTGATGCTCGAAGCATCAATGTGGACATGAAATTGCTTGTCCCAATCCGAGTGAACCAATATTGGCACACTTGCCAATTTTTCCTTCAAATTATTCAGGGCTGTCGTGCAATTCTCTGTCCAACTGAACTGTTTCGAGTTCTGCAAAAGCTTCTCTAATGGGGTTGTTATCTTCACATAGTTGCGGATGAATCGCTTGTAGTACCCTGTGTGGCCTAGCATTGACCTTAACTGCTTCATATTTTATGGTGCCTCCATGTTAATTATAACTGCTACCTTTGTTAGATCCATGAAAACTCCTTGGTTGCATACTACGTGTCCTAGCACTGTTCCAAAAGGCACTGCAAAAATGCACTTCTTGAGGTTCACTGAAATTTGGAGTTGCCTACACCTTTCAAACATTATCCTCAATAGTTTTGCGTGGTCTTTCAATAGGATGTAGACAGTCCAGTTGTCCATATAGACTTCGAGTAATTTGTGGATGTAGTCACGAAATGATGCTATCACAATTCGTGAAAATACTGCTGGTGCATTTTTCAATCTAAATGGCATTACATGATATGCAAAGGAGCCCCACTTGGTGGTGAAATTTGTCTTTTTCTTATCTTCTTCAGCTATGCTTACTTGATGGTATCCTGAAAATCCATCCGTAAAGTAATACGCCTCATTCCCCGCAACGTTGTCGAGGACTTCATCACTGAACGGAGTAGGGAATGGGTCATCATGTATACAGGCATTATTCAAGCTCCTATAGTCAACATAGACTCATATTTTAGACTTATCCTTTTTTCTTTGTATGACTATTGGACTTACCCATTCTGCTTCTTCCACCGAGAATATCAACCCTACCTTTAGCATTTTGTCGATTTCTTCTTTAACTTTTTCCTTCACCCTTGGATTCAGCTGATAGGGTTTGTACTTGATTGGTCTTGCATTCGGCTTCAGAATTATATGAATTTCCCCCATGTCCCCTTTTATTCCTTTCAATTCCGCTACGGATGACAGAAACAAGTCCTCATATTCTTGTAGCAGACTGAATATTTCCTTAGTCGTCTCGGCATCCCAATAGTCACTGATTGATGCAAGTTTGGGCTTTTCTTCTGTCCCAATGTTCATTTTCTTGGTTTTTAGTGGTAGCAAATGAATTCCTTTTGTTGTCGGGTCTTCCTTAATATTCCGCTCCCTCTCCTTCTCCTCAAAATACAGATATCTAAGACCCTCTGGACCATCATTGTCCATTTCACTGTTTATCTTCTTACATGCTACCGACTGTTTAATGCTTTGGTTTGGGAGCAGTTGCTCATCCTTTTGATTCTCCAGGAAGAAAAGTACCTTTTTAATAGCTTGTAATGCTTGGGTGACTGGTTTTGTTTTTCCTTCAAATAAGAAGCATTGTATAAATTTCTCCGCAATTACTTGCCAAGTACTGGTTCTTCTTTTCCTCTCTTCAATTAGGTACCAAGCTTGTGGAATCAAATCCAGTGAATGTATAAACTTGTGTACCCACAACTCTTCTGGGTATTCTGCATCTTTCCATTGATCCTCACACTCTTTCAAATGTTTTTTTGGGTCTAAGTCCCCTTTGAATTTTTGAGTGAAATGTGGTTCTTCTTCTTCTTTGAACCTGGCTTTCAATGCTGCCGCAACTTTGTCCCATTGCGGTAGTGAGTTGCAGTGGTTATTCCACCACCTTGCTGATGTGGATTGTAAGGCCATATCCATGAGTGGGACCCTATGTTCCACTGGCACCTTATCTTCTATTTTGGCAATAAAATTATTTACAGCGTTCATATTTGACAAAGTTGGATAATCTCTTACCTCAGTCTCGATCCAATTGATTCTTCCGATGTTGGCGCATCTTCTTGTATTGGTCTCATATCCCCCTTGATGCCAATCATCTTAGGCTATCTCTAAGCCTAAGTTTGAGCTTTGAATACTTCTCCCACTTACAGATTCCCCCGTTGTCGGGTTGATGTAATATTCCCTTTTTCCTGCAGTCATATGATATAAATGATCTAGAAGTTGAGCATCCTCCCTGTTGTAACCAGACTTTGCATATTGGGGACCTTGATACGGGTCTAGTGGTTGGGTGACCCTGACCTCCCTATCCTCTAATATCTGCAGTTCCTTCTTTAAGTCTATTACTGCGTAGTTCTCAAAAGCCCATTCGATCCCCAGTAATTCTAGATAGGGATCTTTATCCCCCATGATGTCTATCACCTCGAAGTCTGAGTATGTATTTACTCCTGCGACATCAACTTCAACCTCCTCTAGTCTTCCTATGGGCATAATGCAATACTTGTATGCCATACGAAGTTGAATTGGTGAACAGGTTAGCCTGAGTCTTCCCAATGCTTCCCATGTCTTTCTTGGCAGTATATTTACGTCTGACCCCAGATCAAGCATTGTGTCTTTAATTTGGAATCTTGCCACTGGAATGTTCACCTGGAACTCTTTTCCTGTCCTTCTCTTATTTCTCTTTACTCTTCGTATGTATTTCTGAGTGGTATTGCTTGACTCCCTTAGTCCAGTGGCCTCTTTCACCACCCTTTCTAGGTTCTGCTTTAACTGTTCCTACATTGGCACATTCTTAACAATTTTTAAGAATAGACGGAACTATTCTTCAATTGTGGTACTTGTACTAACTTGAGTCTCATTATCCTCCTTGGCCTGTGGCAACTCAATGCCTTTTATTTCCCCAAGTTGGGCAAAGTTTTCCACTGCCTCTTTAAAGTATTTCTTTTGTCTTTATGGCCTGAACAGTGGCTTTGGAGATGTTGGACTTATCAATTTTATCGGTTCCATCGTCTATGCATCTTATCCGGTTCTTTTTCCTCCTCTCATCACTATGGCCACATTCTACATATCTTGAGCCTCTATTATTCTTGGCTATGCATTTACCAAATTTGTTCCTCTTTGTCTGGCTCTTTCTTCCTATCTTTTAATGAGCTCTGGGCAGTCTTCTATTGCATGCATGTTAACCCTGCACTGAGAGCACCAGGGTCTTCTAGGAAGTGAGCATTCCCTAGCTACATGACCTTCTTGGTCACAGTTTTAGCATCGTACTAGCCCTCTTCCTCCATCTCGGCCTCCTCTCATGCCTCCCCCTCATCCTCTGGGGACCTCATTCACTCTATATGAAGGCCTGTCAAATTGTTCTGCTAATTCATCCAGAGCCCTACACTGCTTTGTGTTGTGTGTAGTAGAAGCACAGAACTCATAGTATATATTGTTTGGAACATTGGAGTATTTTTGTAAGATTGGGCATAACCAGGGTGAATGACCCATGTTTTTACATATTTCACAATATTCATTTGCGGTTGAATTCTGTTGCGATGGGAACCTCATGTACTGGTGTTGCGGCAGATATAATCCCTAGGTGTTTATCTGTGCAACTCCTCCTACTGGCAGAGCTCCTTATGCCCCTGTTGTTGATGTCCCCACATTCTGGCCCCACAACATAGGGCATTCGGTTACCATGTGTCCTTCCATTAGACAGTGCATACACCATACATTTGGCCTCGCTGGCCACACTGGTTGAATTTCTTTCAATTTCTCTATCAGGCTAGCTATTTGATGCTATAACCCTAGTATGAAAGGGTCCTGAGCCGATGCTCCTCTTTTAAATTCTTACGGATATCCCACCATGGCCTCTATCTTCATAGCTTGCTCCAATGCGTCTTGTAATGTCTTGATCTTTTGTTGTGTCAGCGGAGTTCTTGTTAATGGAAGGAGGGCCTTGATAAACCAATCTCTCTGATGATTCAGATCGATTAGATAGCTGAGTTTTCTAATCACATCCTTGAATCTCCTCATTAGGTCCCATGTAGTTTCCCCTTTTCGCTGCTTGATCTCCCACATTTTTGACAAACCCTGTTGATTTATTTGGGGTAATTTGAATTCCTTAACGAAATCCCTCTTTACATCATCTATCGTTGGATTCTGATGAGCCTCGGACCACTTTATAAACCAACATAGAGCTCTCTCCCTGAGATTAGTTTGAAATTATATCAACTTCCCTACCTCTGGTGTCTACCGAACCCTCCATATGGCCTTGCAAAGGTACCAATGTTGTTTCATGTCATCATTACCCCTCCCAGAGAACTGTGGGTACTGGGAAAATGATCTCGCCATGCTTCCTTGTGTGGGGGTTACAAGGATAAAAACCCTGATTCCCGGTTGTGAAATGGTATTACTAGCACTGTTGCTAATGTGTATTAATGTTGTAGACTGAACACTATTCGACTTACTCAATTCCCGTAAATTAACAAAAATCTCACCTAGTGGTTGATAGAGTACCAGGGGAAGGTCGGGCCTAGAGCTACTTGAGCTTTGGGGAATAGAGTTACCTGGGGTTATGGGTGTTGGCCCCTCTCAGAATAGATGCTCCATCGCAACATGAAACTCCACATCAGACGTCTCCTCAGGGCGCGCATCATCTCTGTTGTACTCCTTTCCCTTCTCTGTTTGGGCTGGCCTCCTATACACTTTCCACACTTCCTTGATGGTCCCTCCTATATCTTGGTAACCCACCTGTCCTTCAATCTCCCTTGTCATCTGAGGCGCCTTCTCTTTGTATTTTCTATTCCTTTCCTACTTCTCCAACTCCTTCATCACCCTTTCTTGCCACTTCTCAACGAATTGCACCCTCTGATGTGCTCGTTGTTCCCTCAACCTACAGGAGATCTCGGCATCCATATCCCTATTCCCCTTTTCAATGTACTTTTAGCATCTTTCCCTCAGCTCCTTCCCCCAGTACTAGAGTTTTAGGTCTCCATCTCAGATTTTTGGAGCTCCATTAATCCTTCATCCACCATCAAAGCTTTGATCCACAGGGGGATCTCTTTCAACAGCTCTCTCTGCAGCCCTAATCTGAATATGTCCTCCACTTTCAAGAAATATTGGTAGCATTCAGTTGCAAACTCCACTATGTATCCTTCCAAGGTAGATCGCACCCAGAAATCTATAGCTCGGGTCAAATCAGTATCTAACCAATGGAGCGCTACCAGATCTATGTGCACCCACTTGCGACAGACCCTCCGCGAGCTTATTTGGACTATCTTGGCATATAGTCTCCACAACCAATTGTAGAGCTCCTCTGCAAACTTTCCCCAGAAGTTCTCATAGATATCACTGGCGGATTCAAAGAATAGAACCTGATTCTTAACAGCTTTCTCCTTTTGTTGTCTCACCTCCACTTCCTGAGCTATGAACTAATCTAGGTGGTTATCCCACCAGTTTCGTATTTATTTCTTGAAGATCCATGATACCATGATCTAATTCCATAATAAAATTTCAGGTCCTGGCAATATAACCATTTTTTGGCAAGGAAAAAGGTCTCTTGGGCAAGACCTAGGTTCAAGATGGATGCCAACAAGGTTTTCCGTAGTAGTATAGCACAACATCAGAATTTTCACCCTACTCTGACGATCAGAGAGTCTCACCCGAGGCATGTTGCGACCTTACTAAGGTTAGGATCAGATCAGGTATCGATCAAACACAACATATCCTAAAACCCACAAGACTATGTGTTACAAGTAAGTGTAAATAATCTGTAAATGACAATACTAATCAACGCATTCAGGACGGAAAAACAAAATTTAAAGTAACCTGCACATTCAACTAAATCAGAGGCAGAGTACTAAACTCAGAACGTCAAACTCAGATCATAAGCTTTTGCCTTAATAATAAGAGATATTTACAGTGCTCCTCAAAGTGATCCTGGCAGAACTGATTACAATAGCGTCGCATATGATAGAACAGAATGAACAGAGAGAGAGACAACAGAACGAATAGAGCTCTCCTACGGCTCATGTTTCCTGATCCCTATTGTGCCAACCTCCTTCCTCCACTAGTCGGCTGCCTATTTGTTTCGTTGCCAATGTAACTGATAGTTCTCCCTTCCTTTCTGTTCTGGCATTTGCTGCATCTCGCTGATCACTGGCATTCCACTGCTTGTTCTCTGTCGCTTCCTTCTACCATATGTGCTTTTCCCCGCAACAACTGCACCACCTGCTCTTCGATTCTTTGCAACCGCGACAGCTCTCTGTCTACCGTGGTTGCATTCCGCCACCTATTATCCATAACTCAAAAATCGTTTTTTTTCAAAACTACGGCCCCTACAAAATTGTATGCTTTATTTGTAATGGTGCAACAAATAGTGGATTTCAAGCCAAGGAAAATACCAACGCCTTAACATTATCACAGTTGTATGCACTTTATTCTAGATAACTTTTATGCTTAGTGTCTGTTGTAAATTGGGACGATGTTCTGTCAAAAATAAAGGAGAACAGAGATGGGCTACAGGATGTAATATTGACAGTAAGCTATAGATATTGACAAGCCCATTTCTATATTCTTTTAATTTTTTATCAAACCAAATACAGGTACACCAGTGATCACCTATGATAGTTGGGAAAGGGTTTTTCTTGCTATTATTACCAGGGATTAGAATGTGTTGAAGCTTTAGGCTTTATCGACGCCAGAGATTTTAATGCATCTGAGGAGGGAATTTGGTTATTTTTCATCATGACCAATTTGAATGGCTATTATTTCTGCAAAAATACAGACCAAGTTTTCCATGATGCATATGTTCAGGTATTCCCATCATTTTATGTATTCACATTTTTCTTCTGAAGAAGAATGTACAAATATGAGTGTAAGGATTTTCTCCATCCCACAAGTGGTACATAATAGTGTTAATGTTTCATTTTCCCTCAGTGAGTTGATTCAACTAAGGTGGTCTGTTGGATCATATTAATAGCAACGTTAGTTTGGTGGTTGTCTATCCAATTTCTAAATCCTTTGGTATCTGTTATTCTATTGTAGTTTATTGAAATATTCAATTGCAACTATATTTTGGAAAGATTTGTTTCAAAAGAGCCTGTATTTGGAGATGTGGGTTTTGTTCTTCTTCAATCTTGTTCTCATTCTTGAACATATCCTGTACTCAAGCTTGATCGGGTTATGTTTTTTTTTTTTTTTTAATTCATTTAAGTTAAATTCTTGGTGCATTAACTTTTGGCAAGACCCAAAGCAACATGCCGCTAGGAGTTTCATACTAATCAAAAGAACTAGTGTGTTATATAATTTCATCATTTGAAGGTGTTTTAGGCATATGGAGTTTCATAATGGTCCAAAAAATTAAAATTAGTGCTTCATGTAAAAAACATGTTTTCATATTTTATATTTCATGGTGTTGTATGAAAAATTGAGAATGCAATTATACATAATAAAAAACTATAATATGATATTTTTATTGATCGCAATAGTTGTAAATATATAGGACATAAATCTATGACTTTCACACCTCTAGATCATGACTACAACTCATACATAGGAAACAACAACTTCTAGATTGACGCTTAGGAACTCTGAATGATAACTCATGACAACACATGGAAGTATTATTTCCAATACCCTCCATTAATGCTTACATGGAAGACACATATTACAAAAACAAGGATAATCTATGTCTCGCTGGTCTTCATGAGCACTCACATCCACTCTAGAATCTCACAAACACCGCTCTTTCACCACCACATATTCGAGCTATCACTTGACCTCAATTTAAAACGTAATTGCCTATGACCATCATTTATGAACATTGAAATATCAACAATATTGACAAATCAGCTCGTCAGGGCTTTCGCGATAAGAGCCACCAACTAATGAACCACCCTATTGACCAACCACCATATGCCAGAAATTTCACTTTCGACTATCCGTTAGTTGCTAGGATGGAGGTTTGGATACTAAATGTGTTCAAAATTTGATCAAACAACTTTACCTTACTAACATACAATAATTGATGTTTCGGACACTTGGCTTCCAATTTTTATAACCAATTAAAACGCACAAAAACACCAACACGATATCTCACATTTTTTGTTTTTTTTTAAATAATAAAATAATTCTAAGACTCTCAAAAAAAACATTAAAATAACCTTAAAACTAAAAAAAAATAATAATAATAATTAATGTTTTCATCAATCAGAAATGTGGCCTCATGTTGTGTTGCCTTCTCCTTGAATTCCTTCACCACGAATTCCAAGGGGCTTTCCAACTCAATGGGGTCTCAAAAAGCTAACTATTTGTTGGCACGTGACACTCTCCAACAATACACGCCTCCTTCAGATGTGCAGAAGGATATAAAGACAAAGATTCTGTTTCATAATGGTCTCCAAATATTTCAAGTTAGATGTAACACGTGCTTTCTTTCAACTATGACATCCATCTCTTCCTGGGCCTTTTTCAGCACCTCCTAGCATTGCAGTAGCGGTGAAAGTGCCTCCAATTGACAGGATGTCATGAGAAAACTAATGAAGAAGATCTTCTCACTGATAGAAAATTCATTATTATTCCTCTCTGCCATGAGGCCAGCCTGTAGATCTTGATAGAAATTTTATATTATGCAAGATTAAAAAAAATCAAATGACGCAAAAATAATTCACCACGATCTTCCACAGATCCTGATGTGCAGTCGTGTTTAATTAATTTTGGAGTAATTACTTTTATAATCCTTCGAACATAAAATAATGCACCAAGAAAATTAATCTTTAATTCTACATACAATCTTTGAGCATAGACGAATAAAGTCCTTAATTCGGGAGGAATTAAAGAATGCACTTTTTTTATGTTCTTTCATACTCTTGTTGCCTTATTTCCACAAGCCACTAATTGACATATCCGAACTCTTATGTGGTAGAAATTCACGCCAGTATGTGGTATAGTGAACCTGCAAATCACACAAAGGAGACCTATATAGACACAACAATAGGATTTCATATAAATTCAGCAAGAAGATGTTGAGATACCAATCTCACTGTCAGTTGGGTGTCATTTCATTTAATTCTCTTGTCTGTTGGGTGTCATAGATAGTTCAATTTTACTTCAGTTTTAGTCGAGTTCTACTCTAGTCATTTATTATTGATGTTACAATGTAATCTATTTAACTATCTTTAAATATTGAGAAGGGTAAACTCTGCTCAAGTTTTTCGCTCTCATTATTTTTCATGGTAAGACTCCTTGAGAGCAAAAAATATAGAAGCTACATTGTGTAAGAATCTAGAGCAACAACATGAGTGCAAGGTGACTGCAAGGTGAGCTTGAGGTGAGTGTTGAAGGTTGTAACAAGAAATAGTGAAATTGGCATCCGGAAACAAGATCCTTGATCCTAATGAAAATTAAGCACCTACACTAGGTGGGCCCCACATAGGCTATTTTTAGGTGTATGTCTATTTTTAGAATGTTAGGTAAATTATATTTATAGCAGGAGTCTATTTATAGATGGTTGAGAAAATTATATTTATGGATGGGCATCTCTTTTTTGAATGCATGTGCGAAGTCAGTTCGTGGAATGCATGTCTAAAAATAGAATGCATGTCGATTATTATTATCTCTTAATAATAATTGGACAATCAATAATAATCTATTCTCTTGAAGAACTTGATTTCAGTTAACTGATGTGGCAAACCATTTGACTGAAGGAATTTCGAGTTCTAAGGTTGGTTGGTGGGACATGCAAGTGGACTTAGTTGTAACTGAGTAATTCGAAGTTGTAACAGATTTGGATGTGTAGTTATGTGAGTTGTAAAGTAGTTTAACTTAGTTAAGTGAGTTAAACTCAGTTGGGCTTGTTGTAACTAAAAATACACTAGTGAGAGATCGGTGAATTAAATATTAAATTAATTCACATGGAGTGATCTCACATGCAACTAAATATTTACTACTATTAACTTCATGCATTTCAGATCCAGTGGAGACCCAGTTGAGAGATAGGTGAAAGGGACAGTTTGAATATCATTTGTGACTATAGTGGGTGCACACTTGCAACCCAACACACATTGGAGATGCCAATGAGGATTGCGCAATCAAGGTAAGGCAAGATCGAATTCATTCAGGGATTGCGCAATGGAGGCAGGTTGTCAGGAGGCGGTAAATTGGCGCATGTATTTGCCAATTTTTGTATGACAGTGTGAGACGATTGTATATTGTACTGAGAGATCTTGGATTAGATTTTTGTATGATATTGTTTCATGATCCATGATATATACATAATATATGATATTGGGGTTTTTAGCTTTATGCTTTCCCGGTAAAAACATGTGTTATGTGTGATTGATCTTTCTTCATGTGTTTTCAATTGGCAATTAAATTTCTGCAAAAATTTAAGTAGAACGATTATGAATTTAACAGTGGCATATAATTGTTAGATCAGGAGAATCCGGCAATATAAAATTGTATTAAAATTTCTACATGGTATCGGAGAAAAGAAGATTGCAATATTGAAGCAGTAGTTGAGTTTGTTGGTGGAAACAATTCAAATTTGCTGCAAGAATTTCTTAGAGAAACAATTGAGTAAGCATCAAAATGGATTTCAATGGTTTGCGGCTAGAATAGGGCATCTTGAACTAAATTTCATGGAAGGAAAGGATGGAGGTGTGCTTGAATATAATGGCTTGAAGGAATTCATCGACAGTGATGTTCCTAAGCCCACTTCGACGAATGTTGCATTACTTGACACATGTAAAAGAAAGTAGCAAGGGCAAGGAGGATTCTATTGGAAGGTGTACAAGACCACATTATCTTAAGCCTTCATGGGAAAGCCACTCCATACGCTATGTGGAAGAATTTAACAGATCTTTTCTAAAGCAGCAGCGACCATAGGAAATTGGTGCTGAAGGATAAACTCAGAAAGATCAAGATGGAAAAGAACGACACTATTTTGGTATACTTAACAAAGTTTGTCCAATGCAAGGATGAGCTTGGGAGTGTAGGAGTAATTGTTGTTGATGATCATTTGGTGAACTTGGCTCTCTTGGGACTTCCTAAGAGTTGGCATAATTATGAAGACTTTGTCAACGGACGGGAAAAACTGTCGGATTGGGAACAACTGTGGTCGGATCTATTGTAGGAGGAGTTCAGGTGGAACACCAAAGATGGCTCTTCATCAAAGCTTGATGATGAAGAGGATTGTGCTTTGGTTTCCAAGCCGAAGAAGGGGAAGGGGAATAAATTCCATTCTAAATCGGATGCTGGTGAAGATGGCAAGGAGCACAACATGTCCAAAGTGAAGTGTTTTCACTGTCACGAGTATGGACATATTGCCACAAATTTTCCACATAAGAAAAAGAAAAATATGGTTGATGGAGCTGCAGCTGGTGAGGCTCTTGCCTCGCAATTTGAGGTTGTCTTCTTCTTGATTGCATGCATGGTTTCTAGTGCATTGGGATCAGAGTGGTACTTGGATAGTGGTTCTTCCTTTCACATGACGGGAGATGAGAAACTTTTCAGTGACTTAGTGGAGAAAGATCTCCAGATGCATATTGAGTTAGGTGACGATGGACGATACAGTGTGACTGGAATTTGTACCATTACCTTTCAGAGGGCATCAGGTAAAATCTTTCATTTAAAATATGTTATGCATGTTCCAGGTTTGAAGAAAAATTTAGTCTCAGTCACAATGTTAGGGGATAGAGGCTATGATGTTGTCTTTAGTGAAGGAAATTTTTTCTTGTGACATAAAGCAACAGGGAAATCCAAGAAGGTTTGGATTCGAGTTAAGAATATATATAAACTTGATGTAGATGGGATTTCTATTGAGCTTCCTACTATTGGGAAGTGTGAGAAAGCCATGTAATTGATGCTTGAGAGGTAGCAGGATTTGCATCCAGGTAAGAGTGAACCTTGGGATGTGGAGCAGCCACAAGATGAGGATCATGGAGTGGGAGAAACCACTCATGCGGAGAAATTTCGAGCTAGATGGGCAGAGGGAGTGCATGCAACTATACCACCAGGTGAGAGGTGGGGCAACATGCATGAGTGATCCTAAGAAGAAATTTCTGGGCAGTATTCATTGAGATGGTGTGGATCTCATGAATTGAACCTGGCTATGAGGAGCCCATAGAGCAGCAGTATCAGGATCAGTTGGATTGATGCAGTCAGATGTCATGAGGATATGAAATCAAAGTGATAGTGTCATGATAGCAAGTGCACAGTGCATGGATGTGTAGGTCAATAGCGCAGTGGTTCCTAAAGACATGTGGAATTTGTACCAACAGAAGTCAGAAGACTTTGATGATAGATGTATTATACTGATTCATTTTTTTGGAGGCTATTCAATTTTGGAAGTGTTGCATATGCGAGAAACACTAGAGAAGTGTTGCATACAAGAGTTGCAGGGCGCATGCATGGAGTTGCATGGCGCATGCAAAGGTTGTAGGGAAAATGCATGGAGTTTCATGTCGCATACAAAGACATTCCTTTCTTGTTGAGAGGGATTGTTGAAGGTTGCAACAAGAAACAGTGAAATTGGCATCCAGAAACAACATCCTTTATCCTAGTGAAAATTAAGCACCTACACTAGGTGGGGCCCACACATGTTATTTTTAGGTGTATTTCTATTTTTATAATGTTGAGAAAACTCTATTTATAGCAAGAGTCTATTTATAGATGTTTGAGAAAATTATATTTATGGATGGGCATCTATTTTTGGAATGCATGTGCGAAGTTAGTTCATGGAATGCATGTCTGAAAATAGAATGCATGTCATTTATTATTATCTCTTAATAATAATTGGACAATAAATAATAATATATTCTCTTGAAGCACTTGATTTCAGTTAACTGATGTGGCAAACCAGTTGACTAAAGGAGTTTCAAGTTCTAACATTGGTTGGTGCAGGGACATGCAAGTGGACTTTGTAACTGAATGATTCAAAGTTGTAACAAAGTTGGATGTGTAGTTATGTGAGTTGTAAAGTAGTTTAACTCAGTTAAGTGAGTTAAACTCAATTGTGCTAGTTGTAACTAAAGATACACTAATGAGAGATCAGTGAATTAAATATTAAATTAATTCACATGGATTGATCTCACATGCAACTGAAGATTTACTACTATTAACTACATGCATGTCAGATCCAGTGGAGATCCAATTGAGAGATAGGTGAAAGGGACAGTTTGACTATCATTTGTGACTATAGTGGGTGCACACTTACAACCAAACACACATTGGATATGCCAATGAGGATTGCGTAGTCAAGGCAAGGCAAGATTGAATTCATTCATGGATTTTGATCAGCAGGGATTGCGTAGTGGAAGCAGGCTGTCAGGAGGCAGTAAATTGGCGCATGTTTTTGCCAATTTTTGTATGAAAGTGTGAGATGATTGTATATTGCACTGAGAGCTCTTGGATTAGAGTTTTGTATGATATTTTTTCATGATCCATGATATATACATAATATATGATAGTGGGGTTTTTTGCTTTATGATTTCCCGGTAAAAACATCTTTGTTATGTGTGATTTATATTTCTTCATGTGTTTGCAATTGGCGATTAAATTTCCGCAAATATTTAAGTAGAAGGATTCTATTTAACAGTGGCATATAATTGTTAGATCAGGAAAATCCGAAAATACATAATTTTATTAAAATTTATACAGTGAGTGCGAGATCCAAAGGAATATTATTGAGGTGCATAGATCCAAATGAAAAAGAAGAACAAAGAACCAGCGGAGGAGAATCCCATGATAGATGAGTGAGTTTTTTTTTTAATTTAAGTTTTTTTTTTTTAATCAGCGCTCTTTTTGAAGGAAAAAGTGGGTCGATCAGCATTGTTTTGAGGCTAATACCCGCGTCGATATGCGCTACTTTGAGCCCAATACTAGTGCCCATCAGCACACTTTCCATCCAGATACCCGCGTCGATCCGGTAAAAGACATGCATCAATTTTTTCCTAACGTGACCAGTGCGGAGGTAGTGTTACGGAACCACGCCGATGTGAGATCGTTGCAGAGAGTAAAATTTGAAGAAATAATGGCTTCTTCTATTGCTTTGCCACAGACCCCAAATCTGCTTGGCAAAATTATGAGTTTTGGAGTTTAAGAATAAAGAATTTTCTTCAAGCCCAAGAGTGTTGGGATACACTTCAGATCGCCTATGTAGAGCTGACCCAAGAAGCATGGGCGGCCATGACCAATAATCAGAGGAATTATTCTCTTGAACTCAGAAAGAAGGAGAACAGAGCCAAATATTGGATACAAAACTCAGTCGATGTCTCTATCTTTGACAACATAACCAGTGCGTCAACAACAAAATAAGCTTGGGATATTTTTAAAGTTGTGTATCAAGGAAATAATACAGTGAAGGTAGTTAAATTGCAAACCTTGCAAGCACAATTTGACACCCTAAAGATGAGTAACACAAATAATGTGGATCATTTCATGACTGGAGTCACTGGAATAGTCAATCAAATCAAACTCATTGGCGAAACCATTACAGATCAGAAAATTGTTGAAAAAATCCTTCGAAGTCTTCTAAAGAAATAGGACATGATTGTAACAACCATTTTGGAATCCAAATATTATACAAACTTCTCTGTAGAATAGTTGACTGGATCACTTTTGGCACATGAAACAAGAATCAATCTCACAGAGGACTCCACAGAACAAGCTTTCAAAAATAAAAATATCATTTGGCAGAGGCGGAGGCAGAGGATATAGAGGCGGCAGCAAGTGAGGCAGAGGATATAGAGGCAGAAAATCATATCATCATCATGCAATAGAGCAGTGGAGACCTCCACAAAACTGAACCCAGAGAGGCAGATCATGGAACAAATCAAGTGTCCAATGTTATTACTGCAAGAAATTTGGCCACCACGAACAAGACTACAGAAAGAAACAATCAAATTAGCAAAGAGGCATTATTAATCTCTCCAACAATGAAGGAGAATCCTCAGAGACCATGTTTCTCTAATTCCATATTTCAGAAGACAAACACAGTGAAGACCTATGGTTGCTGGATAGTGGATGCAGCAATCACATGACAGGAAACAAGAATCTTCTTTCTTCTCTTGATGCTTCCATAACATCAAAGATTACACTTGGAGACCATACAAGTATTGAAGCTGAAGGAAAAGGTATTGTCCCTATTCTTACTAAACAGAATCAGAACAAATGCATCCCTGATATTTACTATGTTCCTCAGCTGAAACACAATCTCATTAGTGTGGGACAACTAATGAAACATGGCTATGATGTAATATTTCAAAAGAACACATGCTATATATATGACAAATATCCCCATAAAATATTGATAGAAAAAAGTTGAAAAGACCAAGAATAGGATGTTTCCATTAACTCTTAGAAGCCAAAATACCAGAAAATATTTAGTCCAAAATATATCAAGAATAGATCAGACTCATTTATCCCATTCTAGGAATGGCCACATCCCAATCAAGAGTCTAAGTCTGCTTCAAAAGAATTCTATAGTCATTGGTCTTCCTACTATGAGTGAAAATTATTGTAATTGTGAAATTTGTGTCCTATCCAAGCATAAAAGAGATAACTTTCCCACATAATCCTCAAGGGAAAAAGAGCCTTTAGCACTTATCCATACAGATATATGTGGCCCAATGTAGACAAATTCCATTGGTGGTAGATTCTACTTTCTGACATTTATTGATGACTTTAGCAGGAAGATATGAGTGTACTTTTTAAAAAATAAATCAGATACTTTCTCTAGATTTAAAGAGTTCAATGCATAAGAAGAAAAACATAGTGGAAAAATCTTGAAAGTAATCAGATCAGACAGAGGAGGAGAGTACAGCTCAAATGAATTAAAAAAAAAAATTCGACAACAAGGAATCCTAATGTGGAACACTACAAGATAGACTCCACAACGGAATGGAGTAGCAAAAAGAAAAAATCAACCGATCATGAACATGGTGAGATGTGTGCTTCGTGAGAAGAAGTTTTCAAACAACTATTGGGCCGAAGCAGTGTTGACAAAAATGTATGTACTCAACAAATCACCAACAACCAGTCTTCAAGATACAGTACCTCAAGAAGCATGGGATGGTCACAAGGTAAATGTATCACACTTTAGAATTTTTGGATCAGTAGCTTTTTCACATGTTCCTGAGAAACTAAGAAAAAATCTTGATGATAGGAGTGAAAGATGGATATTTGTAGGCTATAGTGAATAGTCAAAAGCCTACAGAATTTATAGTCATATTACCAAAAAGTTTATTTTAAGCAGAGATGTCAAAATTTTCAAAAATAAATATTGGTTTGATCATGTAGATGAAACTTCAAATCAATATTTTTATCCATCACAGACTCTAAGATTGCAAGTTCAAGAATAGCCAAACCATTCCGAAATTGGTGCATCATCAAGCAGTGATCAAACATCTTCAGAAGAGGGACAGAAAACAAGAAGTATCAGGGAGATATATGAACATGAGCATGGATTTGACCAGCAGAATATTTTTGCGTTTCTTTCAACTCAACCGACCCATTTTGAAGAATCAGTTAAAGAAAAGCATTGGGTTGATGCAATGAACCAAGAAATTGTTGCCATAGAGAAGAACCAGACTTGGGAATTAGCCGATTTCCCAAGAGACAAAACCAGAATTGGCATAAAATGGATATATAAAACCAAGCTAAATGAAAAAGGGAAAATTGGGAAAAAGAAGGCAAGGCTAGTTGCCAAAGGATTCTCACAACAGTTTGGTGTCTACTATGGTGAAACATTTTCTTTAGTAGCAAGGTTAAACACTATCAGACCACAACTGATCAGGAGTTCATGAATTTTGCTGAAAATTGAAAATGCTCAAAATAGTACCAAACCTGAGTGACCAAGTAGATCTCATCATTCTGATTCTGGCACCATGAATGGTTCAAAAAATTGATGTCATATGAGGGAGATATCGTGTTCTTTTCGATTTCCTAAACATCTAAAATTGTGACAAGTTTAACTGGTATGCCCAGTCAGCATGTAGGTGTACAGTCAGCAAAAAGGGGAATATTTTGAGAATATTTTGTTTTCTCTATACCAACGAGATCTTGACACGTGGCGTGTTTTGGATCATCGGATTTGATTGTATGAAGGATTTTTGGTCCAATGGTTGGGTGACACGTGGCCAACCCTAAGGCTGCCATGTGTCCCTTGTATGGTGGTTTAAAATTTTGGTATAGGTCTGGGGGGTTCGACCCCGTGACCTCCAGCGCTCCCGCAAAGAACTCCACCAACTCCATTGTGTGTGTGACTTAACCCTTAAGGGTCACAGGTTATATATATGGTTTTTTAATGTTGCAAGCAGGGGTTGGGGATCGCCGACGATCCCAACCCACCGGTGGCCCCGTTGATTGGTCACATGATATATGTTATAACCATAAAATCTAATGTTTCGACGGTATTCCACCTAGCCATAAACTTTAACGCGGCCATAACATCCACCGAGGATAGCATTCACATGTCATGGTTTGGGTGGATTTTCTCCGCACGATCAGGCATTAATGTTGACCCAAACTCCAAGTTTAATTCGCCATGTAACTGTAGGTGCGGAGTGGGTTCTGCTCTAGTTTTAATATGATCGTGGGGTTTAAGGGGGTCGGCATGTGGCCATCACCTCCCCTAACTGTAAAACTAAATGTGATGGTTAGTTGACCGGCAGGATTTTTAGTGCGTCCTCCAATTTCGAAGGTTTGGCCAATTTTAACTGCTGACAAGTGCAGTCCTCCAAATTTAGTGGAATTTTTGTAGGGGACATTGGGAAAAAGCCTAGCCAAGTCAATTTTCAACCAATTTTGGTGAAACAAGAGTCTAACTATACTAATTTGAGCATTCTAGAGCCATTGGTGCAGATTAAAATGCCATTGGAGGCTTGTAAACACATGTATTTGAAAACATTTGAGCATAACGAAAGATGGACATGCCATTGTGTTGGAACGGGGTCTCCTAACAAGCTGTGAAACTGGTCCATTTTTTATATTTTTGATTATATTTAGTCTAACGTAGGGGTTTTTGGGTGGTTCAAAGCCCCGAAAGCATTGTATTGGGTAAAAGGGAAAACTAGGGGTCCGAAAACCATGGGTTGCGGACCATAGGAAAGTCGAGGCTAGATTGTTATAAATAGAAATGCATTTTGTATTGAAAAAGGTAGGATATGATGAGATATTGAAGTGAATTGTGATTTAAGATATATTTTTGGGTTTTTGGGAATAGACTCCTACTGGCTGTGTGCACGGAGATCCAAGTGCAGCTGTGTGCGGATCCTGCTACTGTGTGCGCAGGTTGGGAAGGGAATTGTAAGAAAGAATTGATGAATGAATGAATGCGAAATTTTTTTAGAGAACTGAATCTGTGAGTACTTTTATGTGAGTTACTGATAGTTGTTGTATTGTGCATTTTTTGTCCTTAAGCTGCGAAAGATCTGTATACTACGTTCTTGGATCTGGATCTGTTATGTTCTATTTATGTACTGTTGTGTTGATGTTATAACAAGCATATAACTATAGATCTAGTGCACGTGGATGCGAATAGAGACTTAATTAACCCTATGCATAACAAGGTAATCGGGGATTACAGGACCTAGCACAGCTCTTCTTGCTTTACCCATCCTTTCTCAGGGTGCAGAAACCTGGTTCCAGCACCCACCCATACTACTTTGGGTGAGACTTTGACCTGCGTAAGAAGGTCACTGCCGAAAGGGCCAGTAGTATAGGGGTTTTTTGGCAAACCTTGCACACTGAACCTGGTTCAGGGCCCCTCGATCCAACAAATGGTTCTTTTGTCGAGACCAGAAGAAGTCTGAGAGAGGTATCGGGTAATGACAAGATAATACTGGAAACCTGAAAGAAAAGAGATCGAAGACTGGTTCGAAAGACAGATCCAGGAGTTCGCAGTAAAAGAAAATTGCAGTGAGAAGGTAATGGCGGAAAGGTGGAAAAACAGGTATATCCTTACTGAAAGCTATGAAATATTCTTTGTAACCTTTCCAATTGAACTCCACGAGTGGCTGGCTAGACTTGTGGAATTCCAGAAGTGTTGGAAGGACGAGCAAGTCACTCAGTGGACCCCAGAACTGCTTGAGCAGCTGGAAAAACTGATAATACTATCACATGCACGGTGGATCACTGGGTGGATAGTGTGCTGGGAGGATTTGTGACGAAATTTTCCATTGATCAGTTTGTATCATACTCTGAGGCCGAACGGCTATTCTTCAAAGGATTTCAAGGAAAATTTTTGAGGACGTTACCGTTGCTAATCAAGAAATTACTGTGCGAAAAGAGCATTTTGTGTAGTCATACTAACTGAATGACCTCGGATCTATACAGGAGCGCGACACGCAGTGGTAAACACTATCGGACTAACCTTGATGGAGGAAGATCTGCCTAAAATCTATTGCAGGAACCATCTGCGCAAGATCCCCCAGCTACATCACCACCGAGGCTGCGCAAAGGTAAGAATTCACCTATACCACCACCCCCCTAGACAGTGATATGGTTGCACATCTGAAACTATCTACCTTCAAGGGGGTGGGAGATGAGGATATGGCCCTGTTTTGGTTCATTGCAGACTCTATATGGACTGCGCAGAATGTGGCGAGTGATACGGTAAAAAGGGCGCAGATGTCGTTGGCCGTCGAGGACAGGGCCCTCGACTAGTATATGTGGTATGTTGCCTAGAATGGGAGCGCATCTATTCAAGATATCAAGGATGCTTTGAAGCACCAGTTTAGAAAGCTGAAATCTTATTCCCATTTGGTAGCAGAAGTGAAGGAATTCAAACAAGGTGCGTCTCAGTCAGTATGGGAGGCTGATCAGCGATTGAAGAAAGCGATCAGGGAAGGAAGATTCGAATATGATGATAGACAGCATATGGAATGGTTCATAGTTGTGTTGTTACCTCACCTATGCACACCAATGGGTCATCAGACCTTTGAGTCATAGGAGAAGGCTGTGGAAGTCGTTATGAAACTAGAGGCTGCCCCCCGAGAGGATACGTCAGCAGGGGTACAAAAAATCTAGGAACAACTTGGGGCTATGCATATGGAGATACAGAACCTGCGAAAAGAGCGAGGAAAGGATGGTTGCACAGATATCTGGTGCATACGATGCCAGGTATCTGGCCATACGAAGGATTAGTGCCCTCTGCTGACATATTACATGCAAGCAGGAGGACCTAGTTCGGTATGCCCAGGGGAAAGGAGGGAACCCATCATGTTACGACCAGGTTCAAGCGGACCTGCACTATGGTGTGTTGATTGTCGGGTAGCAAGACTACATGATACGAACCATTGCCCTCGGCTAGGTGCATATGTCCCAGAACTAAAGCAACAATGGTGCTGATTCTGCCGATCAGTGGGACATGATGAGCAGAACTGTCGTAATTATGACTTAATGATGGATTGTGGGAACTTATATAGGGTACAATCGGACCCTGCATCGCCAATACTTTCTGCGCACTTTGGAGGATCACCGGCCCGAGGTAGAGGAGGTTGGGGAGGAAGCGTAGGGCAAGGACGTGGGCAGCTAATCTGTTATAACTGTGGAGAAATAGGGCACTTTTCTAGAGAATTCCCAAATCCCACCAGGCCATCGTGCAAATATTGTAGGCAGCTGGACCATGAGGTAGTTGACTACCAAATTTTAATAGCCAAGATGCAGGAAAAGCAGCCCACCCCTATGCAGAATGTACAAAGAGTTAAAACCGAGCTAAGAAAGGTGGATCCTGTGTAAAAGTCATGACACACAGCGGGCTAGTCACCCAGGGAGAAAAAGAGGAGCTTGCCTCCCGAGAAGGAGTGCCTTTCAAAGAAAAAACACCACTGGTAGTCCCCACGTAGCCGTTGACGCAACCTCAGATAGAGGAAGGCGTTGAGCCCTTTTTAAAATCCACAAGCTGTAGGAAATCTCCAAGCACTACTGAATACCTGCACAGTTCGGTCCAATTTTATCCCTGAGACCAAGGATGTACACAAACTATACAGCTATAAGAAGCACACCATAAGAGAGATGCGATTGATTGTGTAGATTGGTGACTACGAGATGGATCAGGTTATCTTAGGTCTGAGGTCAAATGTGAATGTATTACCAAAGCAAACATGGCAATGAATGGGAGAACCTAAATTAGAATGGTCCACCATCCAGCTGCGAATGGCCAATCAACAAAAAATCATCCCTCTAGGGAGGTTACCAAAAGTCGTGGTTGACATCATAGGGGTAAGGGTCCTAGCTGAATTTGAAGTCATAGAAATTTTGGAAGATGCAGATCCCTACCCTGCGCTCCTTGGACTACACTGGGCAATTGACATGGGGGGTGTCATCAATCTCAAGAAGCGTAGAATGGTGTTTGAAAGAAAAGGTACGCATGTCATAGTACCTGTAGATCCAGCAGAAGGTGCACAGTATACAGAGCCAACCTATGAGGAGGAGGAATTAGATCACATTTATAAATTAACTGCATAGGATGAAGATCGGGTTAACCCCACGGATGAAGGAATGTTGTGCTAGGAAAAGGACAGTGAATGTTTTTTTGACTCTGATGAGGAGCTGGAAAATTGGCAAGGCCAATTGCACGAGGTTCGGTGCTTCGATGTCTTCAGACCGTCAGGAATTTTCGTCGCATCTCTACCACAGAAAGAAACCTACCCTACTAGGAGGACGCAGATGATAGTCAAAAGATGGTTGAACCTAAGATTCCCATGCAACGCAGGCTAGGGGCACTGTCACTAACATTGCGCGGAGCACTTATGCAAGGACAGGTGTTCTTCACTCAGGAGAAGTATTGGAGAAGGGTGATCCTGCGCATAGGGACCCTAGTTGCTAGATGGACTCCGAGGTCAGTCGACCTATGTAGATTCTTGCTGACATACAACACTCAAGGGTGCAATCAAACCTTGCACGGATATGCTTTCCGGGGTACCGCTGACCTAGGCATGCGTTGAGTTATAGAACTGCCTGGACCCACGTGTAATTTAGAGAATTTTTGGACGCCTCAAGTAATAAATGGCACGAGGATGCATGACACAGCCCTATTGTACAGGGACGTCCCAACCAAGGGCAAAGTGCATGGCTCGAAAATACTAATGGCCAACTTGTAGACACACCTCGCGTTGAGCTTCATTCAGCGTACGTGAATGACATGCAGGCGTCATCCATAGTCTGACATTCCGTGGAAATGACCTCAGGCATGAAGGATGCCCATCAATACATCCCGATTTGATAAAAAAGGAATCTTACAAGTACGCAAAATAGGCAGCAGATCATCAATGCAACCATTTTTGGTAAGATTTATCCACCTGATCGATGGTCAGTCTCAAAAATGGGCTACTCCACCATTAAATAGCTCTGAACGGTGTGCGGTTGGCTAGATCACTTTGCACCAGGCTATTTATTCACCCTACAACATGATCCTGCTATCTCTGTACTAGCTTTTTGCACTCATTAACATTCTCCGGGATGCCTGTTTTCTTGTTGCTCGGATGGACCCTAACCCACTAAATGATTCGGTCCCATGCTGCTCAGTAACTATATATATCGTCTTAAGAGATCCTGGGAATGTTGAGTGCAGTCAAAGGAATAAGTATTGGCTTCTTGCAGAAAGAATTTTCTGCGAACCACAAACAAAGAGGCACCAGTACTACGCAACCAACCTTCGTACTCCAAGGAAAGCCACGGGACCCCGCCGGCTGGCCTTAGAAGATATAGCAGAAGAAGGTCTTCTAGTACCGTAGTCCCCCGCCCGAAGCATCACAGTCAGGTCCCAACGGGTTCTGCGCCAAGAAGGAACGCTGAGATACAGGGACATGCTGCGACTTCTCCGCAACTCCAGAGTACCACCCAGTAGAATAAATGTGTGTTCACTCCCTCACCTTGCCCTATTCAACGCTCCTGACCCAACTACTGGGGACATCCAAATAGATTTAGTGTAGCTATCTCACACAGAGCTCCAAGGACTATACGCCAGAGTGTTGCACGAAGTTTTCCACCGTGACTGGGCCACGCAACAGCAGTATGACATACCTCCAGATGTACGGGACCAGTGGATTGCAGTGGTCACAAATGCAACGCATATTATTCAGGATCAGCTGACGTGGGGTGCACAATAGGTCGAAACAACTACACAACTATGGACGGCAGTACAACACCATTCTACGCTTCAGCATGTCCAGCGGGAATTACAGCAAGCGGAAGCTACTTTGGATCAAGTCAGAGCCTCCACACCCTCCCACGTCTCCGTGCAGTGCCTAGCCGCCATGGACAAGATTGAGAACCTTTGCCATGACAAGCATGTTGTCCGAAAATGGTTGAAACCATGGTCCGATACCACACTCCATCTTGCCCACAATGCTCAGTCCACCATTTCACACCTCCACCGGTTGTTAGAACAGGTTATTGTGGCTCCAGATGGGCCTGCCTCCCTGACACTTGTCAACATTGTGCAATAAGCTGCGGCCCAAATTCAGGAAGTACTCCCTCCACTTGTCTGCACTCTGGATACTTTGCGCGCGCACATAGAAGCCGCACCAGTGCAGTGACTCGAGACAAGTCACAAGATTGTTTTAGGGGATTGTTGGAATGGGGTCCCCTAAAAAGCTGTGAAACTGATCCATTTTTTATATTTTTTATTATATTTAGTCTAGCGTATGGGTTTTGGGGTGGGTCAAAGCCCCAAAAGCATTGTATTGGGTAAAAGGGAAAACTAGGGGTCCGAAAAACATGGGTTGCAGACCATAGGAATGTCGAGGCTAGATTTTTATAAATAGAGATGCATTTTGTATTGAAAAAGGTAGGATATGATGAGCTATTGATGTGAATTGTGATTTAAGCTATCTGTTTGGATTTTGGGGAATGGACTCCTGCTGGTTGTGTGCACGGAGATCCAAGTCCAGCTGTGTGCAGACCTTGCTGCTATGTGCGCAGGTTGGGAAGGGAATTGTAAGGAAGAATTGATGAATGAATGAATGTGAAATATTTTTAGAGAACTGAATTTGTGAGTACTTTTATGTGAATTATTGATAATTTTTATATTGTGTGTTTTCTATCCTTAAGCTGCGAAAGATCTGTATACTGCGTTCTGTGATCTGGATCTGTTATGTTCTGTTTATGTATTATTGTGTTGATGTTATAACAAGCATATAACTATAGATCTAGTGCATGTGGATGTGAATAGAGACTTAATTAACCCTGCGCAGAACAAGGTAATCTGGGATTACAGGACCTAGCACAGCTCTACTTGCTTTACCCATCCTTTCTTAGGGTGCAGAAACCTGGTTCCAGCACCCACCCATACTACTTCGGGTGAGACTTTGACCTGCGCAAGCAGGTCACTACCGAAAAGGCCAGTAGTATAGGGGTTTGTTGGCAAACCTTGCACACCAAACTTGGGTCAGGACCCCTCGAGCCAACACATTGGGAGCTGGACCAAAAAATGTAGCCCAGAAGGTGTGAACTTCTTCATCATCCCTACTATGTAAATCTTATGTGTGGTTTTATTTCTCTATTATACACTGTTGTTCAGTATTATTTAGGCTTATTTACATGCTTAAAATTCACAATTTCATCTATGTTTCATGGTTAAATTCCTCAATCCTTAAGCAAACAAATGGAGACAAATATGTACATGTTTTATAACTGAAAATACACTTAGCACAGCAAACTAATATAGTCCTTTCAGATCAAGTTGGTATCAGAGCTAGATTTTATTCTCTAGTGCTGTTGTGTGAAAATATTTGTTTAACTATTTGCAATTTTTCACATGCTTACTAATCTCAAGCTTAAGAGAGGAGAAGGCAAATTGGTGGAAGAAAGAGGGTCTCAAAGTAATCCACAGCAGAGGAGGGAAAGATTGCCACATTCTCCACCACCTAGTTCACCTCCTAGATAATCAAAAGCAACACTAAGCATGCCTCCAGAGGAAGGAGAAATCCATGAAGAGGTGGATCCAAAATAAGAAGAAAGAGTGTTCAGGAAAGAATTCATTGACATGATTGAGATGGTGAGAGTCCTTTATCAAGAAAGGAATGAGAGACTAGAAGGAGAAGAATCCAAACTTCACAAGGAAGTACAAGGATCACCAGGAGGTCAAAATTATTTAGATAAATCAAATAAGCACAATGGAGGAAATGGAGGCAGTGGAAAGTCACCATCCTCACCCTCATAATCATCATCCTCTACTTCATCTTCAATACATCGGCCACACAAGTCAAAGAACACTGGTAAAAGTCATTTTCTAAAACTTGATGTTAAGTTTGAATGGCCAATGTTTAATGGTGAATTCAATGTAGAAAATTTCGATAATTGGATTAGGAAATTGGAGGTCTATATGAGAATTCAGAACCTTCACGATGATGATACCAAAATCCAATTAGCTTCATTGAGAATGGAAGGTGCATCACTTGTTTGGTGGGAAGCCAAGACAAAGGAAGAGATCAAAAAGCATGGTAATATTATCATATTATGGACTAATTTCATTATTGCAATAAAACAACAGTTTTATCCATTAGCTCATATGCAGAAAGCCATAATGAACTGGAAAAACTTTAGACAATTGAAAGGATGGAATGTGCAAGAATACACCCAAGAATTTAGGAGAAGAGCTCTCTTATTAGGGGTAGATTTGTAGAGCCAAGATAATTTTCTCAAGTACATAGGAGGCTTACATAGCTACCTAAAACATAATATCCTCATGTTTAACCCTACAAGTCTAGATGAAGTTTGTGTTCAGGCCACACATCTAGAAGCTAGAGGGAAAAACATTACTCATGAGGGTAGGAAGAAACCTTTTAAGGGGAAAAACAAAGAGAAGACCTCAAAAGGTAAAGGAAAAAAGAATGCATATGTCAAAAAAGAGGGAGAAAAAGTGGTCTGTAAACATTGTTCAAGAGAAGGCCATGATGAAAATCATTGTTGGAAATTACATCCTGAAAAGAGGCCCAAACATTAGAACAACAAAGGGAAACAGAAAACTGTAGCTACAACTCAACATGATTTAGGAGAGGATTCAGGTGATGAATCTAAAATTACATCCATGGGATTGAAGAACATGAAGGGGAAAGAAATTGAAACTAAACCCAGAACTAGTACATCAAACTATCACGTACAAGCTCCAAATAAAGAAGAGAGAATTGAATTGTTTCATGTGAGGGTCATATCCAAACATACCAAGATTGACACATTGTTTGTTAGGGGGTCACAAGAAAACTTAATCTCTAAATACTTGTTCAAGAAAATTAAACTTGAGACCATTCCACATCCAAAACCATATCCACTTGGGTGGATTTGTAAGGATTCAAATTTACAGGTTTCAAATAAGTGCATATTTTGGTTTGCCACAACTACACATTTTGTTGACACAGTTGAATTAGATGTGGCTCCGCTTGATATTACAGGTATTTTGTTGGGCAGTCCTTAATTGTATGACAGGAAAGAAATCTTCCATCACCATGAGAATAAATACCATTTATTCAATGATGGCAAGGAGTACATTGTTATAGCACATCGCAAAAAGACAAACATTGCTATGGTAAATGTTGGATAGGTAAAGAGGCTGGTGAATTCAAGTAAGAATTTTGTTCTTCTAATGATTAAGCCTAAAGCTGATGTTATTCATGAATCATTTGAGGATTGTGATCCTAAGTTTAAATCAGATTTATATGACGTAGTTCATGCACATCATGAGATGTTTCAAGACCCAACAGGATTGCCTCCAAAAATGGAGATTCAACATGCGATTCAGTTGCAACAAGATTGTCCTCTTCCAAACATCAGCATGTATCGCATGTCGATAATGGAGAATGTTGAAATAAAGAGGAAAATCAATGACATGTTGGACAAGGGACTCATAAGGCCAAGCACTTCGCCATGTGATTCATCCATTGTCTTGATTCCAAAGAAAGATGGGACTTGGCGCATGTGTGTAGACTTGAGACCTTTGAATGAGATAACGGTAAAGAATCGATACCCACTCCCAAGGATAGATGATTTTCTTGATCAGCTGAAAGAAGAAAATTTTTTCACTAAGTTAGATTTACGAAGTGGACATCATCAAGTAAGAATTGTAGAAAGCGATATGGAAGATTTCATTCAAAACCAAACAAGGACCCTTTGAGTGGTTGGTTATGCCATTTGGTTTGTGTAATGCACCAACAACTTTCATGCGTGTTATGGATAATGTTTTGCGTCCATTTCTTGATGAATTTTTTATTTTTTATTTAGATGATATACTGATTTTCATCAAAACAAGAGAAGAACATGTCTTTCATGTAAAAAGGGTGCTTGACGTTTTGAAGAAAGAGAAATTATTTCCTAAGATGTCAAAGTGTGAGTTTGGAAAGACATCTTTCATTTATTTGGGACACATTGTAGGAGAAGGCGAGTTGAGAATTGATCCTTATAAAATGGAAGCCATTGTGAATTGGCCCACTTCCACAACAGTAACCGAGGTAAGAATTTTCTTAGGCACATCTCAGTATTGGAGAAAGTTTATTGCTAACTTTTATGCCATAGCATCTCCTATGCATGCAATGACAAGTGTGAAGAAAGGCTTCCAATGGGGAGGAAAATAGCAGCAAGATTTTGAAGCTTTAAAAGACATGATTAGTTCAAATCCAGTCCTTGCATTACCAAATTTGAGACATCCATTCGAGATACAAACTGATGCTAGTGATTATGCCATGGGCTCAGTACTTTTGCAGCATGGTAAGCCTATCACTTTTTATTCTGAAACATTCAATGGTGTTGTAACTAATTATCCTACATATGAAAAAGAGTTGTATGTGTTGGTACAAAGTGTCAAGAAGTGGAAACACTACTTGATGGGTAAAGACTCGATTATACATCAAGATCACCAACCATTACAGTTCTTGCAGTTGCAAACAAAATTGCAGCAATCACGACATTTCAGGTGGGTGGGTTTCCTTCAACAGTTTCACTTGGTTATAAGGTACAAGAAAGGTATTTTCAATAAAGTTGTTGATATGCTTTCAAGGCCAATTATAAGTGCTTCTACATTACTTAAAAATTATTCTATTGTACATGAGAGTTACATATAACAATATGCACTTGATGTTGATTTTCAAGATGTGTATGCTAGTTTGAGTGAAGACAATCAAGTTAAGGAAAATGAATATCACATGCATAACAATTTGTTGTTTCATTTGGGCAAGTTGTGTATACCAAAATGAGATAGGATAAGTGTTATGAGAGAGGCTCATTTTTCTCTTATTGCTGGACACTTTGGGCTAAGCAAAACAATGGCACATCTACAGAGGTATTTCTATTGGCCTCGCATGATAGATAGTGTGTCACATTTTGTAAGAGGTTGTTCTATGTGTGCAACAAGCAAGCCTAGAAATAGGAGGCTTTTTTTGTACATGCCACTACCGGTACCATCAAGGCCATGGGAGAGTGTCTCCATGGACTTTGTTGGAGATCTACCTATGTCAAGAAAACAACATGATTATCTTTATGTAGTTGTGGATAGATTCAGTAAAATGTGTATACTTATGCCATGTAAAAAAACCATAACTGTTGAACAAAATGTCGAACTTTATTTTCAACATCTATGGGTTCATTATGGATTGCCAACTTCTATTGTTAGTGACAGGGATTCCAGGTTCATTGGGAATTTTGGGTCCAACATTTGGAAGATGATGGACAAAAAATTGAAAAGGAGTATTTTTTTCATCCACAAACTGATGGCCAAACCAAGGTGGTGAAAAGAACCATTGTGCATCTATTGAGAGGATATTGCAGCAAAAATCCCAAGTTGTGGGATGAACAACTGCATTACATTCAGCACGCTTACAACTGAGCAAACCAATCTTCTACAAAAACTTCACCTTTTGAAGCATGCTTCGGGTATTTGCCGAAATCGCCACTGGACTTCATATTTGAGAAGGATGTTGCAATTGATGGTCATAGTGATATTGACAAGGATCAAAATTTCATTGAGAAAATTCAGATTATGCATCAACAAGTTCAAGAACAACTTGAGAAGAGTCAAAGAAAATATAAGGAGAGGCATGACAAACATATAGTTGATCACAAGTTTCAATAAGGAGATGAGGTATGGTTGCACATAAGCAAATAAAGGATGCAAGGAGAAGGTAAAAAGCTCAAACCCATTTGCTATGGTCCATTCCAGATCATCAAACAAGTTGGTAACAATGCATTTCAACTTGACTTACCTTCATATATGCAAATGTATTTAGTTGTTAATGTTGAAAACTTGCATTTGTATGAGCCACCTTTGATCGATGATCAAGGAAGTGATGTTCAGTTGCCTTATGATTTGGATTTATGCAAGAACGCAGCATAATACACATATAACCATAAGCACAGATATGCAGCAGAAATAATGCTTCATTTTATTAATAAAAGCTGAATGACTAAAATAAGCTTACAAACATAATGGAAACAAGCTAAGGCGTTGGTAGCGTATTTTGAGAAGAGATGCGGCTCAAAGGTAGTAATCCAAGCAAGGCAAAGTGGATGGAAGTTGGAAAGGTGAGGGAGTTGTACCCTCATCTACTGAACATGTAATCAAAGTTTTTTGCGGTCTAAAAGCTTCCCAATGGGGAGGTGTGATTAGGAGTTCATGAATTTTGCTCAAAATTTAAAATGCTTGAAACTATACCAAACCTGAGCGACTGGGTAGATCTCATCATTCTAATTCCGGCGCCATGAACGGTTCGAAAAACCAATGTCGTATGAGGGAGATATCGCATTCTGATCAATTTCCCAAACAACTAAAATTGCAACAGGTCTGACTGGGATGCCTAGCCAACATGCAGGTGTACAATCAGCAAAAGGGGAATATTTAGAGAATATTCCATTTTCTCTATGCCAACGAGATCTTGACACGTGATGCATTCTGGATCATCAGATTTGGTTGTATGAAGGATTTTTGGTCCAATAGTTAGTTGACACATGGCCAACCCTGAGGCTACCACGTGTCCCTTGTATGGTGGTTTAAAATTTTGGTATAGGTCCTGGGGGTTCGACCCCATGACCTCCAGCACGCCCAAAAAGAACTCTGCCAACTCCGCTGCGTGTGTGACTTAACCCTTAAGGGTCACATGTTATCTATATGGTTTTTTAATGTTGCAAATAGGGGTTGGGGACTGTTGGCGGTCCCAACCCGTCAACGGCCTTGTTGATTGGTCACACGATATATGTTATAACCATAAAAACCAATGTTCTGATGGTATTCGACCTAACCATAAACTTTAACGCAACCATAACATCTGTCAGGGATAGCGTTCATGTGATGCGGTTTGGGTGGAGTTTCTTCGTACGATCAGGCATTAACATCGACCCAAAATCAAATTTTAACTCACAATGTAACTATAGTTGTGGAGTGGGTTCCACTCTAGTTTTAATATGACCGTGCGGTTTAAGGGGGTCGGCATGTGGCCACCCCCTCCCCTAACTATAAAAATAAATGCGACGGTTAGTCGATTGGCGGGATGTTTAGTGCGCCCTCCAATTTCGGAGGTTTGGCCAATTTTAACTGCAGACAAGTGCAGTCTTCCAAATTTAGTGGAGGTTTTGTAGGGGACATTGGGAAAAAGCCTAGTCAGGTCAAGTTTCGACCAATTTTGGTGAAACAAGAGTCTACCTAGACTAATTTGAGCATTTTGGAGCCATTGGTGTAGAGAAATCAGCCATTGGAGGCTTGTAAACACATGTATTTGCAAAATTTTGAGCATAATGAAAGATGGACATGACATTGGGAGCTGGACCAGCAGATGTAGCCCAGGAGGGGTGAACTGCTTCATCATGCCTACTATGTAAATATTATGTGTGGTTTTATTTCTTTGTTATACACTGCTATTCAATGTTATTTAGGCTTATTTACATGCTTAAAATTCACAATTTCATCTATGTTTCATGGTTAAATTTCTAAATCCTTAAGCAAAAAAATGGAGACAAATATGTACATGTTTTATAACTGAAAAGACACTTAGCACAACAAACTAATACATTCCTTTCAGATCAACAACATCTCAACACAAATGGAAAGTCTATCAGCTAGATGTAAAATATCCCTTCCTAAATTGTATATTACAGGAAGAATTTTATGTAGAGCAGCCTCCTGGTATTGAAGTGCCAAGACAGGAGCATAAAGTATATAGATTGAAGAAAGCTTTATATGGTTTGAAACAAGTTCCAAGAGCTTGGTACAGTCACATCGACACCTATCTCATCAAAATTAGTTTTTCCAGAAGCAGCCATGAACCCACTTTGTATACCAAATCTCATGATGATAAAATTATTATTATATGCCTTTATGTAGATGATCTTCTTTACACAGGAAATATGATGTTAGAAGACTTCAAAGCAGTAATGCAAGAAGAGTTTAATATGACAGATCTAGGAATCATGAAATATTTTTTAGGCATTGAAATTTACCAATCTGCTAATGGAATTTTTTTTGGTCAACAAAAATATGCCACTGACATTATTCAAAAGTTCAGAATGACCAATTACAAATCATTCGATACTCCAATTTCTTAAGGCACCAAACTTAGCAAAGAAGATGTAGCACCACCCATTCATTCTACATTGGATAAAATTCTAGTTGGCAGTTTGTTGTATCTCAACTCAACTAGACCTAATATTATGTTTGCAGCAATTTTTTTCTCCAAGTTTATGAAGTCACCGAAGATTACTCATTCGAAAGTTGCAAAAAGGGTGTTAAGGTATATTGCAGGGACCATAGACTATGGTTTGTTTTATAAACATTCTGAAAATTGTTCACTTTCAAGTTATACAGACAGTGATTATGCAGGGAGTTTAGATGATCACAAAAGTACCTCAGGGTATGTTTTTCATCTTGGAACCAATCTGATTTCATGGGCATCCAAGAAGCAGTCAATTGTTTCAATATATTCTGCAGAGGCCGAATATGTAGCAGCAAATTCAAAATCTTGTCAATCAGTGTGGTTGAGAAGATTATTGAAATATATTTCAATTATTTAGAAGGAGCTGACTCCAATTTACTGTGATAACAGTTCAACAATTTCTTTATCAAAAAATCATGTTTTTCACAAAAAGAGCAAGCACATTGACACACATTTTCATTTCATTCGTGAACTTGTCAAACACAAAAAAGAAATGTGTATTCCTAAGCTCTATCTCAACACTATGTCACCTTGAAAATATTCTCCTCATCGAAGCATGTGTGGTTCTACAATATTTGGCCCTAAATAAAGGAAATTTGAGGTGGTGTTCAACATAATAACCAAGATTACTTAATTTGAAAATGTAAGTATGGAAGCAAATGCCAATTGTAATTTTATAACATTTTATTATCAATAATCAATGAATTGGCATGAAAGGAAAAAACTAAAATCAATGGTCAAAATTAACCATACACAAAAAGCCTATAAAGTAGGAAAAACATCATATCTCTCATATCACCATTAAAGAGTGGTTAAACATGTTCTAACCAAAAAAGAAAATCTATAAGTGTAATATTGTTAAATGGAAGTAGTAAGTAGAAGATAAACACTCTACCATAGAAGATATGTTGATGATGTCTCGATGCATGTTCATCTCTAACAAATATAACATTAGTGTGGGAGCTAGTTATTGACATCTATAAAACTAGTTATATCTTAATTGGATACTAGCATCAACAAACTAGTTATATGTTGATAATGTACTAACATCTACAATGCTAGTTACATTACACAATTAAAAATTAATGAATTTTATAGATGCTAATAACAATATTCCACACTAAATACTAGATTCAACTCGAATTTCACCGTAGATACATCCAATGGTTAATAATATAAGTCATTAGCAATTTTTTACTTCCCTATTCATATTGATTATTAAGGAATTTGAATATATCATATTCTACAATTAATGGTAGCCCACCTTCTTGTCCCATTGTTTTATTAGTGTATGTCTACCCACGGTTTTATTATTCCCACATACATAATGTCATAATTCCTTATCCCTTTAAATCCATTAAGGTACCAATATTTTCACCAAATTATTCCACAAAATTTTAATGTACAATTTTTTCTTAACACTTTCCCGACAAAACATTTCATACCACCTTCCACTACACAACTTCCAACTTACTATTAACTAGGTAACAAGTTAACTAGGTAACAAGTGGCTATATTAACCTTTCATTAAATTTATTTCACATTTGTGCTCAATTAAATTTAATATTTTCCTTGAATGTGTGTGTGACCATATACATTACAAATGGCTATATTAACCTTTCATTAAATTTATTTCATATTTGTGGTCAATTAAAAGAGCACAAATAAGAGCAGTAGCAATAGTTCATTCTTTTTCTTCTATCTATTTACTTATGTTGTAACTATTGAATGGCTTACAACATATCATATGCCATCAAATAAAAAGTTTGGACTAAATTGGACTAAATTGAATGGAAAACACATCAAATGTATTTTCTTTTAATATAACAAGATCTCTAATATCCTATCAAACCTTTGAAAGCTAAATTGTTTGAAATTGCTGAAAATAAAGTTTAATTGTATTTGTTGATGGATTGTATTTTTATATCATTTTATAGGAACAATTTGAGTAAAAATTAAATTTCATGGATATATTACTTCTTCAATGAAATAGGAAAAGAAGAACAAAGAATATTATTGGAATTATAGGAACAATTTGACTAAAAATGTAAATTTCATGGATATATTAATTCTACAATGAAGATAGGAGAAGAAGAACAATGAATATTACTGGAATTATGGGAAAAATTTGAGTAAAAATGTAAATTTCAAGGATATATTAATTCATCAATGAAGATAGGAAAAGAAGAAAAAAGAATATTATTGGAATTATAGGAACAATTTGAGTAAAAATTTAAATTTCAAGGATATATTAATTCATCAATGAAGATGGGAAAAGAAGAACAAAGAATATTATTGGAATTATAGGAACAATTTGAGTAAAAATGTAAATTTCAAGGATATATTAATTCTTCAATGAAGATAGGAGAAGAAGAACAAAGAATATCACATATTAAGATACTAACATTATAAAAAAAAAAATGCTCAACTGTAATCCTCATGGAAGATAATTTGGAATGACAAAAACAGTCTCTTTGGCGTACTTCCTATGGCTAAAGCGTTGATTTTCTGTCCCTAAACCGTGAACAAAAATAAAAGGCAATGTACATAATAAATATCTCTTTAATCAATTTATGGCCTCTTCATTTCATCAGGATATAAAGCCCCATCCTTGATGCGTTGCAACCTATGTACATCCACTCTCTGTTTATTAATATCAAATTGTGGATCCTGCCACCTCATATCCATCTCCATCCTCTCTTGATAAACATGAGGCCGAGGTGCATTCACAAAATCAACATTACCTAAATATTCACTTCGCATTCTTTCTAATTCCCTATTTCTAATAGCTTGTTGGACCCTTAATAATATCAAGCCTTCCTCTCTCTCATATTCATATTCATATTCATATTGGGCTCTCAATATTTATAATTCCCTATTTCTAATAGCTTCTTCCCTTAATAATCTGAAGCCAGCTTCCTCTCTAACATTTCTTGCACCTTCTTCCCTTAACAATCTCTCCCCTCTTTCAACAAAAAAATCTAAATCACTGACACGTCCATTCATTTTATGTTGCCTGTCAGGTCTCTCTTCTCTTGCAACATTAGAACTAAATAGGCGTGAAAGATTTTTCACCTTGTTGAAAATATTAATTTCAACCGCAAATAGCAGTCAGAGCCAAAGCACAGTAGCAAATTTTTTTTTTATTTTGTTTTGTCTGCACGCCACTATGCATTGAAGGACTACATTTAAAAAAATTTCAAGTTAAATTTCTGGTTTTTTATTTAAGGCAGTGGCCTGCAAATGCATTGAAAAATCGTGGATTGACCATGCAAAAGTACCTTTATCCTCTGTGTCTATCATTTGTTTAAAATCTGCCATGTCGCGCCATAAACTACAACACCAACCATGCATTTTGTTTATGTTTGAATGGGCCAATTCATAACTATGTGGACCAATAGTGTGCGTATCGCATGATGGGAAGCTGACGCAGAAAATGGATGTGATAAGCATTCATGCAATTCGGTTGAATGTATTTGAAATCTATCGTGGGCTCTACCACCAGCCAATGAGGGAGCGATCGCACAACCTCATTATCCAGTCAGCACAACCCAAAAAGGATGCGATAAATTATAAGATGGAATTTTGAATTTATGTTTTGAAGTCCGTGAAAAATATTCATAAAGGTTTTAGACTTTAGGATTAAAAGTTTTAATGTTTTATGATTTTATTAAAAATGCTGTGACATAGTTTTTATTTTAAAAGTTTAGAGTTATTATATATATATATATATATATATATATATATATATATATATATATATATAATATATATAAAATCAAAAGTGCATTGTAATAAAAAAAAAAAATGAAAAGGTCCATAGGCTGAAACAAAAAAAAGTGGACTGTGTTAAAAAGTAAAAAGACAGAGAGCAGTAAAAGAGTGTTGTGAGACTCTGTATGAAAAAAACAGAGAGCACTGTATGTGCATTTTTTTACTATGTAAAAGAGACAGAGAGCAGATTTTTTTTGTAACATTGTGTGTGAAGCAACTTGAAGCAAGTTTGTAATCCATAACAACTGAAGTTTTGAAGCCTCTCATATTTGTAACAGAGTTTCTTTTAATGAAATAGAATTTTTTTGTGCATCTCTGTCAATATTGTTAAATGATTTCTCTGTGTTAGAAGGAGAGTTTTTGTTTTCTCTCTGTGTGTATGGAATGCTCAGAAATTCAAACATGGTATCAGAGCCAATCCAGGCTCTTTGAATTTTGTCAAAGAAGATGAAGGAAGACGAAGGAGTTTGTTGCAGCCTTTGACCAATAGTGTAAAAGTTCAGCAAGCAAAGTATTTACCTCAAAACAGAGTTTTGTTTTGTTTTAAAGAGTGCAGTCCTCAGAGACATTTTTTTTTAAAACACAGTCAAGTTTAGATCATAGTTCAGTAAGCTAGCCATGGCAGGAGCCAGCACAAGCATGAGTATAGGAAATAATCAACTCCCACAGTTCAATGGGAAGAACTATGAGTATTGGGAAATCACAATGAGAACCCTGTTTACCTCTCAAGATTTATGGGAGCTAGTTGAAGATGGTTTAGAATAACCAGCAGATAAAAATTCATTTAATGCCTTAACACAGGCAGAGAAGGATGTGCTGAAGAGCAATAGGAAGAAGGACTCAAAAGCCCTCTTCTATCTCTATCAAGCAGTGCATGAAAGTGTATTTCCAATGATTGCAGTAGCAAAGAAGTCCAAGGATGCATAGGATACTCTCCAGACAACCTACCAAGGTATGAAGAAGGTAAAGGCAGCAAAGCTTCAATTAATGAAAAGGGATTTTGAAGTTATTTACATGAAGGAGTCTGACACAATAGACTCATTATTCACAGTGTTGATTGGGTTGGTCACCCAAATGAGATCTCATGGAGAGACAGTAGAATAAAGAAGAATAGTGGAGAAAGTGTTGAGGAGCTTAACCTCAAGGTTTGATGTGATAACCATAACCATTGAAGAGACAAAGGATCTCTCAAAGTTTACAGTTGATGAGCTTCATGCATCATTGATGACACATGAACAAAGATTGGGTAGAACAGAAAACTCATCTTTGGAGCATGCCTTCAAGACCAAAATTTCCTTTGGAAGAGGAATAGATCAAGGCAGAGGAAACTACAGAGGAAAAGGAAGATGCAGAATCCAAAACAGAGGAAGAAACAGCCCTGCAAATACTAATGAAAGGGGCAACAACCAAATTCAGAACCAAGGCCAAGGAAGTAGCCAACAAGGTGGACAAAATCAAGCACATGGACAAAGGTATGATAAATCCCAAGTCCAATGTCATTACTATAATAAGTATGGGAATTATGCCAATGAATGTAGGAAGAAACATAGTGACATGGGTAGTAGAACTAGTGTTAATTTTACAAAACAAATATTAGTCAAGAGAAGTCATTTTTAGCATGTAATATGGCTGAAGAAAGAAATGAAGATATATGGTTTCTAGATTTAGGATGTAGCAACCATATGACTAGAAACATTTCTATGTTTTCCATGATTGATGAAAATGTAAACTCTCAAGTTACATTGGGAACAAACAGTAAGGTCTATGTCATGGGAAAAGGTAGAGTAAGTGTTTTGACAAATAAGGGAGTAAGAAAAACCATATCAGATGTATACTATGTGCCTGGTATGAAGTGTAACCTTTTGAGCATTGGACAACTCATTCAGAAAGGATACAATGTTTTCTTTGAATATGATGTATGCACCATCATGGATAAACCACCAAGCAAGCAATGCATTGCACAAGTGAAGATGACAAGAAACAGAATGTTCCCTCTTAAGATGAGAGAAGATTTGAAGAAAGGAGCTGCAATGGTAGCAGTGACACAAGAGACTTATCAAAGAGAAGCAAAGGATGAAAACTGGTTATGGCATTTGAGATTTGGACATCTCAACTTTGGAGGTCTGAATTTGTTGCATAGGAAATGAATGGTAAAGGGATTACCATTGATTGAAAAACCAGACAGCCTATGTGAAGGCTGCATCTTGGGCAAACAACATAGAGAAAGCTTTCCATCAGGAAAGAGAATAAGGGCAAAGGCACCCTTATAAATTGTCCATTCAGATTTGTGTGGACCAATGCAAACACCATCATTAGTAGGCAGCCACTATATGCTGACCTTTATTGATGATTACACAAGGAAACCTTGGGTTTATTTCTTGAAGTTGAAGAGTGGAGTATTTGAGAAATTATGCCACTTTAAGGCTCTTGTTGAGAATCAAAGTGGGCAACATATTAAAGTCTTAAGAACAGAAAAAGGAGGAGAATATATCTCCAAATAATTTCTTCATTTTTACAAAGAAATTATGAATTCATAAACAATTTACAGCAAGGTATACACCACAGCAAAAGGGAGTTGTTGAAAGGAAAAATAGAACCATCATGGATATGGTAAGAAGTATGCTGAAGGAAAAACATTTTCCAAATGAATATTGGGTTGAAGCTATACATTGTGCAGCATATATCTTGAATAGATGCCCAACAAAGAGTGTTATGAATATAGTTCCTGAAGAAGCACAAAGTGGCATAAAACATTTTGTCACCCACATGAGAGTTTTTGGTTGTGTGGCTTATGAACACATTCCAGATCAGCTAAGGAAGAAGTTGGACAACAAGGGGAAGAAGTGCATATTTGTTGGATACAGTGAAGAATCCAAGGCATGTAGATTGTATAACCCATCCACCAAGAATTTTATGATAAGCAGATATGTAAAATTTATTGAAGAAGAAGCTTGGGATGGAAGCATTGAGAAAACAGTGAATGTTAAAAGTTGTTTCTCTCATGATGAAGATGAGGAAGAAATGGCTTAACAAAACCCCTATTTATAACTACCACCTCCACCAACACAAGGACAGAAAGGGACAACACAAGCAAGTATGAGAACACCCTTGAGAAGTGATGATAGTGCTTCTCCAAGCACATCACAAGGAGCAGATTTGAGTTCTTATACAAGCACAAGTTCACCAAGTGAAAGAGGAACCAGATTCAGAAGTCTGAGTGAAATCTATGAGAAAGAGGTAGCAAATGAAGGTATGAACTCTTTATTTGCATTATATTTTCATGTAGAAGATCCTATTCATTTTGAAGAAGTTGTAAAAGAGGAGAAATGGATAGATGCTATGGATGAAGAAATAAATGTCATAGAGAAAAATAAGACATGGGAATTGGTTGATCTCCCAAAAGGCAAAGAATTTATTGGATTTAAATGGGTTTATAAAACCAAGAGCAATGCTGAAGGTAAGATTGAAAGGCACAAGGCCAGACTTGTTATCAAAGGCTACAAGTAGCAACAAGAAAGACACTATGAGGAAAATTTTGCACCAGTTGCAAGAATGGAAACAGTAAGAGCAATGTTGTCCATAGTAGCACAACAGAAGTGAAAATTTTACCAAATATATGTGAAATCATCATTCCTAAATGGAGTATTTATGGAAGAGGTGTATGTTGAAAAAACTCCGGGATATGAGAAAGCAGGCCAAGAGCACAAGGTATGCAGATTGAATAAGGCTATGTATGGGCTGAAACAATCACCAAGAGCATGGTACAGTAGGATAGATTCCTATCTACTAGAAAATGGGTTTGAGAAATGTGAAAGAGAACCCAAATTATACATCAAGGAGAAATATGGCAAGATTCTCATTGTCGTTTTATATGTTGATGATTGATATTCACAGGTAATGATACTTACCTCATTGAAAATTTTAAAACAGTCATGAAGGATGAATTTGAGATCACTGATATGGGATTGCTGAGATGCTTCTTAGGAATAGAAGTAGAGAAAAATGAAATAAAATTTTTATTTCTCAATAAAAGTATGTTAAAGAAGTTTTGGAAATATTTAACATGCAGGATTGCAAGGTAGCAATTACTCCTACAGTGATGGGATTGAAACTAAGCAAAGAAGACAGTAGGAAGGATTTTGATCCAAGTTTGTATAAGAGCATAGTTGAAAGCCTCATGTATTTGACTGCAACTAGGACAGATATTATGCATATTGTAAGTTTAATTTCCAGATTTATGGAAAGGCCAAAGGAGACACATTGGAAAGCAGCAAAAATAACTCTAAGGTATGTGAAAGGAACAAAAAGGTATGGAATTTTATACACCACTTCAAAAAAATTTGAATTGATTGGATATAATGACAGTGATTGGGCTAGAAGTATAGATGACAAAAAAAGCACCTATGGATATGTTTTCCATATGGGATCAGGAGCCATTTCATGGGCTTCTAAGAAGAAGCCAATTGTGGATTTATCAACAGCAGAGGCAGAGTATGTGGCAACTACAGAAACAACATGTCAAGAAGTTTGGATGAGGAGAATGTTTAGGATTTTGTGTCATGAACAGGTAAAAGGCACAACAACTTATTGTGATAATAGCTCAACAATAGCATTATCAAAGAATTTAGTGTTTCATAAGAGAATGAAAAACATTGATGCCAAGTATCACTACATCAAAGAGCTAGTGAACAATGGAGAAATTATTTTGCAACATTGCAGAACTGAAGAGCAGTTTGTTGATATATTGACAAAACCATTGGGGCGGAAAATTTTTAATTATTTGAGGAAATGTTTGGGTATGGAAGAGAATCCAGCAGTTGAAATTAAGGGGGATTGTTGAAAATATTAATTTCAACCGCAAACAGTAGTCAGAGCCGAAGGACAGCAACAAAAAAAATTTATGTTTTTTTTTTGTCTGCATGCCACCGTGCATTGAGGGACCACATTTAAAAACTCTGCAAGTTAAATTTTTGGTTTTTTATTTGCGTAGCCTGCAAATGCATTTACAGATCATGGATTGACCATGCAACATCACCCTTATCCTCTGCATCCATAATTTGTTTAAAATCTGCCATGTCGCGCCATAAAATTTTCAACCACTGCATTTAAACTACAACACCAACCACGCATTTTGTTTATGTTTGAATGGGCCAAGTCATAACTATGTTGACCAATAGCATGTGTATCGTACGATGGGAAGCTGACATCAACAGGGCAGAAAATGGATGCGATAAGCATTCATGCAATTCGGTTGAATGTATTTGAAATCCATCGTGGGCTCTACCTCCAGCCAATGAGGGAGCAATCGCACAACCTCATTGTCCAGTCAGCACAGCCCAAAAAGGATGCGATAAATTATAAGATGGAATTTTGAATTTCTATTTTGAAGTCCACGAAAAACATTCATAAAGGTTTTAGACTTTGGGATTAAAAGTTTTAATGTTTTATGATTTTATTAAAAATGTTGCGACATAGTTTTTATTTTAAAAAGTTTAGAGTTATTATATATATATATATATATATATATATATATATATATATATATAATCAAAAGTGCATTGTAATAAAAAAAAATGAAAAGCCCGTAGGCTGAAACAAAAAAAGTGGATTGTGTTAGAAAGTAAAAATACAAAGAGCAGTAAAAGAGTGTTGTGAGACTCTGTATGAAAAAAAACAAAGAGCATTGTATGTGCATTTTTTTACTGTGTAAATGAGACAAAGAGAAGATTTTTTTTGTAACATTGTGTGTGAAGCAACTTGAAGCAAGTTTGTAATCCAGAACAACTGAAGTTTTGAAGCCTCTCATATTTGCAACAGATTTTTTTTTTAATGAAATATAATTTTTTTGCGCATCTCTGTCAATATTGTTAAATGATTTCTCTGTGTTAGAAGGAGAGATTTTGTTTTCTCTCTGTGTGTTTGGAATGCTCAGAAATTCCAACACACCTAAAGATTAAAGACAATATAATTAATCACCACATCATGGATTCACCTTATAAATTCTTCATGTTAATTATGGGATCAGACTTACTACTCACATGCTCTGCACTCAGTTCAAACTTGAATTTGTTTCCTCCATCGACATAATTTTCTTTGATGGCCTTCTTGAATACTTCCTCATACAACGGCACACAATCTCTATCAATACAAAAGCAAACCTACACATGTAGAAAATGGGCATTTTTTATATGCTATATGATACCTCCAACTGTTGCCAGAATTCGGAATTCAAATGATAACCCAATTACCCTCATTCCAGGAGGGAAAACTGTACTCAAAGACAATTAATTATGATGAAAAAAATGGGTCTTAGCTACATGGAATAATTCTAGCACTTCTAGTTCCAGCACGGAAAACTGTACTCAGAGGCAATTAATGATGGAGCATAATATGAAAAAAATGGGTCTAAGAGAGGAAATTAATGATGGAACACAATATGAAACAAATGGGTCTCAACATGTGCACTTGTGTAATATTCCAAATTGGAAATAGCAGCAATATAGCTCATAAAAATGTAAAGCATGGTAAATCTAAACATGACATGAGAGGGATCAATGTACAGCCATAATTTTATTAAGATATTAGCAGAAATATACAAAAATATCATGAGGGACAATCCACTCAAGCAATAAAAACAATCCTCCAATGATTAGAACATTAAGCACATGAGTTGCTGCAACTGTATAGAATGTCGAAGAGCAGTGATAGTGTTGTGTATATTAGTGTAGTTTTTGCTATAAACATATACAAATGGAATATGGCTGATAGAAACAAATAAATTCCCAATAAATAAGATGTGGGCTCTAATGCATGATTTCTAGCCAACCCGGAAAAGATTGCTAGAAATACCAAGAAATATACAATGTGACAAATAACCCTGGGATTGAGATGTCACTGCAACTGGATCTAAAATAAAAAGAGGCTATGAAAAATCTTAAATGGTGATGTCCTCCTCCAATGGTATTTCTAAATAGAACGTTGATCCCTCTACTCAGAAATAGACCCTCTTGATGAGCTCAATGAACCCTCCCAGCAACTGCCTCCAAAAATAATGCAGTTCAGAATTATGACTGCGTTGTGAGAGATGATAGATGGTTGACCTAATGCCAAAGATGTGGAAATATTCCCAGGATCCCTCCTTGTTGATCCTCCAATGGATAGGCTACCTCTCCACTGAAAAACAAGCCCAAAAATAGCTATATGAGATCCTCCTTTGCTGCACCCTGCAACACAACCTAGCTCTAAACAGAAATTGTATTGTAGCTGAAGGAGGTAGCTTGGCCAAAAATCCAAAATAAGCAAATTCAGCTCAAATAACCTCTCCTTCCCTAAGGATGAGGTAGGGATTCCCAATCAGGAACACCCTTGTGCTAAACAGCACAGCAACCCTGTTAAACAGCAAGATGAAGTAAAAGTCTAAACAGACCAATATCAAATGATAAAATAAAAAAATGAATAACAATGGTTGCTATCCCCTCCATATATAGCATGAGAGCCTCCTCACATTGGGTACCATCCATACTTTCCACCAAAAATTCGATGTCTTTTCATAAAGACCACTCCACTATGACAGCGTTGTTGATTTGGTCAAAGTTGACTGAATCAACATGATTCAATCCATGTTCACACCCAAAGGTGCTTAATCCAGCTGCTTATTCTTCCTCCTTTCACATTAGGACTGTTATTATTCCTTCTAAAGGGGTTTTATGAGTCTCCCCGCCCACTTATTCACCTACCTAGTGTTAAAAACAATTATAATATTCCATTTCGATGAAAGCTAAATTTTGGAATATTACAGTCCTCCACTCCAAAATGTTGCTTGTTCTCAAGAAACTGTAAGGTGGAGAAAAATTTGTCCCTTCCTCTTCTTGTGGCCTCCCCATCAATAGTTCCCACCATAGCTCAACATAAACTGCAATAAATCTGCCCTCCAATGGTTCCTCCCAAGTATGAAAAACCAAATGGTGTACATCATGAGAAAGTGGAAGGTGCAAGTATAAACCTTCTTGTTGTCCCATGGCCTCCTCAATGTAGGAGTGATGATAAAAATAGGGAATCTCATCCCCAATTAGATTCTACCATACCCATGCTATCATCCAAATGAAATGATCCATTCTAGGTAGCTCATCAAAGAAATCCTCAACCCCCGGTTTGTGCAATGTATTGGGGTTGCATGGAGAGATTAGCTTTTTCCACCCAAGTTGTTTCTCTCTCCATTTATGGTAAGTATGGGGTTTTTCTGATCTTGGAATAAAATGACATGGCCTCCAAGAATGGGCCAAGTTACCCCACTAAACAAATCAGCCATGAAGTGCCTCCTCCAAGGACTCAAGTTCTCCAAATGGCTCCTCCCACATGAAGAAAAGAGATGTAGTATGACAATCATGGTTTGCCCATTGTTTCTCCTAAAACTTACAACATGTAAAGTAGGGAGAATCAAACTCCCAATGGGCACCTCCAACCTTTGTCCCACTCTCCAAACAAAGCCCCCCATGAACATAAGAATATCAGTAATATATCGAAGCAAAAACCAATGAAAACAAGCTGCCATATGACAACCGGAAAGTGGATCATAGTTCCACACATGGAACCAATGCAGTGCATCCCTTGCCTGCCTCAAAAAAAAGAATAACAAGTGCCCTCCTAGCCACTTTTTTTCTGCCACAATCATCCCATAAGATGGAATCATGAAAGTACAATGTGGTGTCAATGGTGCACACCAAGGATCATGTGGCTTCCCCCACAAACAACCAATAGAATAGCCAACCTAAATGTTGCAATTGGCCTCAAGTACATCATAATATAATGTATAAGAAGGAATAATCATCCTTAATTCAACATGCTACTCATAAAAAGTAAAGTACAAATCATAATGCAAAAGTGTACCTTCTCCACCATGTACTTTGGTCCTTGAGCTGAAATGGCTCAACTGGAATTCTCCCTCACTCTCAATGAGTAGGAAAGTGGTTGTGCCAACCTCTCCATCAGCATCCAGGTTATGCATCTTTCCATATGCTAAAATATATCATGTTGGATGCCCTCCCAAGTGAACTCCTCCATCAAAGAATGATATGCATCAAAGTGCATAGAAAGGAAGTCCTCATATGTTGCATGTAGCAGCTTCTCCTTGAGGTCAGAAGATTTAGTCAAGAAAACTCTGCCATAAGAATAGATGACCACATCATCCAACGCATATCTATCATCTCCAACTAGGTCATCAAGAATCATGCAAGTAGCAAGATCCTTGGAGTACTCTACCAAGAGTTGAGACCTCCAATATGGTTCAATCCTCCTAAGAGATAGCGCTGAAGATCTAAAATGTGAAGCTCCCCACATTTTGTTGTCTTCTCCTTTGACATCCCTCATGCCAAGGTCATCCTCCAAATTGTTGCCATGCCCATCATGTAGCTACTAATTCTCAAATAGAAGTGGTGACCTTTGAAGGTTGGCCTCCCATGAGAAGCTACCATCCAAAAAGAACCTCCTGATCTTGGCCAATGTAAGAATGAGTGACCTCCATCTACTCCAATGTATGGAGGATTCCTTCCTCAAAGGAAGTACCCTTTGTTTCTCCAAATCCATGGAGCAGATCCCTTGCACCATGAAGGTGACATCCTCCATCACTGTAGCAACTTCTGTAAGCGTAGTATGTGTAGTGAGAGTGGGTGATGTGGAAAATGGGAGAATGTCTCCCTCCTCCTTGAGTTTATTCCAAAATCTCTGCGTTGTACTAGATTCCTCCCAAGTCTTCACCCCTCCAGAATCTAAGAGTGCTGAACCAAATGGAAAAGTTCCTCCCGCCAACTCTAGATCTGGTGGCTTCCTAGGTGGAATTCCCCCATGTAGTGAGACATCAAAATCTGAAGTGGATTGTACATATTATTGGATTGATTTGTCCCTCTCTTCACTGTGCAATATAGTCTCCTTCTCTTGTGAAAAAAACCCCTGAAATAAATAAGGGTGAATCATCCTGTTGGAGTTCCAGTGTTTTGGCTAGATTGGTGAGACCAAAAGACCGAACAACATCAGAACCACTTTGGGGCCCTAGGATCTAGCCCTCCTGGACCCGGAGAGGGATCTCTCCAATAAAGCAAAGAATAATATGTCCTTGAAGCTCAAAATGAGGTATTAGGCTAGGTATGAAGAACAAAGGGGGGTTTTAAATGATTTGGTTGGTTGTTGGGTTAGTCATGAGATCATAAATTGAGAAGGTTATGGAATGAAAGGAGCAAAGAAGCAGGATGTTTCGGTAAAAGAGGATAGGTTAAGAATGTGCCATCCATTGGGCTATGGAGTCATGAAAGGGAATTACTTGCAAAACAACTAGCCAAGGCTCTCATAGGGGAAGTCATATATACTAAAGGATATTCTAGATAGATGGTGGAATGGAACAATAAGGAGTGAAATGGAAAGACACAAAGGGAAGCTTAAGATCAGACCAGAGGTCATCTAACTTTAGATCTGCTTCAGCATACTCTCAAAGAGAAAACACTTAAGATTTAAACACAGAACTAGGCCTGAGATCAGAGAAGGACTTTTAACCTTCAATGCTTTGACACCAGTTCAAGGGATCTTTGAAAGGCCAATATGTTGGAAAAGAACCCCAATGGACAGGGCTAACTCTATATCCCCGGTATCCCAATTCTTCTAGCTCAAACCCAACAAGAACAACTAAGTAGCAAACCCCAAATTCACACATCAGCTAGTAGTGAATAACATCTACTACACTGGTTAAATTACATGAATTTTCTCTTAGATTCACTATCAGCAAGAAAACATCAAGGATAAGAAGAGCAGTGGGAATTAAGGTACCAAGGAGGGGTATATCTTAAGCCTGATTTATTAATTCTTATTGAAGAATAAATGGACAGCATGAATAATGTGATAAAACAATGCAATAAGAGAAACATCACCCATAATATAGACCAGGATCCTATGAAATTTTCTTGATTAATTGATGTGAAAAACTAGTCACATACACTGAGCTCAATGGCTAATACAGTCCAAGCTTTCTCCTCCCAACCTACTACATTACAAACTACTCAGCTACTCTTCCCAAAACTGTTCTAATAGTCGAATTAATCCCTACAACTGCAACTACAACAACAACAACCTTTACAATATGTTCTTCAGGGGTTCTTATAGGATAATGAATAATAGCAGGAGTAGATGTGAATTTAATGGATTCATCAAGAGAGAGTGGAGGAATTATCCATGCCCACTCTGCTTAATAGCTCTGTGTTGTACTCTGTAGTCTGGTTCAGAGTCTCTGTCAGGTTGATATTGACCTCAGATGTTTCTTTAAAGTCCTTTATGGTTGTAAGGCTCTCTGTTCTGTCTTCTTAATCAAGTAAGGTGACTGAAGATCTTCTGGGTTTCCATGCTTCCATTATCGCTCTCTTGACAGATTTTGGAATCTTTATGTCAATGAAATGGCCTTTGGGAGCTCGGGAGGCATGGAGACTTCTGTCGGAGGTGTACAGTCTGAGAAAATGTACTGCCGATGCTAAAGCAAGGATATGGCTTATTTCATGTGCTCTTTAGTCTTCAAACTGCGCCTTAATTATTTGAACACGGGATTAGGTGCTAAATATTTAATTAACAGGCCCAAAACCCTTAAATCCATTTCTGCTGCTTCACTTGGCCGCTGCTGTAATGGCCTCTCTGCGTTCTGAATCACATTGGCTGTGATTATGGAAAACAGAGTGAATTTTCCACTTTTGTGAACCCTGCACAATAAAATAAACCAATTAAAAAAAAATGGGGAGTAGTGGAAGAAACGATGTGGAGGCCTGTGGATTCAGTGGCGGAAATGGTGGATGCGGTGAAATGGGAAAAAATGCTACAGAATGGTGGAAGGGGCAAACTGATGAAGATTTGGTATGATAAGGGTCGCAGACCATCTGATCATATGCTGAAATGGTGATCAACGGTTAGGATCAATGAACGGAGGGTTTAATAGTCAGATGGGCAAAGAAATAATGTTTTAGTGTTAAAACACCAAAGCTTTAACTTTGGGCAAATACGAAGGAAATCGCGGAAAATGAATGAAGCGGAGCCATGTAACGTGGGACCCAGCTAAGGCAGAGGGCGATCAACTGTGGGCCGTTGGATCACAGGAGGCAATCAACGGCGGAGATTGCAGGATGGGAATCTATGGAAACTCGAGGAAAAATCTGAATGGAAATGCAAGATGCAATGAGGGTCGTTGATCAATACAGATCAACGGTCGGGATCTATAGATGGGCCTTCGGGCATAGAAGTGGGGAAGTGGTTTTTATGACCAAAACTGTTGTTTTCACGCGGTGAACAGGGAGGAAGGTGGTTTTCACTTTTCGAATGCGATATAGGTCCCTGGCTGACAAGTGGCTTTCAGAAACCGCCTATATCACATAAGTTCTGGCTGTTAAACTTTAGATGAGGAAACAACACAATATTGATGTGGGCCGTTGGATCTGAGGTTGTGAGATCCGACTGTGATGGAAGAACATGATATGAGGAAAGTGCATGGTCAATAAGGTGGGGTTAAACGGACGGTGGTTTCATTGTGAGCCGTTCGATCTATGCGATGGACGATCGGGATCTAGAGAGAGAGAACAAAGGCGGGGGATATGGTTAGTGGTCAAGAGTAATCCTAGCCATCATATCAAAAGGGATGAATGGTCAGGATCTAATCAGAACCGGAGGAGGCAGGGGCCAAATCTCCGATGGGCTCATGAAGCGATTGGCTCTAGACCGTCTGATCGACGACAGACCAATGGCTGCGACTGGATTAGGGTTGACCAATAGAGGAACACAGGGTGGAGTGAGGGCAAATCCTGGCCATTGGTTCTTGTGGATTCAACGACTAGGATTGCATCGGGATATCGCAATCGGGGGAAACGAAGGGTGGCACAATAAAAAATTTCGATCAGCAATGAAGCGATTGTAGCTTGATTGTTGGATTTATATGTGAATCAACGGCAGAGATTATCATCGGAGGGCTTACAAAGGAATGAGGCGGGGTGCAGTAAGACTTTGCGTGGGCCGTTAGATCTATTTAGATCGACAATGGAGATTGATCCTGGGACCCATAGAACGAATACACCATCGCATCGAAACTTTTCATTATAACACAGAAATGCGCTCCCGACCCATCCTTCCGATGTGATAAGCGCTTTATGCCTTAGCGCTTGGTTTTAGCGCTCAGGTTTATGGAGGGGAAGTGGTTAGGGGTTGGCCGAAAGGGGCTAAGCCTGTATAAAGTAAAAAGTGGGTTTTTAAGCCAAAAAGGAGGATTTTTAAGGCTAAAAGATGGATTCGGTAGAGAGAATAAGGGGCTATTAAACCGGCCAAAGGATATTTGTGAGGTTTAAAAGGGGAGTTAGGATGATTTAGAGGGTAAGTGGGGAATTTGGAGGAATTTTCAAAAGGGGAAAATGGTGATGAAAACAGAGGCTTAATGGGGGAGAAATAAGGGAAAATGGAGGCCTTTTGGGCATTCTTCTTCACAGACAGAGAGGATTTTTAACTGAAACAGCAGTGAGGATTTATCAAAGGATAAAAGGCACAGGGAGGCTTCAAGGATGATGTGTTTTCAAAGGAAAGGCATTCCTTGAAGGCTCAAAAAACATTTTAGCCCCCTGTTTTCTTGTCAAAGAATTCATAGGGGGCTAACACATCCCTTGATGTTGCTCCTTCCTTTCTTCCCCTTCCATCTCACAATCCACAAAAACTGATGCATGCTACTCCTGAATTGTGTTTTTATTCCCACATATTGAATCATTTGGGACTTCTTGCAAAGAAAGAAGGGGTCCTCTAATGGAAGCAATGGCTCCCTTTCCACCTTCATGTGGTGATGGATCTTCTCCCAATGGTACAGTGTTGTTATCTCTTCTCTACTCATCCTCTTCATCAATATGTGAGGATGCCTCATCATCAATGAGAGACCCTTGATCTTGGTCTTCCCTTGAAGGAGGAACCTCCATGCCTTCATCTATAGAAGAGGGCTATTCATGAAATGGGGATCTTTCCCTTGGCAAGGCATCATGCATGTTTCTATCCCCTTCAACAAAATTATGCAGTGGAGTTGGAAAAATAAATCTCTCCAACTCATGCAAAGGTTTTGAGTTTTTGGGTTCAATAAGAGATGTTTTACAATGCTTAAGGTCAAATCTCCTCACTAATTTCTTAGTGAACCCTGCATAAGTGTTTACATTTGCATGATAAAATGAAGCAAAACTATAAAACCACCAATCATGGGCCATACCTTTGAGGTGCAACGTTGCTACTCTAATGGCCTCCTTTTCTGAAACTTGGTGTAGGTGGAAATAGGAATCTAGCTCCTCTACCCAAGCTTTGGATGTGCACTTTGTTGATCCATCAAATTTAGATAGAAAGATTCTAACTCTCATGGTTCTATTATCGTTTATGGATCTTCTGTCTTCCTTGAGTTGGCAAAACCCTTGGAAGTCCAAATGCTCTTTGAATCTCCATGATTGAGACTCATACTCATGAAGATAGTCACTCAAGGTATCCTCCCTTGGTGCACCTTCTTCCTCCATTCTTCTTGCAGTGATTGTGGGCCATAAACTGCACTGTGGATATGCATGTGTGGTTGAATGCTCACACTCATCATGTGAATATCTAGGGCTTGCTTCACTTTCAAACCCTCTTGAAGTGTTTCTACACCTCTCTCCTTTCATCTCCTTGAGATCTTCTTTGACGCTCTTCATAGATTGGAAAAGAAGCCGAGAGATCCTCTCTTCCTTCATTTCTCCAAATAATGGAGTCTTGCCTTTGTTTCTTCTGTACATATTCTCTTTTATGTGAGAATAATCTTCTCCTTATAATGGCATAATGTCTTGAATTCACAGGCTGAGCCAAGATTATGCTCTAATACCACTGTAATATTCCAAATTGGAAATAGCAGCAATATAGCTCATAAAAATGTAAAGCGCAACAAATTTAAACATGAAATGAGAGGGATCAATGTACAGCCATAATTTTATTAAGATATCAGTATAAATATACAAAAATATCATGAGGGACAAGCCACTCAAGAAATAAAAACAATCCTCCAATGATCAAAATATTCAGCACATGAGTTGCTGCAACTGTATAAAATGCCGAAGAGCAGTGACAGCGTTGTCTATATCAGTGTAGCTACTGCTATAAATATATACAAATGGAATATGGCAGATAGAAAGAAATAAATTCCCAACAAAGAATATTTGGGCTCTAATGCATTATTTCTAGCCAACCCAGAAAAGATTGCTACAATTACCAAGAAATATACAATGTGACAAATAACCCTGGGGTTGAGATGTCACTGAAACTGGATCTAAAATAAAATGAGGCTATGACAGATCTAAAATGGTGATGTCCTCCTCCAATTTTATTTCTAAATATAAGGTTTCTCCCTCTACTCAGAAATAGACCCTCCTGATGAGCTCAATGAACCCTCCCAGCAACTGCCTCCAAAAATAACACAGTGCAGAATTATGACTGCGTTGCGAGAGATGGTAGATGGTTGGCCTGATGCCAAAGATGTGGAAATATTCCCAAGAGCTCTCCTTGTTAATCCTCCAATGGATAGGCTACCTCTCCACTGAAAAACAAGCCCAGAATTAGCTCTATGAGATCCTCCCATTAGGGGAATTTTGAGGTCTAAAATGGGCCTCCTAAGGAAATAATAAAATAATAGCTAAACCAATAAAATAATATTTATTAGTTATCAATTCACTTTTTTCACCACAATCCATGTAACCATAGTTAAATTCAATTCAAAAGTTGTACCAAAATAAAATTAATAAAAAATTTGTATTGATGTGACTATAAATAAGAATGAGCTTTTAAAAAAAAAGCCATTATCATTGAATAACTAATGCATTTGTCCTTTGTACTTAAATAACTTAAAATAAAATATAAATATAAATATATAAATTCTTAATTATATTATATGCTATTAATTAAAAGTTATATTATTTAAATTGTATAATAACATGTAATTAGTATAATATATAAAAATAATATAATATAATATAATAAATGTATAGGGATATGCATTGTTTCTTTCATGAAATATGAAATGACAATAATATATTTTTATTCAAAAAATGTGAAATAGTATTTATTATGAGTACTTTACTTTGACTTTAAAATTACTTAGAGCACTACTATGGTTAACCATGAGTTTTTATCCACCATTGAGAATGTGAAAAGTAAATACCTTTAACTCAAGAAATACCACCTCAACCATTAGGGATGATGTCATCCCCTAAAATGTGATTGGTTCTCATAAAGTGAATTTTGATTGTACATTTTCCTTAAGAGGCCCATTTTAGACCTCAAAATTCCCCTAATGTTTGATGCACCCTACAACACAACCTAGCTCTAAACAGAAACTGCGTTGTAGATGAAGGAGGTAGCTTGGAAAAAATGTAGGAATGAGGAAATGCAGCTCAAAGAACCTCTCATTCCCTGAGGATGAGGTAGGGATTCCCGATCAGGAACACCCTTGTGCTAAACAGCACAACAACCCTGCTAAACAGCAAGAGGAAGAAAAAGTCTAAACAAACCAATATCAAATGATAAACTAAAAACATGAATAGAAATGGTTGTTATCCCCTCCATATATAGCATGAGAGCCTCCTCACATTGGGTCCCATCCATACTTTCTACCAAGCTCATGCAAGTTGTCCTCCACCAAAACTGCGCTGCCTTTTCATAAAGACCACTCCTCTATGACAGCGTTGTTGATTTGGTCAAAGTTGACTGAATCAACATGATTCAATCCCTGTTCACACCCAAAGGTGCTTAATCCAGCTGACTATTCTTCCTCCTTTCATATTATGAGTTATTATTCCTTCTAAATGGGTTTTATGAGTCTCCCCACCCACTTATTCACCTACCTAGTGATAAAAACAACTATAATATTTCATTTAGATGAAAGCTAAATTTTGGAATAGTACAACTTGACTCACAATTTAGTGAAAATATAGGAGGACAGAAAATTATTTACTTGAGCAGGAAACCATCTATTGGATCCTTTGAAGGCATTTTGTTTTAGCTCATTTCCACCCTGTGATGCGGCTTTATAAATTTCGTACATTAATCTCAAATCGGAGTCAAACAAGAATAGCTTCATTCCCAGGTAAACCTTTTGTACAAGCTCCATTTTGGCTGACAGCATGCCAAAAACATGATATCGGAAACAATCTTGATTAGTTACTGAGTTTCACATAAAAATCAACCCAGCAAATTTATTCTTTATATCAAAAACTCAATTACTAGGATTTCTTGTTGGACCAACTTCACATCCTTCTTCATTTTTGCACTCCTTTTGACTTTTGTTATTTCCTTGTGCCATAATGTCCCCTTTTTGCGTAGCTGCATAAAAAAATGATGAGCATTGTATTAAATTTCACATATTTCACTTCTAGATTTCCCTTTAATTTGTGGGTTTAAAATAAGCTCAACTATGCTGAAAAGGAATTGAAGTTACCTCTGCTAATTGCAATGAAGCTTCTGTAACCTTCCCGAGAATTGGAACAAAGCCCTATGGTATTGTAATATCTGATGAGGACAATCAAAGAAGAAGCTGAATGATATAGAAATTGATGAAAACAATCGAAGAAGAGTGGATGTGTATATAATGATGAACCATGCACCAAATAAAATATCAAGTGGCAGTTTGGAGGTGGTCAACTCCATAGTGGGTAGGTCAGAGTGGAAATGGGCCTCGTGATTTTAAGGTTTGGTGGGTGGAAATGGTGATTTTAAGTTTTGGTGGGTATTTTTCTGTCTTGGAAAAATTTGTGTTCTTCACACTTCAAAATTCACTCACATAATTATTATGTATTTTGTATATAATATAATATAATATCATATCATATCATATCTACCATTTTTGTAACTTAAATGTTTTCTAATAATAATTCTCTCACATAATTATTATTTATTTTTTATATAATATAATATGTTGTGAAACCAGCTCCAAAAAGAGAAGAAAGAGATATCAACGCCTTAGAAATAAGCCACTTCGAGGGGGACAACCTCCAATACATTAAATGAATGAACAATTCTTGGATGATTAAAATTACAAAACCTCCTTTCTATATATAGGAGTCCATGGGGCCACAATGTAATCCTAGCTAACCTAACAATAATGATTTAAGGGCACAATAATAACAATATGGGGGTTACAAGGGTACAATAATAACAATAAGGGGGTTACACTAACAACAATAAGGGACTATAATAGTAATATAGGGACCTAACATGCCCCTCTTCTTCAAAAAAGTGTTGTCCTCAACGCTTGAGTAGCTCTGGGTGCTTCTGTATAAAATTCTCATCCTCCCATGTAGAATCTTCAGTGGGTAAGTTCTTCCACTTGATGAGATACTCTGAAATTGATCGATTCCATAGCTTTCGAGTTCTTGTTTCCATGACCGCTTCAGGTTCCAATATGATTTTTCCTTCCTTATCAAGTTCTGGCAATATTGTTTGAACTAGAATATTTTCACCTATAACCTTCTTTAAGCATGAATCATGGAAAATTGGATGCACTTGTGAAGAAGCAGGAAGCTCCAATTTGTATGCCATAGTACCAATCTTTTGCAACACCTTGTAAGGACCATAGTACTTTGGCGATAATTTATTATCCTTCTTAACTTGCTTGAGGGGCATTTTTTTGTATGGTTGTAGCCGTAAAAACACCCAGTCTCCTACATCAAAACTTCTCATGCTACGATGTTGATCTGCCTGTTGTTTCATTCGATTTTGTGCCAAATTCAGGTTTTCCTTTAAGAGTTGGAGAACTTCTTGTTGATGCTCGATGTGATATTGCACTGCTTGAACCTTCAAATTTTCTCTTAAAGATGATGTGATTGATGGTGGATGATATCCATAAAGTGCCATAAATGGAGTCATTTTTGCTGCAGTATGGAAGGAAGTGTTATACCACCATTCAACGAGAGGTAACCACTTGACCCATTGTGTTTGTTTATCAGATACAAAACAACAAAGATATACTTCCAAACATTTATTTACTATCTCAGTTTGACCATCAGATTGAGGATGATAAGATGAGCTATGAGCTAATTGAGTACCCAAACAAGAAAATAACTACGTCCAAAAATTTCCAGTAAAAATGGGAACTCTGTCGCTCACAATAACCCTTGGGCTTCCATGTAGCTTTTGAATTCTGTCCATAAATGTAGTAGCAATCGTACTTGCTTTAAATGGATGAGATAATGCACAAAAGTGTGCATACTTGGTAAGTCTATCAACTACCACCATGATGACACTCTTTCCTTTGGACTTAGGTAAACCTGTGATAAAATCCATTGAAATCTCCTCCCAACGTTGACTTGGAATGGATAAGGTTGTAGAAGACCCGCGGTCTTAATTGTCTCAACTTTATTCTACTGGAAAACCAAACATTCCGCCACAAACTTTTGAATATCAGATTTAAGGCCATCCCAAAAAAATTCTTTCTTCACCCTGTGGTAAGTTTTTAAAAATCCTGAGTGTCCTCCTAAAGGAGAAGTGTGCAATTCCAAAAGAATCTTTTGTTTTAGTTGGAAATTCTTACAAAGATATAAGCGATATTTGTACCAGAAGGAATCATTTTTCCAACTAAATGTATCAGATGTACTAGGATCTTACTGCAACTTTTGAATGAGTGTCCACACTTCTTCGTCCTTCTTCCATTCATCTCTTGTTTCAGTTATCCAATCTACTTGGATAATAGAAATGGCACAAAGAAATGCTTCCACCTCTTTATTCTTTCATGATAGTGCATATGCAACAACATTTAGCTTCCCTTTTTGTATATTATTTCAAAGTCATAACCCAACATCTTTGTGACCCATATTTGTTGCTCTTCTGAAGATAGTCTTTTTTCCAAAAATTGTTTAAGACTATCATGCTCAATTTTTACCTTGAAGTGTCTTCCCATTAGGTAAGTTCTCCATTTCTTTAGTGCATGCAGTATTGCTAACATTTCCTTCTCATAAATAGGTTTCTGTAAATACTTTCCTTTTGATTGGACGACTTTCAAAAGAAATGGGTCTTCCTTCTTCCATTAAAACAGCACCAATTCCATTTCTTGAGGCATCACATTCCACAATAAATGTTTTTGTGAAGTCTGGCATAGCTAAGACTGGTGCTAGGCACATTGACTCTTTAATATGTTCAAAGGCCTTAGTTGCTTCAGGAGTCCATGGAAATGCATCTTTCTTCAATAATGTTGTTAGAGGTACTGCTATTCTCCCATAATTCTTAACAAACTTTCGATAATACCCTATTAACCCAAGAAATCCTCGCAACTGCTTTATGGTTGTGGGGAATTTCCATTCTTTAATGGATTTAATTTTGTTAGGGTCTACCTTAACACCCTCGTGAGATACAATATGACCTAGATATTCCACCTCTTGTACTCCAAAGAAACATTTGGATGTTTTTCCATATAATTGTTTCTCCTCCAATAGTTTGAGCACCTTGTCAACATGTTGAACATGATCCTTCCAAGACCTGCTGTAGATTAGTATATCATCAAAAAATACTAGCACAAATTTTCTAAGGAAGGGTTTGAAAATGGAATTTATCAACCCTTGAAATGTAGAAGGTGCATTGGTAAGGCCAAAAGGCATGACCAAAAACTCATAATGACCCTCATGAGTTCGAAATGTTGTTTTTGGAATATCTTCAGTCTTCATTCTAATTTGATGATATCCTGAACGAAGATCCAACTTGGTAAAATAATTTTCTCCATGTAATTCATCCAATAATTCATCAATCACAGGAATGGGAAATTTGTCTTTAATGGTGAGCTTATTGAGCTCCCTATAATCCGGACACATTCGCCATGATCCATCCTTCTTGCGTACCAATACTACAGGAGCAGAGAAAGAACTTTGACTAGGTTGAATTATACCCGCCTCTAACATTTCTGCAATCATACGTTCAATTTCGCTCTTTTCGACATAAGGATATCTATAAGGCCTGATGTTTGGAGGAACACTTCCTGGAATCAAATGAATAGCATGATCATGATCACGAATAGGTGGGAGTCCTTTTGGATTTTCAAAAACCTTGGAATGATTGTCCAAGACTTTTTGGAGATCTGCAGAAATAGATGATTTTGATGTTGGAACTTCTAGTGAGCATAATTGTGCAATTATGCCTCGTTTTTCTTTATTTAGAAGCTTTTTCATGACATTAGAGCTTATTATCTTTCCCGGCTTCCCTGCAATACCCCGTAATTCGACTTCCTTTCCTTCTGAAAAAAATTTCAAGAAAAGTTCTTGAAAATTAAAAACTACCATCCCCAAAGATTGTAACCATTGTACTCCTAGTACAACATCAGCACCTCCCATAGGAATGGAAAGCATTGGACTAGTCAATACATATTCCCCCATGGTTAGCTTGATATTATGGCATTTTCCAGAGCAATTTATAGTTCCTCCATTTGCAACCATCACTTGACATTATGGTGTTGGGTATAGGAAACAATTCAATTCCTTGGCTACCTTACAATGAATAAAATTATGGGTACTACCTGAATCAATCAACACTATTACCTTTTTCTTCTTGATATTTCCTTCTATATTGAGAGTTTGAGGAGTGATAATTCCTGCCAATGCATTACACGATATGGTCGGACTCATTTCTTCCTCTTCTTGGGTTGGTTCCTGGTGTATATCCTCTTCTTGTTCATTTTCTGTAGAAATTGACTGAATAATGAAGATTTATCCACTGATATTATCTTGATCATACACTAATTCGAATTCATGTATAACACATAACCTCTTCTACAATCGATCATCAATATGCAGAAATAGAAATAGTCACATGCGCACATAAACACAATATGTAATGGGGAAAGCTTATAGCTGAAAACCCCTAGCTATTTTGTATATTATAATAGAAGATAACATGTAACAATATCAGTACAATACTCCTCACAAGTACTCAGTACTGTCTCCAAAAGTTACACACAAACTAGCTCAGTTTTGAACAAGTCACGGGTTCAAAACTCATCCACTATTTGCCTGCCTCTATTGCGCAATCCAAGTTGGTTGAATGAGAGATCCAAGTTCGAATCTCCTTGGCTTCAACTACACAATCCTCATTGGAAATCTCCTCCAATGCTTGTGCAAGTGTCATGCACAACTAATGTCACAACTAATAGCAAACTCACCCTTTCATCTACCTCTTCTGCTGGTCTTCACTGAACTGTCCATGCACTGTAGTCAATTGATGTGTTCTTTAGTTGAATAATGAGTTAATGTTTAGTGAATTAAATAATATTTAATTCACTTCACTCATCTCTAGTGTGTTTGTCAGTTAAACTAAACACAACTAGTTCAACTAAGTTAACCCGAACACAACTCCACCAACTGTCTCATCAACTCCACCAAACTCCGCCACTTGAGTTCTAACCGAAGTCAACCATGCATGAGCTCACCAAACACTTAGAATTAAGTGCACTCCCTAGTAAGCCGTGTGCATGGGCTACATCTGTAGCTCCAACCGAAGTGTCAAAAAGAGGATAAACTAAAGTTTATAGTCCAAATATTATTAAGGGTTAAAAATATTGACTAACCTTATTTGTTTTTAGACAAAGTACTTAAAAACAAAAATAGACGACCGTATGTCCACAGCATTAAGTCCATCTATTTTTACCAAATCGACCAATCATCCAATAATAGAATACTGCAACTCCTAGACCATGCTCCATATGTCTAAAAATAGACATAGTCTAAAAATAGACTTTGCGCCAAAAATAGCCTACGGGCCCACTTAGTGAAGGCGACTTCATTTCACTAAGCTCCATCATCTTGTTGCATTTTCAACACTCCCTCTCAACAAGATATGGATTATCTACAAACCCTATCCTGCCTCTGTGGAATTCGAATTTTCTCCTGGTGAGCGCCTTCGTCAAGATGTCAGCATCCTGATCCTCTGTGGGAATATATGAAAGCATCATGATCCTCCGTTGAACACAGTCTCTGATATGATGGTACCTGATGTCTATGTGTTTGGATCTATCATGAAATACTGGATTAACCGAGAGCTTGATGCAGCTCTGGTTATCACAATAAATCACTGTAGGCTCCAAGTGCGACCCGAACAATCCAATAAGGATCTTCCTCATCCAAATAGCTCCTCGCGATGCACAAGTCACGCTATGTACCTACTGCCGAATCGGGAAAGCGACGGATTCTGCCTACCGTGTACTCGGTGAAACCCATTGTCAATTCGATACCTAAGACTACTCCAGATGTGCTCTTTCCGTCCGTTGGGCTCCCTGCCCAATCTGCATCAGTGAAGCCGGAAAGCTTCTCTCCATCCTCCTGTCTGTACCATAGACCATATCCCGATGTGCCACTAATATAACGCAATACATGCTTGCCTGCCTTCCAGAAGAGCTTGGTAGGCTTAACCATAGCTTGCGAAAGTTGGTTAACAGCATAGCATATATCGGGTCGTGTATTGACCAGATACATAAGCGACCCCACCAACTGTCGATAGACAATGGCATCCACTACCTTCGCTGAAGTAGCATCCTCCTTCCTCCATCCACCAGGAAGAGGAGTATCAACAGGCTTGCAGCCATGCATGTTGAACTTCTCCAGTATCTCCCGGGCATACTTACCCCGAGAAACAAACAGTCCATCACTGCCCTGCCAAATTTCCAATCCCATGAAATAATGAAGGAGGCCCAAGTCCTTCATCTCAAACTCTTTTGCAAGATCCTCCTTGCATTAGAGTATCAACAGCTCATCACCTGTCAAAATCAAATCATCTACATAAAGTACAATGATCAACAACTTACCCTCCACCACAATCTGGTATAGGTTAGGATCCGCCTCACTCTTGGAGAATCCAAGTCCAGTGAAATAACTGTTTATCCGTGTGTACCAAGCACGAGGTGCTTGTTTCAACCCATACATCGCTCTCTTGAGCCTGCACATATGCGACTCGCTGCTGAAGATCTCAAAACCTTCATACGTTTCATGTAGTAGCTTCATGACCTACGAGGAACGTGCCTTCACATCCATCTAATGGATGTGCCATCCCATCTGCGCTGAGAGAGCTAGGATCGTCCGTATGGAAGAGTACCTTATGACAGGTGCAAAGGTCTCCTCATAATCGATCCCCTCGATCTGTGAGAAGCCAAGGGCAACAAATATTGCCTTGTACTTCTCCACACTCCCGTTAGCTGCCTGATTCACTTTGTAGATCCATCGCAAACCCACCACTGATTTCCCCTCTGGTCGCGGGACAATCTCCCATGCATTGTTTTTGACAATAGAATCATACTCTTCCACCATGGCATCTACCCATGCGGAGTCCTCCACAGCTTCCTCGAAAGAGGATGGCTCTGTCACGACACATTTGCTCACAAGATCCATGTATCCAGTGTACCGATCCGGTGACTGCCTCTATCTGCGCTGTGCTGTAGGTGGTCCTAAAACCTTCTCTGCATCTCGAGCCAGTCGCTTAGCTTCTGTAGTGCGCTTGCGCCCTCTGATGGTTGGCGCTGCATGAGTGGTCTCTTCAACTTCATGAACTTCCTCTTGTGGTTGGTCCACATCCAGAAGCTCCTCCTTAGGAACTAATAGCTCCTCCTCTGCATGCAAGTGTGGCTCCCTCTCAAGCGAACACTTCATGGCTTTCTCCTCCTGAAATTTGATATCTCGTCGCACAACAGTCTTGCGACTGTCAGGAAAATACACCCAATAGTTGTGAGGTGTATCAGTGTACCCCACAAATATTCCAACCTCTGCGGTCAGATCCAGCTTCTTTCTGGCATCCTTCGTCACATGCATGTAGACAGGTGAGCCAAAAATCCTCAAGTGAGAAATGTCAGGCCTCTTGCCAGAAAACGCCTCCTCCGGTGTACTCATGCCAAGTATCTTGTGAGGACAACGGTTCTGCACATACACTGCAGTATTGCATGCCTCTGCCCACAAGTGAAGGGGTAGGCCCTGATCATGCAACATCGCCCGTGCAGCACCCACGATCGTTCTGTTCTTCCGCTCAGCAACCCCGTTCTGCTGTGGGTTATGGGGTGCGATGAGCTCTCTCCGAATCCCTTCTGCGCTGCAAAAGTCCTTGAATTTAGCAAATATGAATTCACCACCATTATCGCTCCTAAGAGCCTTCACATGCTTCCCCGATTCCTTCTCAACCAGCGCCTTGAATTCACAGAACTTTGAATATGTCTCGCTCTTCTTCTACATGAAGAAGATCGAGTACTTCCGAGAGAAATCATCAACAAAGATCACATAGTACTTGTGCTTTGCTGTCGAAGCTACTGAGAAAGGACCACACACGTCTGTGTGAACTCTCTCAAGGATCATCGTGGCGCGACTATCCTTCTCGTGAAAGGTGGCTTTCACATATTTTCCCAAGGTACACCCCTTGCACTGATCTGACTGCGTAAGAGTGCCCTTAGGAAGCCCAATAGAAATCTCCTGCAGTATCTTCAAAGCTCCATGGTGAAGGTGGCCCAATCTCCTGTGCCACAGTTCGCCCTCATCATCCCGGCTCACCACTTCTCTCGCCTTGCATGCCATTACTGCGCAGCCATCTACTTGCAACTGATAAAGGTTCTTGACTCGAACCCCTATCTTCCGGGTTTCTCTAGTAGTCTTACTACGCAGAAAATCCTTCCCTTCGCTGAAGACCACTGTGGAGCGATAAAAAGGGTCTCTTTCACCTCTAATTACCTTCACATTAATTATCAACCCAGGGACGACTTTTTATCTCAAGAGTGTACTCAGTCTGAGGCGGCTATTTACTCAAGAGTAATGTTTTGCAGTATAGTGCTTAAAATCCAAAAGTAAATGAAAGATGGAAATAAAATCTACTTACAACAAAGCATTTTAAGACTTAAATCATGCATTCGGAAAAATAAGCAATGTATCAGTCAAGGATTCGACAACAATAGCCCATCCCTTTGGAAACTGATGTAACCAAAAGTAATCAAGGAACAGATCATCAATCTGGGGACTAGACAGCAAATGCCAATGCCCACTACAGTTTCAGATCGTTCTGCACACCAAATCAAAGATAATGCCAATAACAGGAAATGGAACAGCAGATAAGAAATGAACAGCAAATCTGGAATGGAACAGCAAACGAACAGCTAAGTCTCGCGAGTCGTAACCAAACTTAATCTATTAACCCAAATGCATTCTTCGCAATCAAATAACAATCTTTCACTCTTAAGGCGAATCAAGCAGAACACACTAATGGAACAACAATAACTATTGATAAATTATGAACAGCATTAATAAATCATATACGCACACAACACGCTGGAAGGCCAAATACAAATGCATAATAACTTAACACAGGCACACGTTAATAGTAATCTGAGTCTGATACCGCAAGTATTAACCCTGGTTAGAAAGGGTAACGATTACAATTCATAATGGAACCACAATGTCAATTGAATAGCAATCGTATGAAGTATAAACCATAGACAAATACAGTAATACCAGCTTAAGAAGGTTACAGCTTGGTTACTCTGCAATTAAACAGCAATAACGTTATGTGGAGAACAGCAATGTTACATTAACAACTTTAAAGGAATAACAATACATTAGAATGCACATGACGATTTTCTTGTTGCAGAGAACGAAATAGGAAATATAACAGAGCTGTAATAAAACACACCAGATTACCGATTCAAGCTGATAAGCAAAACCACGCAGAAATCAAAGAGATAATATACAGCGGCAAGTGTCCTCCGGGGCCGGGCCCTTAGCCTCCAAGGGAACACCGCCTTAAGTTAATCCAGACGCAAAGATGAGAGAACCACCAAGTTTATATTAATGCATCGGACAGAAGTACAATGAACCAGTTCTCACAAGACTCAATAATCAGAACTGATGTTTAACAGAAAATTACATAAAAACGTATCTCCAATTCATCTCCTACACAATACGTGCTTCTCCTTTTATAATCAGAAGGAGGAGAAATTGAATAGTAAAAACAATCTTCCCATAACAATATTGGATTTCTTCCAACCAATTGATCAACAAGAAAATAGATTTACATCCATCTTTCAATAACAGCAAGTCGAATTTGGCTTTTCAGCTGAGATTTGGAGGACGGCCGCAACAACAGAACTGAGAAAATCGTGCTTAAAGAACTCTACGAATCTCTCAACACAGGCCGAATTTGGGCAAACCGTTCTTTGTTAAAGTTAATTGGGTCCGTTCTGGACAAAACCCATGTTCCGGATTTTCCAGATTCGTCCTCATTTTCTCAGAATCTCAACCGCAAAACTATCACTCCTTATTCCAGCGCATTTCTGAGTTGGCACTTTTAATGATCAAATCTTCAATCTGGAAATTACCTTGGAGGCTAAAAATGGTGAATAATGTTATAACCAGCTTATTAAAACTATCATTGATAAAATAATTCATAATCATCAATTTATTAGAAATAAAGGAGAATAAATAACATTCATTCATAAGAGCATAAATCATTATAAAATGGATTTAAATAATAAATTATAATAAATGACGTGATGAAGAATGGTAGAAATGGGTGGAATAAGCGCTCACAAGTGATAATAATAATGGCATATTAACGACCCAACATACCCCCACACTCAATATGTTGCATGTCCTCATGCAACGAAAACCTGAATATATTGCATGTCTTCATGCAACCCAAAGACAAAAACCCATGTGTTAACCAAGCAATAAAAAATATGTTCATCTTAGCTCATGAAATGGATAGAACAAATGAATTCTTCCTTAATTAATGAATATTCAATTTTAGAAATCTTGATGAAGGCATAACAATTTTTATATTGACATTCAACTATATGTATGAAGTTGCAGCAAAATATGATATAAGTAATAGCAAACTTCATTAACCATTTTCTCAAAAATTACAAACCAGATTTTGTTGAAATGTTGCAAGTAAGTTTATAATATATGAATGTCTCTATGATCCAAAAATCAGACTGTTTTGATGCATGGATCATGAGATATAAACAAAATGACTGTAGCTGAGAGTGCATGATTTCCGAAATTTTATGAACCAATTTATCTTGAAATTATCTGGGTTTGTATTAATGATACGTCTGTGTTTTCCAAAAATCACAAGAATTGAGTTCATAGTTTTAAAAATATTATGGAAATCAATTTCTACACTGAAATTGTGTGCCTTAAATGAGAAAGAAAATAGAAACATCCATCATGCGTATCAATTCCTCCCCCTCTCTGAAGAATTAGCATGCCCTCATGCAATGCTAGAAAACAAATAGAGGTGGTTGCTACCAGCTGTTGAATTCTATGCTTGGTGTAAAACAACATGAAATAAAGGAGGTGTTGAGATGGAATAAGAATAGCAATGGATGATAAAGAATATGGATGACATGGTCATAAGAAAGAAATGAATGAAAGGAACACTCCCCCATACTCGAAAATGATATGCCGCTGAAAAATAGGGAGTGGTATAGATGTGGAATGAAGGATGATAAATAACTCAAAATGGATTTTCATGAAATTCTCCTAAATTCGTAATAAATCAGAAAATTATGCGATTTTACCTCAAGTTTTACCTCCAAAAATGTGGAATGACATATATGGACTGGCAGTTGTTGAAGCTGATGTAGGCAGAGTTGGTGCTGAAAGTGATGCAAAAGGTGGAATCCAGGGAAGCACATCATGTCTGAAGAATTGTTCATGTTCGCGAGTTGCTCGAGCCTCTTCTGTAAGTTGCAATAGTGTGGTCATGCTATGAATAGAATTCTGCCCATACTTGTTGTTTTCCTGCAAACAAAGCACTATTTGGTATACAATGTTCTTGAATCCATAGTGTAAGCAATAGATAAGATGCATGCAAAAATTTCAATCAGAAAAACTTATGTATACATGCAATACCAATATTTTGGCAAATCAACAAGTGATGGCAGAGTGCAGTAATCATATCGCATGCAATCCCATAATGCATACATTCCCCCCTCCAATTGGAAAATGAATTCCATGACCATAAAGCATATGAGAGGTGTTGTGTTGATGGCAAGGCAAGGGAATGAACAATATAGCAGTGAATGAAGCAGAGTACACATATCAATGATAGGACAACGAGAGTTATGATTATAATGAGAGCAGAGTGTGTAAAGATAGTTATGAATAAGAGATAGGACGCTTTGGATTGATGATAAGTTACGAAAAAGAGAAAAAGAACAACAATATGCCAAAAAGATGCTTTACTGATAGTATGCTAGCTGAAAATGATGTGATTGATCATAAAACAATTTCCCATGCATAAAGGTTCAAAACAGGGAAAAAGTTAAGGAAATAACTTCTCTGATAAAAAGAAAAAAATAAGAAAAAGGTATTATGATAATAATTGACGATAAGATATAACTTCAATACCATAAGCAGAGCCGCTGCTGCCAGCAGGCGTCCATAGCCTCGGCAGGGTTGCTGTTTAACCCATATGAGCCAGGATCCTCATTTATAAATGGAGAGTTACAGCGCTGTTCTACAGAAGAGATCAGTGTGCTGGCATGGTAACCAGATAACCACACTGCCATTCACTGGGATGTAGCAAAAGTGATCAGGCCGGCTCGTGATGAGACCTCCTGTTCCAAGGATAATTTGACTATCCAACGGATCATAACCCTGGTGTGGTGGCCATAATGGGAATGTCACTTTCTTACAACCTTATGAACATGGTAGGCTGGCTCGTAATGAGACCCCCTATCCTCCATCCGTGAACAAAATTTTGTTATTACACAATTTTATGATAAAAAGAGGGAGGCTCAGTACTCCTTAAGAGCAGGGATGGTGGAAGAAGTTGAACATGTCAATAGAAAAATATACCCATAATCTCATTTATTACAGACAGAGAAGATTATAATCCAGAAGGGTGGAACCAACATGGTATTAAGATGATCAATCAATATCATGTTCAACAGAAAACAATGCGGTAAAGTAGTATATAAATAATTGTGTCCCTTTTGAAAATAATCTATCATCAAGGAGCTGTCCTGTTAAAGATCATAACGTGAATGATATTAACTCGCTTCAATAAAATCCATAATTCTTGTCCTCGTAAAAATAGTGTACTTCATGCCATGAAGGGGAATCAGTAAAATGTGGTTGAGATGAACTAGGAATAGTCCCACAAGAGGAAGGAAGGGTTGCTCTCGAAAATAATCCCAAAGTGTTGCTCTTTTGAATGAACAGCAAAAACACTCAAAAAGTGGTGTTCCTTAAAGGAAATGCAAAAAAAAAACAAAAATACACACAAAAAAGTGTGAAAATGCAAATGTCCTTCCTTTGGCAAAATGAACAGCGAAAAACTAAAAGTGTCGTTCCTTTGGAAAAGGAACAGCAGAAACGCAAGTGTCGTTCCTTTGAAAAAGGAACAGCAAAAACGCAAGTGCCGTTCCTTTGGAAAAGGAACAGCAAAAGCACACGTGCCGTTCCTTTGGAAAAGGAACAACAAAAATGAAAAGTGCAAAAGTGCTATTCCATTCGAAAAGGAACAACAAATCGTGAAAGTGCAGAAGTGTTGTTCCATTTGAAAAGGAACAACAAAACGTAAAAGTGTAAAAATGGTGTTTCATTCGAAAAGGAACAGCAAAAAGTGCAAATGCAGAAGTGCTATGCCATTTGGAAAGGAATAGCAAAACGTGAAAATGTAGAAGTGTTGTTCCATTCGGAAAGGAACAACAAAAAGTGGAAGAGCAGAAGTGTTGTTCCATTCGGAAAGGAACAGCAAAACGTGAAAAAGGAACAGCAAAATGGACAGTCATAAAATGCAAACATGCAAAAAAAACAAATTAGATGTTCACGACATTGATGCTGAGGATGAGTTACACTCTGAATGAAGCAACACCTGAAACACAAAATATAAAAAATATCATAAAAGAAACAATGTTTTATTTAAAAACAATATGTAAATAACTAAATTAAGTTACAACAGCTATGATGTTATGTCAAAAAATGATCTCTTTGAAAAATGTTTTGGCAGCAGTGATAAGACATGAATCTTCAGATTGAAATCAATTCTTCATTTCTTTTATTATGAATCCGTTGGGTAATGACTTAGATGAAATTCCTTTGTTTCGTTAAATTTTTTTCAAGAATCACTCGTCCATAAATTGATCTTCTTTATTTTCCCAGGACCTGCAAAAAACGAGTATCTACCTGCAATAAAACATTAAATCATGGAGAAAGAGAGGTGATCGGGCTCCCCTAATCCAAGAATGATGCAAAAAAACAACAAGTAGTTACTCTATATAACAAATCCATTGAGAAAATAACAAAGTAAAATTTATTTGTCACCTGCGGGAGAGCAGTGGTCGACCATACTATCCAGCAGTGTTTTAATCACAACTTCTTTGTTTTTCATCGAAATTGAGTGATTCCAAAGCCAAATGAGAGCTAATTCAAAAGTTTATCTCCAGTAGCAACAGGTTTTAAAAATTCAATGCTATGATATGTCAAATTTGTTTAGAACAACCTGCATAATAGAGTCATTTTCGATTACCCAATCTAGACCAACGATTGATATTTCAAGCATAGATTCTTCGTTTGATGTCGGATTCAAATGATTCAAATTGGAAATGAAAGTAGATTCATTTATTTATCTTCAATAGAAACAGGTTTTGAAGAAAAGAAGAATTGATAGGTCAAACACTGTAAGGAACATCCGGAAAAACAGAGTTTTAAGGGTGCTGATTTACGATAGACAGTCAGTATTTTGATCATAACTTCCCCATACGATATCGAAAATGAGTGATTCCAATTGCATTGGAAACTATATTCATAGGGGAATCTACCATAGAAACAGATTTTAAAAATATGGTCATTTAGGCCTCCAAAAACTGACTGTCCCAACTCTGTTCCTGAGCTGCCCGCTAGACATCCGGTCAATGTTTTGGTTCTAACTTTTTCGTTTCGAATCCAAATTGACTGATTCAAATTGGGTTAGAAAGTAGACATCAAGGGCTACCTAGGGTAGAAACAGGTTTTAAAAATATTCATTTTTGGTCCCTCAAAACATGGCTTGTCATTGTTTTTCAGAGGAAATTTCCTTGACCATGACAAAAAAAATATGATAGTGAAACATTTTTTTAAATTGGTGATAAAGTGAATATGAGTGTTTTTAGAAACTATTTCCATTAAGTCATCTACAAACACAAATGAATTAAAAAAAATTATCTTAATGTTGATTTGCATAGCATGTTCTCAATAAAAAAAAAAAAAAAAAAACAACTGGCTTAAGCGCTCTGAGTGATAATAATGGCATAATATGTTACTTGACCACATCATACCCCTTGTCTTCCAAGCACAGCACGAGATCAGATTCTTATCAATCCTAGAACATGCAATACTTCCTTCAATACGAAGGGTTTACCAGACTCCCTCTCAAAGGAAATGGTACCGATACCGGTCGCACTGTATCTACCATCATCACCCATCTCGATGTGCACTCCAAGATCTTTTTCCTCCATATCTGAAAACAGATCCTGATCTCCTGTCATGCGAAATGACGCACCACTGTCCAAGAACCATACTGATCCCATCACACTTGAGACCAAGCATGCGATCAGTGAAAAATCCAGTTCGAACTGGGAGGCCAATGCCTCTTCTGCTGCAGATCCAGTAGCCTTCTTATTTTTCTTCTTCTGCGGACAATTTGTGGCATAGTGTCCGTGCTGGTGACAGTGAAAACACTTCACCTTGAACATGTCTTGCTTCTTGCCTTTCGCACCAGACTGAGAAGCTTTCTTGCTCTTCCCCTTCTTTGCTTTGGTAGCCAAAGCGCAATTTTCTTCATCAGATACCTTTGATGAAGATCCGTCCCTGGTAGTCCTTCTTATCTCCTCTTGCATGAGATCCGCCCAAAGTCGCTCCCATCCCGGAAACTTCTCCCGACCATTGACAGAGTCCTGATAGGAATGCCAACTCTTCGGAAGACCAAGGAGAGCCAGGTCCACCAAGTCCTCTTCATCGACAGTCACCCCCACACTTCCCAGCTCATCTCTGCATTGAGTGAACTTTGTGAGGTACTTGGCGATACTGTCGCCTTTCTCCATCTTAATGTTTCTGAGTTTATCCTTGAGCGCCAGCTTCCTTTGGTCACTCTTGCTCTGGAATAGATCTGTCAACGCTTTCCACATCAAATATGGAGAAGCTTTTCCATGCAGGCTGGATACAATGTGATCCTTCACGCCCTCCAACAGAATCCTTCGACATTTCACCATCTTCTTTTGCCAAGCTTCAACTTCAGCAGGATCAGTAGGCTTTTGGACATCCATATCTACGAACTCCTTCAGCCCATTATCTTCTAATACTGCCTCCATCCGATCTTTCCATGCAACATAATTCGAACTTCCTTTAAGGGCATATTCGAGTCGCAAACCATTGAAAGACATTTTCAACTCTGGCACCAAGAAATCAATCTGCTGCAAAATTCGAATTCCAAGCTCAAAACTCAACTGCCTCTGGATCTGTGAGAAAAAATTATTTCTAGCACAGAGATTGACTGTATGGGAATTTACTGGATATATCACCTTTTAGAGAAAGGATGGATCCAGAGGCTACCTGGCCCGATACAGACTCTGTCTACCGAAATAATATTGTAATCACTTCAATAGATCTCGATGATCAATTCGCTCTGATACCATGTAGAAATTTGTTGAATAATGAAGATTTATCCACTGAGATTATCCTGATCATACACTAATTTGAATTCATGTATAACACATAACCTCTTCTACAATTGATCATCAATATGCGGAAATAGAAACAGTCGCATGCGCACATAAACACAATATGTAATGGGGAAAGCTTATAGCTGAAAACCCCCAGTTATTTTGTATATTATAATAGAAGAGAACATGTAACAATCTCAGTACAATACTCCTCACAAGTACTCAGTACTGTCTCCAAAAGTTACACACAAACTAGCTCGGTTTTGAACAAGTCACAGGTTCAAAACTCATCCACTAATTGCCTGCCTCTATTGCGCAATCCAAGTTGGTTGAATGAGAGATCCAAGTTCGAATCTCCTTGGCTTCAACTGCGCAATCCTCATGGGCAATCTCCTCCAATGCTTGTGCAAGTGTCATGCACAACTAATGTCACAACTAATAGCAAACTCACCCTTTCATCTACCTCTTCCACTGGTCTTCACTGAACTGTCCATGCACTGCAGTCAACTGATGTGTTCTTTAGTTGAATAATGAGTTAATGTTTAGTGAATTAAATAATATTTAATTCACTTCACTCATCTCTAGTGTGTTTTTCAGTTAAACTAAACACAACTAGTTCAACTAAGTTAACCCGAACACAACTCCACCAACTGTCTCATCAACTCCACCAAACTCCGCCACTTGAGTTCTAACTGAATTCAACCATGCATGAGCTCACCAAACCCTTAGGAATTGCGTAATTCCTTCTGTCAGGTGCATGGGCCACATCTGTAGCTCCAACTGAAGTGCTGCAGGAGGATAAACTGAAGTTTATAGTCCAAATATTATTAAGGGTTAATAATATTTGACTGACCTATTTTTAGACAGGCAGTCTAAAAATAGACTTCGACCTGTATGTCTAAAAATAGAGGTCCATATGTTTTTACCAACTCGACCAATCGTCCAAGAATAGCATACTGCAACTCCTAGACCATGCTCCATATGTCTAAAAATAGACATAGTCTAAAAATAGACTTTGCGCCAAAAATAGCCTGCGGGCCCACTTAGTGAAGGCGACTTCATTTCACTAAGCTCCATCATCTTGTTGCATTTTCAACATTTTCTTCTTCCTCTTCACAATCTATGTAAAATAATTTCTTCTTAGCACACTTATGACCTTTAGTGTATTTTCTATCACAATTGTAGCAAAGCCCTTTTGCTCTTTTTTCTTCCAATTGTTGTGGTGTCAACCTTGTAGGTTGTGGAAATCTAGGGGTAGAAACACTTCCCTCTTTATAGAAGTGAGTGGTAGGCTTCCTTGTCGCCATAATTTTACATTCTCTTTTTCTTGCCAACCTGAATGCTTTCTCCAATGAATCAAGTTCCAAAACGCGAACTTCATGTTGGATGTTATCATTTAAAGTACCTATGAAGAGATCAATCCTGTGTTCCTCTGGAATATCAGTTACCCTTATATGCAATTTTTGGAAGTCCTCAATGTGCTCCCCCACTAAACCCTTTTTTTTGAGATTTATCAATTGGCTAAAGAAGGTGTTGCTCTTCGTATCCTCATAATGTGCTATCATTTCCTCCGTAAAAATTTCCCAAGTGACAATTTTTTTATGGGAGCAAAGCCATTGATACCACACAAATGTATTTTATTCTAAATGTAAAGTTGCAATGTGTACTTTTTGTGTGTTTTGCACATTATGGAGATCAAAATATTGCTCCATCTGTAGTATCCATGTTACAGGATCCTTTCCATCAAACTTCCTCATATCCACTTTTGGAATATGGTGGTTCTTCTTGCCAACATTAGATTTTATGAAATCATGATTAACATTTACTTTGTTCCCATCATGAGTTTCCTCTACTATATTTTCACCATTAGGAAACATTTCTTGTATCAACTTTGTCAAACCTTCCATGTATGCTTTTAGATCATTCTTCATGTTTTCCATTTTCTCATCTATCTTAGCTTCCATGTCATCCATCTAAGATTCCATGCCATCTATCTTAGATTCCATGCCATTCTTCAAACCATCCATCTTAGATTCCATGCCTTTCTTCAAACCATCCATCTTAGTTTCCACACCTTTCTTCAAAACTTCCATGTCATTTTTTGTTTCTCTTTGCGAGAGCGAAATTTTTTGCACTTGCTCTTGTAATTTTGATATGTCATGTTGTCATTCTTCGTCTTCATGAGTCATAGTAGAGCTTTCTAAAGGCTTAATGGGTGTTGAATTCTTTTTAGGGGCCATCTTACAATCCAATACTGATATCTATTCTGCAATATGCTCTTGGAATCAATTCAACTTGATTCTTCAAACACGACTTATGCAATTCGGAAAATAAAAATACACACCTTTTACTTACTTTTGAGGAGCTCGATATTGAAATTGAATTATCTCTACAATTGAGGATCCTCAATATCTGAAATTCAACCTTATAGTAGCCCTCTAAAGCTTATTTCAAATACCATAGGTCTGAACTGATTTGGATTCTTCAAGGAAAAGTTATGTCCAATCTCCCACAATGACCCAATTTTGGATTGGTTCAGTAGAGCGAACTTGTACGACGTAACACGTGTCACTGTTTCCTCCTTTGGCTCCAAAATTGATAGAATGAAAACTACAGTTTTTGCACTTGCAGCCACTTTTTACAGCATTCCAATCCGATGCTCAGAGAGAGAGCTATGAAGATTTTCCCACGATCACCTCTTTAAGATGAAATTCAGAAGCCTCAAAAAGCCCTAACTTCCATAGATCATATCTCCAAAAATATTGCGAACCAATATCTGAAATTTTGCAATTATGTTCCTCAGGATTGCGGCTTCGTACTCTAAAAATTTCAGCGTCTAAACCTTCGTATAAAAAAAATTATTATGAAAATACCACGATGACCTGTTTAGGTTAAATTCAGGAGCCTGCAAAATGACCTAACTTGCACAGATCATATTTCCAAAAATATTGTGAACCAAGCTCTAAAATTTTGTGACAATGTTCCTCAGGATTTTGGATTCGCACTCTAAAAATTTCAGATTCTGAACCTTCGTAGAAAAAAATTTATAGCGAAAAGTCCACAATGACTTGTTTGGAGCAGCGAAACCCCAGAATCTCAAACCTCTGATACCAAATGTTGTGAAACCAACTCCAAAAAGAGAAGAAAGAGATATCAACGCCTTATAAATAAGCCACTTCGATGGGGCAGCCTCCAATACATTACATGAATGAACAATTCTTGGATGATTCAAATTACAAAACCTCATTTCTATATATAGGAGTCCATGGGGCCACAATGTAATCCTAGTGGGGCCACAACGTAATCCTATCCGACCTAACAATAATAATATAAGGGCACAATAATAACAATATGGGGGTTACAATGGTACAATAATAACAATAAGGGGGTTACACTAACAACAATAAGGGACTATACTAGTAATATAGGGACCTATCATAATATCTACCATGTTTGTATCTTAAATGTTTTCTAATAATAGACATTTTATATTAATGCATAAAATCGTGTTGTGTCTTCTATTCTTTTTTAGGGTTTTGAGTCTAATTACATTTTTTAAAATACATATTAAATAACAAAAAATTCACAATTTTACTAACAAAAAAAACCAAAAAGTAAAATAATAAAAAAAAATGTTATATATATAATAATCACAAATAAAAAACACCATAACATTAATTCCTATATTGAGGGAGGACGCTATCACACTTCACCCGAGAAAAGCTCTAGTGAAAAATGATGTTATCACACTTCGAGGATGCTATCACACTTCACCCCAGAAAACCTCTAGTGACAAATGATGTTATCAAACTTCACCCCAAAGACAATGTTGAAATTCATAAAAACTTTTTACCCATGTAATGTATTATAAGCCCCTTGTTTCCCATTTTTGTTATACATGTAAGATTAATCAAAGCACACACACATGGAATTACTAAAATATTTATTAATGACAAATAAAACCCCTAAAATGGGGATATGATGTTATGAAAATATCTTGTGATAAATCATGTAAATAACAATGACAATTCAAAGAGACCCACAAGGCATGAAAAATGCTAATACTAGATCAATAGAGAAGGTTTTTCACATGAGCATGAAACTCTACACCCTAGAGTTAATTTTTGTATTAGCAACACTTTCGATGTAGGTAATGCTCTATAAATTCTTTCTATTTTACAATTTTTACACATATAATAAGATAACATGTAAAATCATATAATAATATTTATCAACTAAATATGACCCATAGGACATGGCATAGAAATTTGTATTAATGTCAATATCGAAATGATGAAGAATGCCATTGATATGTCAACTTTTGTGGATATTCCACTAGAACAATTATTCACAAAAAATCTAATAAAAAACACTAACAATTATACTATCAAAGTTGATTTTCCATTACATCTTAGATTCTTTAATGGGTTATTTTCTATTTAAATGAACGAAATAACTGAAATGTGAGACACACATAAGACAAATAAATACACTCACACATAAACAATAAACACAATTTTTACCATGAGAAACCCTTACAAGAGAAAATTCAATTGAAATATGAGGCTATTTTTCTCTCTTTTTTTGGAATAGAAATACTTAAGTGCAATGGAGGAGGTACTCCCTTTGGAGTTACTTGATTCCTATAGTGTGTAAGATTGCTACAAAACCTCATCGCCATTTATTCTACTCTTTAGCTTCATTTTTCCACTTTCTCTTCTTATCAATGGAATATTTATAGTGTCCTAGAATTGAACCTCTACTCCTCTTAGCAACCCCATATTTAACATAACTCGATAACCAATTATGGGTTATTTCTCATTTTCCACACCTCAACTAGGCAAATGATTTTTACCTTTTAAAGTCTTCTTTAAATTCCACATGTGGCTATCCATATTTTCATAAGTAATGTGGGATGACATTGAATCCTCTCATACCATGGTGGTCAACATAGTAGGCTAACTTGTGCTAGGCATAACTTTTGTGTATGAAATCCAATTAATGTTATTACTGCACCATTGGAAACAATTTTGAGTGCATATTATTATTCTAGGGTGTCGTACTACAAATAGATATTGTTGTCCCCAAAAAATCCGTTTTGATGCATAAAAATCACTCTGGAAGGTTTCAAACCCATTTCTCTCAACTAGGACCCACCATTAACATAACCTCACAAGTTGATTCCTCTAATTTATTTCACTTTGAAAATATCAATCTGGATGAAAAATAATATAGTGATATAATCTACATCATACCTTCCCATTTATGAAGGCTTGTAGTTCCCAAAAGATTTACTAAATTAGACAAGAAAGCTTTCCTCTGCTTTCTTCCTAGAGTACCACTTTTTTTTTTTTTTAACAAATTTGGTTGCTATTAGTATTCAAAAAAAAGGAGACAAAACTCTAATGGTTACAAGAGGTCATATAAAAGTAGTGAATAGGGGAGTAGCAGTGATGTCTGTCATTACCCTTTTGCTTCTAACTTTCAAAAAAAATTGAAATAAAGAAAGAGCATAGATTCGGATAAACTGAAATAGTAGAAAGATGAACTTGCAAGACATGATTAGTATATGTTATACGGCATATCTGGCGGGTATTGGAGTCTTCCAGATTGGCATCTACACCTTGGTTTCTTGCATTTGTGGAGCTAGAGCTCGGTGTTGTATTCTTTTCCAACATGTACTTCAGGATTTCAATATATTCTTGTGCGTGGGCGCACTTGTTGGAGAGTTCTTTAAACTGCTCCTGAAGGGAGGTGACCCTCTGATGGAAGAATTTAAGATCATCTTATTGTCTCTCTTCATCCAGCTTAGCCTGAAATTGTAGCTTGTCATCCATGATCTTCTGATGGGCACGGATCTGCTCCATCTCCGCTTGGAGATCAGCACAGTGCAGACAGTCCTCACTTCTAGCCATTCTGAGCAGTGATAACCAGTTTCCAAAGGTCTAAGACAGAACCAAGAAGTTGAAAATGGAGAGGGATGAGGCTTCAAGCAGAAAGTGTGAAGAAAATGGTAGCGGAAGAATAGGGTTAGGAGTTGCAGGCTGGTGGAAAGCGCGAGGGGCGATGGGCACACTCACAGAAGAGCAGACACATAAAAAAATAAGCAAAGGCCTCCTTAGCAGAATAGTGTAATCCGAGAGGAAGGGAAGGCATAGAAAATAGGATGGGTGTGGGACAAGCCACGGGGAGTCACGAGGGAGTTGAGGGAGGAATTGAGCGTGGGAGTGGAGAGGGCAGTAGCCTCGAAAGGGGTAAAATTGCAGAGGGAGATAAGAATCATAAGGATAAAGAATTGAAATCATAACAGTATTGGTGGGAGAGCAATGCGCGTGATCCTGAGGCACGTGAAAATGCCTCCAAATTTGAACTATGATGGCAAAGGCTCTCCGAGTCCGTAGAGTGATGAGCCATTTGTAGAGGATCCTAAGCTGAATGAGTAAAGTCATGGCAGGTGGATTTGAAATTCGATCTCATTTCAAGAGAGGAATCTTATGATCTGTGACAATCCCTGTTGGCATGGATGTCTGCCTCTTTGTTTAGGGTGCGGAGAATGTGGTAGAAACTGACACCCTGCATATTTTCCATAAGAAGTTGGCATCTACTTGTGGTTTTCTGAAGGACTATGTTTGTTGTCGAGCGGTTATGGACCATAAGGCTGATGATGATGGTTGAATCGCCAAAGATCATGGCGTTGTTTATGCCCAGCTTTTACAGTTGAAGGATGCCTTGCAGCTAAGCGAGAGCTTCGGCCCTATTGTTGGAGAGAGCTCCTAATCCCCATTCGAAGGAAGAGATGATTATACCCTCCTCGTTACAGATAATTCCACTAGCCCCTACCACACCCGGATTGGACTTAGACACACCGTCAAAGAAAAGAGAAGGTCTTTTTCAATTCCTTAAACATATGTTGAAATCCTCCTCGCTTAGTCGGATTTTCCAACTATTGTTGGTGATGTTCCACTAATTGTTAAGTTTTTTGCTGTGGTTGATGATGTTGTTTTTATCCAGCAAGTAGCTTATGAAGTTGCGCTCTTCCACACATAGATCCTTGTAGTCAATCTGATTATGCTTCTTGGTAGATATGGATTCCAGAGTAAGGCTTCTTGCTTTACTACAAAGCTTCCTAAAATCGGTTGTTTTATCCTTGAATACTTTTAAGTTTTTCAGCCAGCCAAATATTCCAGAGAGTTGAGAGGGGGAGAGTATCCCAGACTCTTTTTGATATACTGTTTTTTTTCCCTTCCAAGGGAAACTTTTCTTCCATATGCCCAAGGTTTCAACAATGGTGTTGTGAGAGCCCCATGGGAGTTTGGTGTTTGAGATGAGTTCCTTCTAACAGCTGATGGAAAAGGGGCACTCAATGAAGAGGTGATGGATAGTTTCTTCAGCGGCTTGACATTTTGGACAACGAGAGGGCCCAATTATGCCTCGTTTTTTTAGATTTTCAGAGGTTAAAATTTTTCCTTTGAGTAAGGTCCAAATGAAGAATTTGATCGTGGGGAGAGCCTCTGATCTCCAAACTAATTTCCAAGGAGACCATGTGGGCGCAGGGTATTCATTTTTGAAAAAAAATTGGTAACCAGCACAAATAGAATAAGACGATCCTGATGGATCCCAACGAAAATCATCCTCACAGTCCTACTTTAAAGGAGAAATTCCATGTAGATGAGTTTGGAGGGCTGCAAGACTCGCTCCTAAATGTGTTGGTACCTCAGGGAATTGCCACTCAGTCCAAATCAAAGAATGAGAATCCCAAGTGGATATCTAGTTTAAGTTATGCAGCCCCATGTTGCTGAGATAGGCCACAATAAGATGAGTTCCCTTATTACTATTAATGGTGGCCTACCCCATAGTTATGTCCGCTCCAATGATGATGTTGATGCCACCCTTAGGCACTTTGGATATTTTATGGGCTAGAGAGGAAATAGCTTTTTTACAGAGCCCCCATATTTGTGTGCAAGACTTTTTGGGAACACCTTGGTCAAGCAGATGCTGCCTTGAAGTGTTTAGATATTTAACTTCCAAAACTCGCTTCCACCAGGCAGGCTTTCCACTGATAAGCCTCCAGATTATCTTCCCACCAAAGGCCAGGTTCATAAGTTTTGGGGAGCGAATACCCAAGCCTCCATGTTCTTGGTCTTGAATAACTTGCTTCCAATTAATGAGATTGTATTTCCTTTTCTCACATTTCCCACCTTGCGAAAGGAATTGATGAATAATGGCCTCCATTTTGTGATGAAAGGTGGCATGGTCTTGAAGTAGGGAGAACTGGTATAAAGGCAGGGAGGAGAGGCCTGATTTGAGAAGAATAAGGCAACCAACAAGATTAAACCAAGAATCTCCCCAATGCTGCACTTTCCTTTTCATTTTTTCAATGATGATTTCCCACACACCAGCCTTCACGGGACCTATGCTCATAGGCATGCCCAAATAAGAGAAGTGTCCCCAATCCAACTTGAAAGGGACCTCAAAAATTTTGGCAATGTTGTGCAAAGACTGAGCTGAAGTATTCCATCCATAAATGTAGCTTTCGAGATGATTTATCAGGCCTCCATAATAGCTCATAAATTTATCCAAGAGAGACTTAAATCGATGGGCTATGATGTTGGAGGCACCTCCCATTAGTAATGTATCGTCAGAAAATTGTGAATGATTCATGTTTTTTACTCCATTGCAAAACTTAATGCCAGTGATGAGTCTAACCCGGCGCTTGTGGTCTAGGGCCTTGCTGAAGGATTCAGCCATTAAAATGAAAAGGTAAGGGGACAAGGTACAGCCTTGTCTTAGTCCACGAGATGACTGAAATGAGGGAGCAGGCTTGCCATTAATAAGGGGGGGAATCCAGGGGCCAGTAATGTAGGCTTTAATAAGATCAAGGAAAGAGGAATCAAATCCCATTTTTTTAAGGACTGTAAAGAGGAAAGAGTATCGGACTCGGTCAAAGGCATTGGCTAAGTCAAACTTTAGGATAAAACCTTTTTTATTGTGAGAGAGGCTGGAATGGATTGCTTCTTGGACAAGTAGGATGGAATCAGAGACTTTTCTATTGGACAAGAGTCTTCCTTGGTTCTCGGAGATGAGAGAGTGAAGATGGGGTTTCAAGCAAAGAGCTAAGATTTTGGTTAAGATTTTATAAGAGGCGTTACAAAGGGAAATGGGTCGAAATCTGGAGAAGGAAGATGGTATGTTTTCTTTAGGTATGAGGGCAAGATGAGTAGCATTGGTATAACATCCTAATTTGCATTTGTGTTGGGACCATTGTATCAGTTTGACCAAATATTTTTTTATAATTTCCCAATAGGTCCTGTAAAAACTAATGGAGAATCCATCTGGTCCCGGAGCTTTATCTGGATGCAGGGTCCATATTGCTCTTTGGATCTCTATTTCATCAATTCCTCTAGTGAGAAAATTATTGATGCCCTCATTGATAGTAGTGGGAAGATACTGGAGGAGATCAGAATAGTCCTCTTCGCTTTTCATCTCAGTGAGGAGTTCTTGAAAGTGATCAGAAGCGGCCATTTTGATTGCTTCTTGATCGGTATGGAGAATGCCATCAACATCAGTGATGGAACTAATGTTGTTACAAATTTTCCTAACAGTGGCTTGTTTATGAAAATAAGTAGTGTTCTTGTCACCACCTTGGAGCCATAATTGCCTCGATTTAATGCACCATTTCTGCTCCTCTTCTCTATTGGCATGATAAAGCTGGCAATAAAGGTCATTTTATAGCACACGATGTTCTGGGTTGAGCCCATTTGTTTCAATTTGATCCTGAACGCTTTCCAGTCTTCGCTTTATATCTGTTTTTTTCCTCTCTGGCTCTTTGTATAGGGATTTCGCCCATTCCTTGAGAGCGATTTTGGTGTTCTTCAACTTGCTTTCCCATATGTATACAGGAGATCCTTCAATATGATGGCTCCAAACAGTCCGAAAAATATTATTGGCTTCAATAATATTGTTCCACAGAGGACTGTATTTAAAGGGTATAGGCCCTAAATGACATTGCTCTTGAAGTGAGAGCGTAATAGGATAATGATCAGAAGCAGATAAATGGAGGACAAGGACTGAAGCTGTGGAGAAGGAGGCTAGGAGGGTGATGTTCACAAGAATTCTTTCTAGCCACTCCATAATATTGTCTTTCCCAATTCTGCGATTGCTCCATGTAAATTTACAGTTTTTAGGAACTATGTCAACCAGCTCATGCTCCTCCATGATGTCTTCTAACTGAATTCTAAGAGGATCTTGACTGAAGGTTCATCCTATTTTTTTCATTGGAGTGGAGGATGAGAATAAAATCTCCTCCTATTATTATATTACTATTCTCCTCTTCGTCTATGTCAGCCTTGATAGAATTCCAGCACTGTTCTTTATCTTTGTAGTGATTAGGTCCGTAAACATTGTAGATGACTATTTTTTTGTTGTCTTCGATGTACTCCAATATGACTCTGATCCAGTTCTGGTTGATAATGTTGCTGATAAGTTTCCATTCACTATTGTTCCAAAGGGTGACAATACCCCCAAAATCCCCTCTTGATTCAGTAAGAAGGCCATCATACTGCTTGAGCTTGTCAATAATGTCTTTCATTTCTGATTTTCCTTGTTTGGTTTCTTGCAGGAGAAGGATACTAGGGTTCTCCTGGATTATAAGATCTTTAAGGGCAACGGTTTTGGAGGGGTGCCCCAGTCCCCTGCTATTCCAAGAAAGGATTTTCATCATTGAGTACCAATGGTACGAAGGGTTGCTCGCCCTCCTTGTTCCTTAGCCCCCATCTCCTTGCTATTTTGGCCCAATATGTAGGTGTCAATAGGTTTTGGGTGCCCATTGCAATGTCTTTTTGTGCATTTTCGTCTCTTTTTTGCTTAAAGGATCTCCTGCCAGGCCCTTGTTTTTTCTGGGGTTCAATATTTGCACCATGTTCTTTCGAAGAGTTTCTAGTAGCCTGGATGGAAAGGGGATCAGGGACAGAGGGAGGGTCCTGGTGAGTAGGGGAGGAGCTTGGAGCCTCAGGTTGGGAGAGGGGAATGAAAAAAGGGGGGTCATCCTCAGGAGGGGTTAATGAGGAGAAGGGGTTGGAAGATTCCAAGTTGGAATTTGGAAGGGGGGGGGGGGAAGCTAGGCAGAGGAGGCAGAAGGATGAATGGGAGGTTCCTGGGAATAGGGTGAGGAGGTGGAGACTATGGGGTTGATATGAGAAGGATCTAAGGATGGGCCAACTTTAGAGTTAGAGGCAGATTTCTTTTTTTTAACCGTTTCCCATTGTGCTTCTTGGTCAGGGTTTTTAACATCAATAACTTTAGAACAACGATTTGAAAAATGGCCATATTCGGCATACCTTACATTTGAAGGGGATCTGCTCGTAATCAAGTTTCTGAATGTGAGTCCAATCATCCACCTTGAACTTGATAGCCTTTGGGATCCCTTTACCTAGGTCAACCTCTACGCAGATCCTGGTGCCTGCTTGCATGTTGTCCTTTGGCTCATTGTGATCGATGAATTTTCTGATGGCAATCCCAATGGCACGAAATGAATCGTCCCCCCAACAGTGAAGAGGGAGGTGAGGAAGACGGACCCAAACTCGAACCGTGTTGGGCACATCTAACTCAGGATCGAAGCCCGGGGTCCATTTGTTAAGATATAGTCCTCTATAATCCATGAAGTAAGGCCCATTCCTGAAGATTAAATCCTTGTCCTCCTTAGATTCGAAATGAAATGTGAAGAACCCTTTCCCACAAAAGCGTATGGAGATTTTTCCATTTGTTTTGTCGGCCCAGTTTCATTCAACCCATCGCTGAACCATTCTCGGAGAGGGCCAAAGCCCAGTGAACTATCCTATCAGTCCTTTTCCAGCCAAAGAAAGAGTGGCCATGCGAGGAAGAGGAGGAAGAACGACTTCCTAAAGCGCCTCAAGTTTCTTAACAAATTTGGAGATTGTCGGGCTAGGCCTCTGAGGAGGCAGAGATTTAACGAGATCAGAGAAGGCAAGTTGAGCGGCGTCTACCTCTGGGGAGGAGCCTGGAGGGGCCATGGCTGAAGAAGAGAGGGAGCAGAGCCGGAGAGCCTGGAAGGTCTGACGCAGCTGTAGAGCAGCGTGACCTAGAGAGGGCCTGAGCGCAACATTGTCGAGAGCTCAACGTGAGAAGTTTTCTTTTCAATGTTTATCTTAATGCACTTTCCCAGAGTACCACTTTTATTTGCATGGAAATTATCCAATTAATGGTATCTACCAAAGGCAACGATACTTGTGATCTTGTAGTTATGGATTGTTTATGGAAAACTAAGTCATTTTCCAACTCTACCTGAGCATCTCGTGTTAACACCTCTATGGAAGCGAGAACTTTCCTCTCCTAATACAACATGGAAGGCTCATAGAGTTTGAGATTCTCCACATTCACTATTGAGTAAAGGAAATAGTGTCTGGGGTAGATTAAGTTTACAGGATTCATATCCCACCTTTCCCAATATCTTAAAGATAATATTGCAGATCCTTGATCTTCTTACCAAGACCCTATAATCATTTCCTATTAAATCATAACCATATTATCTTTTCCACTGTAAATGGCTTATTTTTTCTTTGATGATCACGCTTGGCCTTATATTTTTCCCATGACTTCTTCAATGTATCATATTCTTGAAAATTGATCTTCCTAATATTATCATCAAAAAAAATTTCTCATAATGCATTAGTTTTGTAGTACTCTCTCTCTCTCACTGCCTTATTTTCCATACAATGCATCAATTTTGTGGTACTCCCTCTCTTCATCTTATTTTCCATTGATCCAAATTATTTTCTTTGAGATGTATTAAAGAATTAACATGTAAATTTTTTTCTTAACCATGAAACTTTAAAGGCATAAACATAACAAGGGAGAATCACATAAAGTCATGCAAGAAGACATGGAATTAATATCAGAGTTTTCCCAAGAGGGACTAGGTCTTCGGGCCCTAATCAATCCGTGGGGAGGCCCTCTTTCATTAAGTGGAAATAAGAATTAAAGTACAAGAATTAAATGAAAAATTACAACCTTATGTTGGAAATATTTCCATTGATGGAAAAGGAGCAGCACCAAAATTATCATTAAGACAAAGGAGCAAAGAAGCAGCAGCAATAAGGTAAAGGAGCAGATCAGGCAATGATGCAATGAGAATGCAAAAAGGAGGTAAGGAGCAGCAACTTGCAGCGAAGAGGCAAAGGAGCAGCATTATAAGTATAATCTAAAGTAGAGAGAATCAAAAAAGAGTCATGGAGAAGCTTTAGAGTTATTACTTAAGGCAAAGGAGCAGCAAAGAAGAAAGGAGAAGCAAAAGAGGCAAAAGACAGTGTTATGCATCGAAGAAGAAAACTGTGCAGTGCATGGCCAAGTCGGGCTGGTTGTAAAATGCATGCAAAATAGTGGGTCTGCTTTCAGAAGATCGTGAACGAGTCAGGTGTTCTACGTACAACAAGGAAGAAATGAACGAGCGCAACCAAATAAGAAAATGCTTGAAGGATTCGTGAATGCACACACAAATTCAAGCTAGTTTGCATTCAGAATAATGCACGAGGGCACATGAAGTTCAACGGGTCAAGTCGACAAATGGAGAAATTCGTAAATTCAGGGGTTAAGTCGGCAAACCAGAGTGAAGCAGAGATGGACGGTGAGGATCAAGTCGCATAAATGATAGCGAGAGATGGAAAGACCAGATCATAGAAGATGGTTGGCGCATATTGCACATCGACGATTTTTGTGTTTAGTGCAAAGTCGCAAGGAGGTAAGTTATTTAAGTTGCGATGCAAATCATATCGCACATCACATAAGATAAGGAGAACCATTATGGTAAATTCTAAAAGGTGCAATGTGCGATAAGGTTTTCGCCACAGGTTGTGAAATCGCAAGCGAAAGGATGATTGCAAAACCGCAGAGACACAAGAAATTGCGAAATGCGAACTGCGGGAGATGACGTGGCAGCTGACGTGGAACTGACCCCACAAATCATAAATACATCTTGATGAAGTGGCAGACGATGTTTCAGGTGACGTGGTAGACAATGTGGCAGTGGCATGGCACCCTGGTGGGACCCGAACCTTTTATCACATGTCATAAGAGGTTATAACCAAAGATCGGAATATACGATGGAAAATTGCGATAAGACAGGTGGGACCCCTTCGCATATCGCAGATCAGCTGTTCGAAAGGACTAGAGCACAATGGATAACAATAAAAAGTGTCGAACTACGATGAGAGACTGGATGCGATACCTTCCAAAGGTAAATGATAATACATTTAAAATTCTGGGTGTATGTGTATTGAGTTATGAAATCGCATCGGGAGAAAGAAATATGTATATAACATATAACATAGAGGAACACCAAATTTCCATAAGAAACCGGACGCAGAGACAGGTCGGAGTTGAATTTTAATATATTTCAAATCCAAGGTATATGAATTTTTATAAGAAATTTCTTAAGAAAAGTAGGGGAGCTATATATATCAATAACACAAGAAATTTTAATATTCGATATGAGGTCGGATGTGATTCATTCCAGATTTCCTTTTTAATATATCTCAGGTCCATGGTTGTATGTGGTTACACTGGTTTATAAAGAAAAGTCTGAACGTAGGAGTAGACTCGGGTAACAAAGGAAAAGGCTGAATGCGGGAAGAAAAGACTTGGGTAAGTAAAAATTCGTGCAGAACAGTGACCTGAATATAGAGTAATGGTGTATTGTGGCTGGTTAATAACAAAACACTCAACATGGGCAGAAGGAGACTCGAGTAGATGACCTGACACATAGAAAAGGAGAAGAAAGTTGAACGATGTGGGCAAGAGAAGGAAGGTAGAGTGGGTCGAGTCGGGAAAATACGGTTATGCTGCACTATCTTGAAACATAATATCAAGTCAGAAAAGATGGTATGATTCACAGTTAAAAATATAATAGCAGGCAGAGAAGTCAAAGGGACAGCAGGCAGAGAAGACAAAATGAACAAAAAAGCAAGAAATTGAAAGGGCTGAATTGAAATATTGTTGTAATTGTAAATGTAAATTCATCGATTATTTTATATTGTTTGTGATGCAAAGGCAAGTCTCCCAGGCAAAGAAAAACTCCATTTTACACTAAAATAAATGTATATATTGTTGTAACATTTTGAATATTTTGAGTGAGGAAATGAGTGGGTGGAAGGAAAAGAGTCATGCCTATTCACTTCATATTCCCATATAGAACAAAAAAAGCCATGAAGTTATCTCTATAAATGATGTTATTGTAATGTGCATAGAGAGGTTAGAGTGTGGAAGGATGAGAGTGAGCAGATAGAGATGTTATGCACATCCAGAGCGATACAAAGCAGATATGAAGGTTGAAAGGGCAGCAGTGAAGAAGGAGTAAAACAAAGTTGATATCTAGGTAAATCATCATATGATTTTATTGTAGTGTGAGGGAGTTGGTGTTTCCATATCAAGTTGTAGCTTGATAGATGTCTGGTTTTAGTTGTTTGAGGTAGGAGCCTCTTGTGGGTTGTAGCCTACAGAAAATAGATGGGAGTTGGAGCTTTCGTGCAAGTTGTAGCTTGCAGAAGTTGAGGTAGTAGCCTCCTGTAGATTGGAGCCTACAAAAAATCAGTTGTGAGAGGGAGTTGGAGCTTGCCTTTGCATCACAACAATAATAAGATGTGGTTTTCTCCCTTATGGGTTTCCACTTATATCTATTGTCTATATGCATGATGATTATGTGTTGATGTATTTTATTTAATCTGCTTATCACTTGCTGCTCGCATATTAAGTTTGTTGATTCATTATATATTAATTTTCTTATGAAATGGAGGTGTAAATAAGTTTAAATAAAAATTTCAAGTGTCCATGAATGTACTAAACGTATTCACCCCCCCCCCTCCCTCTCACTTTAGCTAAGGGTTCATCAATTGGTATCAGAGCAGGTTCCTTTAGTAGCATTTTAACGACTGGAAGGAGGTCCTAGTTCCCCAAAATGGTTAGCCTAGAAGTATTCTCAAAAAATAAAGCCCCATTGTTTACTGGCACAAACTATGCTTTCTAGAAAATAAGAATAATGTCATACTTAATGTCTCTAGGAATAGAATTTTGGACTTCTGTGGAAGAAAAATATGCACCAAAGGATATGGACACTGAGGAAGAAGCCAAAAAAAAATTCAGAGCTAATGTAAAAGCAATGGATGCACTCTTGAGTGGTCTAAGTGAGTTAGAATTTATCATAGTAATGCATAGTAAGACTACCAAAGATATTAGGATACTTTAGGAAACATTCATGAGGGAGATACAAAGGTGAAGATGGCCAAACTGAAAGCACATAGAACTCAGTTTGAAAACTTAAAAATGAATGACGATGAAGATATAGCGTCATTCTTCTTAAGAGTTGTAAAAGTTTCAAATATTATGATATGCCTAAGAGAAGAAATTAAAGAAAGTGTTGTAGTCCATAAAATATTGATGTCTCTACCATCCACGTTTAATCCTAAGTTTTCTGCCATAGAAGAAACAACAAACTGGGAAACCTTAACCAAAAACCAATTACTTGGGAACCTAACTACATATGATATGAGACTTCCTAAAGGGAAGTCAAACATGAGGGAGGCTGCCTTTACTGTAGACAAGTGCATAGAAGAAAATGAAGGTACATGTTCATGCTCTGATGAAGAAGAAGCCAAATTTGTCAGAAGATTGGATAGAGGCATAGGTAAGTACAAAGGTAAACTTCCATTTAAGTGCTTTAATTATGGAAGAGTGGGGCACTATGCTTCAAAATGTCCTTATACAAAAATAGAGAATCAGTGAAAAGGGAAAGAGAAAAGCAATTTCAGAAATAGGCAAAAAGGGAACAGATTTAATAGAAGAACATTCTATGCTCAACAAGACAAAAGTTCATCTGAGAGCTCAGATGAATCCCTCAATGAAGAAGGAACATCAGAATTCATTTTGATGGCCAAGTAAGAGCTTGAGAAAGATCTCCTGGAATTTGAAGAAGAAGGTGCGGTAGATATTGAGGGGGAGTTGGTCGTGAGTGCCCTAAAGTAAATAGATAGACTCAAGCTCAAGACTATAAAAAAGAAGGCAATCCTTCTAAAACATGTAAAGGAAGAGCCAAACTCTGAATATTTTATGAAGTTGAAAATTGAAGTAGAAGAAGCAAGGAAAGTAGAAGAAATTTTGTTGCAGCAAATAAGAGAGAAAAGTCAGGAATGTGGAAGATTGGAAGAAGAGGTGGTGAGTCTGAGGAAGAAATTGGAAAAGGCTCAAACTGATTTAACAATGAAAATGCAGCAGTTAACATGTGTTGAACAATTGGATTGGATATTAAATGCACAAAGGTCTCCTCTTGTAAAGACTAGGATAGGATATGAAGGAGAATCCATCAAGTCGAAGGCAAAGGGTAAGAAACCTATTACATTTGTGAAATATGTCCTAAAAGAAAATGTTAACTCTCATCAATATGAGAACAAAAATGTGGGAAACCCTTCAAATCCTCATGAATTGCAGCAAAAACCCACCACAAGGAAATCCTAGAAACAAGAGGAGTAAACAACAAGCAACATTCCAACACAGATCAAATGGATTCCAAAGACATAATTTTCATATGACCATATGGCTATATCCCCAAACAACTTTCTCTACCAAAGACAGATACTTCTTCCATGGGTATTCTTTTTGCTGTAAAATGTTCGGTCATAACGCCATGGAGTGAAGAGCGTATATAAGGATACTGGAGTATGGAAACTCAAAGGTAATTAATAACAATGGTGGATTCACTCATGTACATAATCTATTTTGAAATACAATCAAATGTTTTAGCTTCCATAAAAATGGGCACAAGTCTTACGAATGTCCTCTCAAATACTGTGATCCATCTCATCAAGAAATTTATCAAACAAATAGTCACATGCAATGGAAAATGAAGCTAAATAAACTTTTTCTATTTCTAATTGCTCAAGATTAGAACAATCAATGTTATGTGGATAGTGGGTGCTCAAAACATATGACTGTAGACCGAAGAAAGTTTGTAAATTTTGATGAAAAGAAATCTGGGAATGTAACATTCGATAATGATAGAGCAGTGAAAATCAAGAGAAAAGGTACAGTCAGCCTAAATAATGGAAGAGGAGAGGCTTAGGATGTACTGTTTGTAGACGGTCCAAAACCAATTTGCTAAGTGTTATTCAAATGTGTGATAAAGGTTGTGAGGTCCTTTTCAGAGCCCAATATTCTGAAGTAAGTTCAATCACCACAAGAAAGACCTTGGTCAAAGGTGTTCAAAAAAAGAGTAATGTTTATATAGTAGAAGAAGAGAATTAAGCATGCCACATCAACAAACTTGATGAATCTTGGTTATGGCATAGAAGATTGGGACATCTAAATTTGACCACATCATCAAACTGAGCAAAACAAAAGCTGTCAGAGATTTGCCTGCAATAAAGAAGCCACCAAATACCATATGTAAGTCCTGCCAACTGGGCAAACAAACTTGCACATCATTCAAAGCTAAATACCAACTATCTACACATAATCCTCTTCATCTTGTACACATGGACCTGTGCAGTCCTTCAAGAAATAATGCACCAGGTGGAGAATCGTATTTCATGATGATAATAGATGATTTTTCCAGATTAACGTGGGTGGAATTTCTTAGATACAAATCTGAATTGTTTGAGAAATTTAAGATATTCAAGGCACTGGCAGAAAATAAAATTGGGTGTAAACTAAAATGCATCAAATCAGACAAAGGAGGTGAATTCACAGGCGATGATTTTGCAGACCTCTGTAATGAATATGGGATAAAGCAACAGTTTACAGTTGCATGTACACCTCAACAGAATAGAGTGGTAGAGAGGAAAAACTAGTCTGTACAATATATTTCCAGAGCCATGATGCAAGAAAGAAACATTCCCCAAACCTATTGGGCAGAAGCAGTACACACAGTTGTTCATATTCTCAACAAAGCTCATCTCAGACCAAATTGTGACAAGACTCCATATGAATTGTGGCATGGGAAACCAGCATAAATTAAGCACTTTAGAGTCTTTGGTAGAAAATGTTTCATAAAGAATAATGATGAAAAATTATGGAAGTATGATCCAAGAGCTAATGAAGGAATATTTTTTGGATATGCATCAAAGAGTTAAGGTTACAGATGCTACAATAAAATACTGCATAAAATTGTGGAAAGCATTGATGTGAGATTCAATGAAGAACTACCAGATAGAACCTGAAGTACAAACTCTGTCAATCCTCCAGATGATCATGAAGATGAGAATCAAGAAAATAAAGAACAGAATAAGACAACAGAAGATACAAAAATAAATTCATAAGGACCCTTGAGACACACTCAGAAGAACCATCTAGAAGATCAAATCATTTGAGATAAGAGTGCAGGAGTCCAAACTAGAAGACAGCTAGCTGAACAGACCAAGGAAGTGTATCTAGCCATGCTGTCATAGATAGAACCGAAGAATTTCAATGAATTTAGAAAAGACAAAAATTGGATAAATGTTATGAACTAATAATTAGATCAAATTGAGAAGAACAAAACTTGGGAGTTAATACAAAGACCTGTTGGGAAAAATGTCATTGGCACAAAGTGGATATTCAAGAATAATATGAATGAAAAAGGTTAGGTAATCATAAATAAATCTAGACTTGTATGTAAGGGATACTCTCAAATCAAATGGCTTGACTATGATGAAACTTTTTCCCCTGTAGCAAGAATGGAAGAAATTATAATGTTTCTGGCTTTTTCATGTTATCATGATTTCAAGTTATATCAAATGGATGTGAAGTCTGCCTTCTTAAATGGATATCTAGAGGAAGAAGCCTACATGGAACAACCTGAAGGTTTTTCCTTAGCAAATAAGCACAACTATGGATGCAGATTAAAGAAAGCCCTATATGGTCTCAAACAAGCACCACATGCATGGTATTCCAAGCTGGACAATCACTTTCAAAAACAAGGATTCAAGAAGGGAGAAGTAGACAGCAATTTCTATATAAAGGCTGATGAAAATGAACTTTTAATTTTAGTGATGTATGTAGATGACATCATGTTTGGAAGCAACAAGGATGAGTTAGTAAAAGGATTTGCAGAAGAGATAAAGTCAAAATTTGAGATGTTTATGATTAGAGAGCTTACCTTCTACCTAGGACTTCAAATTCTACAGAAGAACAAAATAATATTCATTTCACAAGAAAAATAATTAAGAGACATGTTAAAAAGATTCCAAATGGAAGACTGCAAACCTGTGTCAACTCCCATGATCATTGGATGCAAGTTATGTGCTGATGATGGATCTGCATATGTAGATCAAAGACACTACATATCTATGATAGGAAGTCTTCTATACCATACATTATGTTGCCATTAGGACTTGTGGCAAAGTATCAAGCAACACCAAAACGAAATCACTTGCTTGCAATCAAGAGGATATTTAGATACCTGCAAGGAGCTGCACATTATGGCTTATGGTATCTAAAAGGTAAATATTTCACATTGACAACATATATAGATGCAGATTGGGCCAGTTGTGTAGATGAGAGGAAAATCACAAGTGGATGTGCATTCTATTTGGGAGAAATTATGGTGGCATGGTTAAGCTAGAAGCAAACATCTGTCTCTCTATCTACAACAGAAGCAGAATACATAACAGCAGCAGCTTGTTGCACACAAGTAATGTGGATGAAACAAACTCTTCAAGACATGAAGGTAAGCATCACTGAACCTATTTCTATCAAGTGTGAAAATACAAGTGAAATAAACATACCAAAAAATCTTGTACTTCATTCGAAAACCAAGCACATCCCAATAAAGTACCACTTCCTCAGAGAAAATAGTAAAGATGGAATATGTCCCAACAAAAGAATAGACAAGAGACATATTTACAAAACCTCTTGCTAGAGAACATTTCAAGTATCTAGGAGACATATTGGGGATAGTGTCTGTAGATGATACTCTCTAACATGATTAAAAAAAAAAAATACTCTAGTAGAGGCTGCAAAAACAGGAACGAACATCCACCTAGGGTTAATCAAGAAGCAACTTCTCAAGGGGACTGAAGCCAATAAAAGTTGTCACAGAAGAGCTATAGCTATGGAGCTGGTAAATATCTACAAAGGATTATTACATTGCATGTCTCTCTACAATTGTTAATAATGTAACAAAATTCTTTTAAGAAGAATGAATAAGAAAAAAATTATTATTAGTATATCATTAAAAATATTCATCAATTGGTATTTGGAGATGTCCTCCTATCAGTAGAACACCAAGTGTTATTTTTGGAGTAGTGTTATGGTACAGGTCCCCAGTATCGAAGTATTATAGCATACATCATGGTGTAACCCTTTTCCATTGATGTCAAAGGGGGAGGAAAAGAGAGAAGAAAAAGAAAGAAACTTCTGAAGAGCAAGTAGAGGAAGAAAGGCACTTCTCAGAATGAAAGGGGGAGGAAGTGTTGGAGGAAGTGTTTCCATTAATGCCAAAGGGGGAGACTGTTGGAAATATTGTCATTGATGGAAAAGGAGCACAAAGGAGCAGCACCAGCATTATCATTAAGGCAAAGGACCAGATAAACAGTAGTAATAAGGCAAATGACCAGATCAGACAATGATGTAATGAGAATGCAAAAAGGAGGCAAGGAGCAGCAATGTGCAACAAAGAGGTAAAGGAGCAGCATTAGAAGTATAATATAAAGAAGAGAGAAGCAGAAAAGAGGCATGGAGAAGCTTTAGAGTTATTACTTAAGGAAAAGGAGTAGCAAAGAAGCAAGGAGCAGCAAAAGAGGCAAAAGACAGCGTTATGTATCAAAGAAGAAAATTGTGCAGTGTAGGGCTAAGTCGGGTTGGTTGTAAACTGAGTGCAGAATAGTGGGTCTTCATTCAAAATATCGTTAACGATTCATGTTTTCTACGTACAACAAGGAAGAAATGAACGGTCACAACCAAAGAAGCAAAGGCATGAAGGATTCATGAACGCGCGGGCAGAGTCAGGCTAGTTTGCGTTCAACACAGTGCACGAGGGCACGTGCAGTTCAACGGGTCAAGTTGGAAAATGGAGAAAGTCGTGAACACACGGGTCAAGTCATAAAACCAGAGTGAAACAAAGATATACGGTGATGATCAAGTCACAGAAATGATAGCGGTCGATGGATGAACCAGATCACATAAGACGGTTGGCGCATATCGCACATTGGCAATTTTTGTGTTTAGTGCGAAGTTGCGGGGAGGTAAGTTATTTAAGTCGTGATGCGAATAATATCGCATATGGAATAATATAAGGAGAACTGTTATGGTAAATGCTAAAAGGTGTGACATGCGATAAGGTTTTCATCACGAGTTGTGAAATTGCGAAATCGAAAATCGCAAGCAGAAGGATGACTGCAAAACTGTAGAGACACAAGAAATTGTGAAATGCGAAGTGTGGGAGATGACATGGTAGTTGAAGTGGCTACTAACGTGGCTGCTGATGTGGAAGACGACATGGACCTGACCCCACAAATCGAAAATACATCTTGATGACGTGGCAGGTGACGTGGCAGACGATGTGGTAGGTGACGTGGCAGACGATGTGGTAGTAACATGGCACCTCGGTGGGACCCGAACCTTTTATCGAAAATTGCATGTTGCAAGAGGTTATAACCAAATATCAAAGAAAATTTGTGATAATAATCTACGATGAGGAAATTTCGATGGAAAATTGCGATATGACAGGTGGGACCCCTTTGCATATTGCAGATTGGGAGTTCGGAAGGACTAGAGCACAATGGATAACAATGAGAAGTGTCAAACTGCGATGAGAGACCGGACGTGATACCTTCCAAAGGTAAATGATACATTTAAAAGTATGGGTGTATGTGTATTGAGTTATGAAATTGCATCGAGAGAAAGAAATACATATATAAAATATAACATAGAGGAATGTCGAATTGCGATAAGAAACCGGAGGCGAACACAGGTCGGAGTTGAATTTTAATATATTACAATCCGGGGTATATGCATTTTTATAAGAAATTTATTAAGAAAAGTGGGGATATGTATATAGAAATAACACAAGAAACTTCGATATGCAATATGAGGTTGGATGCGATTAATATCAAAGTTCCTTTTTAATATATTTTAGGTCCAGGGTTGTATGTGGTTACACCGGTTTATAAAGAAAAGTCTGAATGCAGGAGTAGACTCAGGTGTTGGAAAAAATACTGAGAGGGGGGGTGAATCAGTATTTAGGGAAAACTAAAACTTTTTACTTTTTCATGCTCTAAAACCCATACGCGACTTTTTTGAAGCCAACTAGCGTATACACACGGATATACTTCATAAAACTCGCGTATACACAGAGATCTAATTATGCCATTAATTCTTCACTTTTATCATTCCATCATTCATTCATTAGATGTTATATAAACAGTAAACATGTGCAGTAAGAACAGAATAAACCATCACACATAAGCATCACACATGAACACCGGGATTTTTTAGGTGGAAACCCAAGTCGGGAGAAAACCACCGCTGCAGTTGCTCAGCCTTCAATATTTTATTATAGAGAAAACATCTTACAACATATGTGCTGGTGCAGACTCCTACCAGCACGCGGGCACCCACCTGCGCTCGTTTACCAGCCTCTCCTGGAAGGGAGCTACGACCCCCTGCCTCGTTTACCAGCCTCTCCTGGAAGGGAGCTACGACCCCCTGATCTCGTTTACCAGCCTCACCTGGAAGGGAGCTACAACCCCCTGACTGAAGGCTACGACCCTCAACACCTCTATGGACCACGTTTCATCAATTTTCACACTGGATCCAACCAACTTCAATAGAGCACAACTTGCAGGCCTCGTTTCATCATATTTTCAGACTGGACCCACTCCACACATTTAAGCTCAATCATACAACCAAAATGATACAGACAACTCAGAACTGTAGAATACAGATAGCAGTAACACAGCAGAACATATCAGACATTTCATACCCCATGCTTCAGCAAACCCTAGTTTGCATACGCGCTTTCCTTTCACTGATCCCGCGTATATACGCGCCTTCTACCATACAAACCCGCATATACTTCTGTACATATTACAGAGCTAATTTCACTGCGCATACGCTCTTTCTCTTCAGCGAAGCCGCGTATATACGCGCTTCTTCTGCGGCAAACTAGCGTATGGTTCTTCAGACATTTAGGTCATTTAAATTCTTCAGAACAAACACATCACACAGATTTTACCCTTTACGTCAGACAGATGTTCGCCTCATCGCAGATCTAATCATTCCATAAACAGATGTAGCAAATACAAATACATTTCAGATCTAGATTCCCTTCTTCATCATTTTCTTCATAGGTGCTTCATGCATTCAGATCTATCATTCAACTGTAACCCTTTCCATTCAGATATACTTCAGAGAGAAGCATTCATTCAAGCTCAGACATCTTGCTCCCACCCACATCATTTGCACAATGAATTTATTCTCCTTATATAGGTTTACCCTTTTTCAATACCATGAGCCAAAACCACATCACTTCCGATGGTATTTCTGGACGGGGTCATATAGATGAATCATTACTCAATACAATGGGTCAATACCATGGTGGTTACCCTTGGTTTTGTACTTTATGAGCGCTTTTTCCCATACGCGACTTGTTACGTTATTTCCCGCGTGCATACGCGACTTCTCCTAGACAATTCCGCATATGCCTTGAGACATACTCTTTTCATCATAGATCTAGCACGTACTGAATTCCTTTCTTCATTACCTTCTGTACTCACTGTAGATACATCAGATTTACATCATTTAACAAGATCATCAAGACATATTCCATCAAGCACAACTTCATCAAGTAGGTTGCCATCATCTTCATCAAGTGGGTTGCCATTCAAGGACAACATTCTATCAAGTGGGTTGCCATCAAGGACAACACTCTGCATCTTATTGCCAACATCAGGTAACAAAAGAAAAGGCTGCACGCAGGAAGAAAAGACTTGGGTAAGTAAAAGTCTGTGCAGAACAGTGACCCAACTATGGAGTAACAGTGTATTGCAGCCGATTAATAACAAAAGGATAAACACGGGTAGAAGGAGACTCTGGTAGATGACCCAACACAGAGTGAAGGAGCAGAAGGCTGAACGCTGTGGGCAAGAGAAGGAAGGCAGAGAGGGTCGATTTGGGCAAAGACAGTTATGTTGCATTGTCTTGAAACATAATAGCAAGACAGAAAAGATGACATGCTGCAGAGCTAAAAATATAACAGTAGGTAGAGAAGACAAAATGAATAGAAAAGCAAGAAACTGAAAGGGATGAATTGAAATTTGTTGTAATTGTAAATGTAAATTCATTGATTATTTTATATTGTTTGTGATGCAAAGTAAAGTCTCCCATGCAAAGAAAAACTCCATTTGATACTAAAATAAATATATATATTGTTGTAACAATCTGAATATGCTGAGTGAGGAAATGAGTTGGTGGAAGGCAAAGAGTCATGCGTTTTCACTACATATTGCCATATATAATGCAAACAACCATGAATTTATCTCTATAAATGATGTTATTGTAATGTGCATAGAGAGGTTAGAGTGTGGAAGAATAAGAGTGAGCAGATAGAGATGTTGTGCACATCCAGAGCTTATATAAAGTAGATATGAAGGCTGAAAGGGCGACAGTGAAGAAGGAGTAAAACAAAGCTGATATCCAGGTAAATCAGCATGTGATTTTATTGTAGTGTGAGGAAGTTGGTGCTTCCATATCAATTTGTATCTTTATAGATGTCCTGTTGTATCTGGTTGACGTAGGAGCCTCCTATGGGTTGTAGCCTACAGAAAATAGGTGGGAGATGGAATTTTCGTGCAAGTTGTAGCTTGCAGAAATTGAGGTAGTAACCTCCTGTAGGTTGGAGCCTACAAAAAATAAGTCGTGAGAGGGAGTTGGAGATTGCCTTTGCATCACAACAATAATAAGATGTGGTTTTCTCCCTTATGGGTTTCCACTTATATATGTTGTCTATATGCATGATTATTATGTGTTGATGTATTGTATTTAATCTTCTCATAACTTGTTGCTCACATATTAAGCTTGTTGATTCATTATATATTAAGTTGCTTATGAAATGGAGGTGTAAAAAAGTTTAAAGAAAAATTTTAAATGTCCATGAATGTACTAAACTGATTCACCCCCTCTCAGTTTAGCTAAGGGTTCATCACCTTATACCTCCATAGCTGAACGTTCCCAAAAATTGGAGACCTCTAATGAGGAAATGGACATCGTCATTAGATTTGTGGCACTGAGAGGTGTAGAATCCATATAAAATTTGTCTGATTCTGACAAAGTGAAAATCTGGCCCCTCTGGAAAATGGCTCAGTTCATGGTTCCACCCCCCTCCTGTAAAGCACTCATGGTTCCACTTTGTCTTGTACTCCATGTCGCTCCTAACCTGCCTAGGCGCACTTATGAGATGCGGTTTTAAATATTAAAAGTTGGGTGGACTCCCTAAGGAGTCTGCTAGCTGAGTTGGTTGAGATCCTGAATTGGAGGGAGGAGGTTGGGTGGTCAAACCCTGCCCCCTCCTTTATAAGTCAGGAATTGTTTAATTAACTGCACCATTTTCTTTTTTTGAAACTTGCCGTATAAATTTTAATGCAAAGTGGGTACATTGGGGGTGATCTGGCCCGCATTGGGCGGCCCGCCCCACATATTCCTCTGGTGGTAAGAGTGTATAGGTGTGTTGGTTGGGTTGGCGGTGGGGTTAACAACGCTCGCCACCCATATTTAATATGGTGATGGGTTGGGGTTGTGGGGTCATGACTGTTGGCCCCACACATATTTGGTTACAGTTGTCATAAAGTGTGGGCGAGGTCTGGTGGAGTCATGGCTGCCGACCCCTATTTAATTATATTTGTTATGTTGTTGGATGGGGAGGGTGGGGATCATGTCCTACCCTCAAGAAATATTTTTTTATTTTATTTTTTAAAACAACCAGCCTTTTTTAAATCTTATGGAATTTGACCGAAGGATTCAAATTAAGGGAACCACAATTTCGCCTAGAATCCGATCGGAGTTGGCCGAAATCTGGTGGCCAGATTTCTGAATTTTTTTTGCCTCTTTAACCTGCCACATCACCAAGTCAACCCTCAAACTTTTATGCTCCTAACTCCTTAATACAGACTCATAATTGAGTGTCATCTACGTTGTTTGAATCGGAGAGACGAGATATTCAACTTGACACTAAGTTTGCCACATTTCTGACACTTTTATTTTTGAGCCTTTGTACTTAAGCCACTTGTACTTGGACCTGTTCGATCCACCAAGATCATTCCTCCCCACTGAAGAGATTTTGGACCCCCAAAAGCATTAACACAATCAAAACCACACTTTCATTCTCCTGCATGCAAAACTGGTACATCATTTCCAATCATGCACACCACACATGACTCAACAACCCTTCCTTGCCAAGATTTTATAGCACGCTCTCATTGGCCAAGGATTACATAAAAACAATCAATATATCAACTACTCATACGGAAAGGCCAAAACATCATCGTTGTGTTTTGAAGTGATGGGAAAAACACCATCATGTTTACATTTACTTGCAATGTATGATTTACAACGGTGGCCATAACAAGCTAATACCTCTAAAAAACCCAACTTAATAAAGCAGACCATCATGAATGTGGTGGATTCATTTGTTCAACATGTTCACCTTTCGACTCCTCTATCGATGCTTCTAGGGCATGGATCATCGAACTCATGGCTTGCTAGTGTCCTACTTCATTACAACAACTACAAAGATTTTTTTTTCCTCCAAACTTTCTGGGTCACCTTCGGGCTCTTTCCCTTGGTGTTCCTCTGATAAGTGTTCATGGAGCCCTCACTATCGTTGGACTATGAGGAAGGGATTTCATCGTCTGTCGTTGGCTGGTCACTAGTTGTATTGGAGCTTTCTCTCATTTCCTTTCTGATGTATCTGAGTCATGCACGATGCGACAATTCCTTGACTTTGATGGGGTTTACGATGCCTTGCCCATTGATGTCGAGGCCTTTTCCCTGATATGCCATCTTATTTAGTAGTTTGGATCCGATCCCTCTAGTATGCTTTTCAAAAGTAGAAAATTCATCATCATGAAAAGTACATGAAATTGAAGGGTCTCTTTTTACCTTGGGTTGGTTATGCCGTAACTTTTCCAAGGCTTCATCCTTAGCTTGTAACTGGTGTAGTAACCTTTGTTTTTCTTCCTTTGCTTCCTATAGGAGCCTTCTTAGCTCAGTATTTTCTACTTGGATGCTTTGGTTAATCTCTTCAAATTCTTGGAAATCTGCTGCAATAAGTGTCCTTTTTATCTTTGGTACAATATCTGTTGAAATTTTTGTTTCATCGCCTAAATCAGAACCCAAATCTATGGGTCCTTGTGCTACGATCCCAAAGGCTGCAAGCTTCATTTCATCACTAGAATCGGACCCCAGGTCAATTGGTCTGCCTCGTGCAAATCCTGCTACTGTGACCTTCTCATCTTCCTTTGATTCAGAATCTTGGTTTTGTTGTACGGTGGTGGTGGTCTTTTTCTTGACCTGCTTTCTATGTGCATGGCCTTCACACTAGCCTCATCGATGGTAAGAGGCTCAAACAACAATAATGAATGTCTTATGTAATTATGTAGAGAATCTATATACTTGGTTACAATCTCTAGTGAATCTAATGGAATGCCCAAATTCAATGCTTGTTTTCCAAATTCATGTACATTTTGACCTCTTCTTTTCCTTAGGTGTTGCCATTCCATTATTGATTTTTGCTAATAACCCAAAGGGTAAAATTGGTTTCTCAATGAAAAAACAAAATTTAACCATGAGGAGATAAGGTTACCCACATTTTTGCTGCCTTGCAATTTTCTCTCCCACCAGACAAGAGTGGTGCCATTCATCCAAAGAGAGGCCAACTGGATCTTTGCCTCATCCTCCTCGATCCGTTGAATCCCACAGTAGACTCCAATCTGCCTAATCCATTTGTTAATATTTTCTACATTACATTCGTCATGATACATGGGAAGATCAAATTTGACATCTAATTTAAAGAAAGGTTTATTAGATGCATTTCCCAAATTCCTATTATGATGGTGAGAAGAGGAGGAATAAATTTCACTTGTGGGAGGAGAAGGAGGTGGATCTCCTCCATTATCTCCATGCCCTTAACCTTGTTCTTCTGAATTATTCTTCCCTAGTTTCTCTAGTTTCTCAAGTCTAGAGAACAACTTTGCGACTCAATCTGCCATGGTGTAGAAGGTCTTGCGAAAGTTTAGCTCCTCCTCATTTTGAACATCGTCATCCATGTTTCTTATTCGATGTGCACATCCTCCTTTGGGATCAAAATACTTTAGTGTCCCTTTACCTCTTCATATCTTGTTTCTAGTTAGCATACAAGCATGCAATTCACATCTACAAAGACCTGCTCGGATACAACTTGATCCAAAATCTTTTCTTTGAGATGTATTAAAGAATTAACATGTAAAATTGCCTCTTAACCATGAAACTTTAAAGGCATAAACATAAGAAGAGAGAAGCACATAAAATCATGCAAGGAGACACGAAATTGATATCAGGGTTCATCCAAGAGGGACTATGTCTCCAGGCCCTGCCCAATCAATGGGGAGGCCCTCTTTCATTAAGTGGCAATAAAATTAAATTACAAGCATTAAATGCAAAATTACACCCTTACACCTCCATAGCTGAAAGTGCCCGAAAATTGGAGACCTCTGATGAAGAAATAAACAACATTTTTGGATTCGTGGCACCAAGAGGTGTAGAATCCATATAAAATTTGTCTAACTCTAACAAAGTGAAAATATGGCCCCTCTGGAAAATGGCTCAGTTCATGCCCCCCCTTCCTCCAAAGCACTTATGGTTCCACTCTGTCTCATACTCCATGCCGCTCCTGACCTGCCTGGGCGCACTTGTGAGACACATGTTTAAGTATTAAAAGTTGGGAAAACTCCCTAAGGAGTCTGTTGGCTGAGTTGGTTGAGATCCTGAATTGGAGGGAGGGGGTCGGGTGGTCAAACCCCACCCCCTCCTTTATAAATCTAAAACTATTTAATAAACTATGCCATTTCTTTTTTGAAACCTGTCGTATAAATTTTAATGCAAAGTGGGTACGTTGAGGGGGTTGGGTCCGCATTGGGCGGCCCACCCCACATATTCCGCTGGTGGTAAGAGTATATCGGCGTGTGGGTTGGGTTGGTGGTGGGGTTAACAAACCCCATCACCCATATTTAATATGGTGGTGGGTTGGGGATGTGGGGTCACAACTGTTGACCCCACTCGTATTTGTTACGGTTGCAGTAAAGTGTGGGCGGGGTCCGGCACAGTCATGGATGTCGACCCCATTTTAATTATATTTTTTATGTCGTTGGATGGGGAGGGCGAGGTTCATGGCTCGCCCTCCAAACTATATATATATATATATATATATATATATATATATATATATATATATAAGGGACAACATATTTTTTTTAAACAACTAGCTTTTTTGAAATCTTCTGGAATTTGACCGTAGGAGTCAAATTAAGGGACCCACAATTTCGCCTGGAATCCGGTCAGAGTTGGCCGAAATCTAGTGGCTGATTTTCTGCAAATTTGTTGCCTCCTCAAGCTCCCACATCACCAAGTCAACCCTCAAACTCTGACTGCTCTTACCTCCTTCATACGGACTCAAAATCGAGTGTCGTCTGCGCCATTGGAATCAAAAAGATGAGATCTTCAACTTGACACTAATTTTTCCACTTTTCTGACACTTTGATTTTTGAGCCTTTGTACTTAAGCCACTTGCACTTAGACATGTTCGATCCACCTTGATCATCCATATACAACATCAAAGTGTGAGGGTGGAAAATATACAAAGAAATTTTCAAAATGTCACTTAGAAATAGTTGTGTGGATTTCTCTCTAGTAAAGGTGTCGTATATAGATCATATTTTTATCCCAATTCTTCAAAAAAAAATGTTGTAACCACTCAATATTGCACAAAAGTCTTGTTAATTACTTCCATTTATGTATGTTTTTGTATAAGGAATGCTATAGACCACAATTCAATTATTTTTTCCAATTAAATTAAGTCTTTTTTAATTCGATTTTTTTTAATTAAATTTTCATAAACTTTTTTTTTATTTAATATTTTTTTTTATTTTTTAATTTTTTTTTATTATTAAATTTTTTTTAATTTAACTTTAAATTTTAATTTTCATTGTTTTTTTAATCTAATCAAATTTATTTTTATTTTTTTAATTTAATTTTTATATTTTAAATTTAATTTTTTTAACTTTTTTTAAAATTTAATATTTTTAGGTTTTTTTTAATTTATTTATTAAATTTAAAATAAAAATAAAAATAAATAAATTTCAAAATAGATTTTTTTTTTAATTATTATTATTTGAAAACGTTTTTTGTTTTTATTTTTTTGGTTTTTTAATCTTAACTTTTTTATTTTACAAATTTTTTTATTTTTTTTTATATTCTTATTAATTTTTTTAATTTTAAATTTTAAATTTTAATTATTCTACTTTTGTATTTTAAATTTTGTATTTTAGTTTTAATTTTTTTAATTTTAATCATTTTTAGATTTTATATTTTAATTTTTTAATTATATGGTTTTTTTTTAATAACTTAGAAAAAGTTGTTTATGATGTTTATTTTTATTTTTTTGGTTTAATTTTTTTTTTTCTTTAAATTATGTGTTTTTCTGAACTTTTCCCTCTTTTCGAATTTTTTTTTTTTTTTTATTTATTTATTTGTTTTTGTTTAAATTTTTTATTTTTACAACTTATTTTGTTTTTTTAACATTTTTATTGGTTTTTTAATTATATTTATATATTTTTTATATTTGAGTTTTTTTGTCATGTTTTTCTTATTTTATTTGTATGTTCTATTACCAACATGAAAATCACCACTCTAAAAAAATGGTTGATTCTGCATCAACACTTTTCAAAATTAGCATGAAGGTCACCACTCTAAAAAAATGGTTGATGATGCATTAACAGTTTTCAAAATTAGCATGAAAATCACTAACATTTTAAAACAAATGTTCATACTTCATAAACAAAAAAATTTAAGTGTCAAAAATATGCTAAAAAAAGGGTTATTCTGCATCACCACTTTTCAAAATCGGGTGTTTTTTTTGCTACCTCAAAAAATTAGGTACCAATTCAGTTAGTTATTTGATCGGTAACTATGTTGGTGTCTGGTTCAACCGATCATGCACCCATCAACATGAACAATAGAAATCATAACATGTAATAGACAACTTCAAAACTTCAAAACTTTCCCTAAAAATTCTACTGAGAACAATACCAACAAGCCAACACAGCATATGCACTGCAAATTTTATACTCTAGCCCACTTTTGAATGTGTCAATTTTCTTATCCCTCCAACAAAATGCTCACACAATACTTCTTCATTCTACAAACAAAATAAATCCAACCAACTTTCAACCTTTTCATAATCACTTGAATTAAAAAGGCCAACACTAAAAAAAACCCTTTACAATACACCCTTGTGTTTAATTTTAGTCTTCAAATAAAGCCTTCCTACTTGGATTGAAGTAAATAAGTAAATAATCTGAGCCTTTGTAAATTCTTAATCCGTGCAAAACCTTAAAATCGATGTATTCCAATAATTTCAAAGTAGATTATTTATTCTTATGCTAAAAAAAAAAGTATACCCTTTGTGATACTTCATCCATTTAAAGATATTGTTATCACAAAATTAGACTTGATAGGCTACTAATCAAATCAATCTCATGTAACTGTTTCAAACCAATCTTTTGATTGAGGCTTAGCCTCCTCAACCTGAGAGGGCTCTCTCAAAGGGTTAATGAGTTTTTATTAAAATATAGATGGCTAACTCTATGTGGGGTAATAAGCAGATAAATGATAGATATTTGTTGTAAATCACATCAGCAAGTACACATTGGGCTTATGGAGTCAAAATAGTTTCAGTAAAACCAATCAATCTACTTAGCATGGAAATTGAGGCATATCAGAGTTTTAGTCAAGAGATACACATGTGAAACTGTAGAAAACACAATCAATTTGTCTATATAGGAAGTCAGAGCATCAAAGATGAATTTTGAGTAACATAAACAAACACCACTACCATAGGATAGTAAAAAGATGAAATTAGAACAAGAAGACACTAGAACTCTTTATGAATCTCAAGTTGGCTAAGTAGAAATCTCTGTATTAAGCTGAAAACCAGTCACTTACAATAAACACAATCCTTTGCCAAGAAATATCCAACCCTTTGCTAATTCTACCCCTTGGCCCTTTATAGACCATTTACAACATGAGATAATATGATCTTGTGCTAGATACATCGAATTCTTGACTCTTGACACCTTGCATAACCATATGACATGGTATTTATTACAAAAAGACAGCTAATCTAATAAACGGTCCTATTACAAATAGGATTCAAACTCCTTAACTCTATCCATAACAACCTTATCTAAACTAAATTACATCATTTGCCAAGTGTATTCACACATGGTCAAATTTAGATGATAGGCTTCAAATCTTTATGACCATAATGTTGACCTCCATCAAAGTAGGAAACAATCCTCTGTTTTCTAGGTATAGGTCCTTTGCAATCTTGGAAAATTCTGACCACCATGAATTCATTATTTTGAGCTCCTTAGCTGTTAGAAATTTCATTAACACATGCCAAACCTCCTCATTAAGCTCTAGCTATCCAAAACCATCTCTAAACTACTCAACTGGGCTGTAATAGACTGCGTTATGAAAACAACACAATTTCATAGCGCTTTTCGTAGCGTTGCTCGTTTACCCCTTTTTTTTCAAAAAATTGACATATCTCCTCCAAAACTAACTTAATTATCTTTAAATACAACCTCCTTAGCATTATCAGTTCTTGATTCATGTTTTTACCCCCCCCCAAAATTTGGTGAAAAAGGGCAAGAAAAGCTGTTACAGCAGTTTCGTAGTGCTTTTCTCCCTTTTTACACTGTATGCGCTACGAAACTGCTGAGTGGGCAGTTTTGTTCAAAATTTTCCAAAATTTAAATTGTAGTTATGCCAAAAACTTAAAACATACCTGTCTCCATCATTTAATAACCATATAAACTGTAAAAACACAGTCATTCTAGCTTTCTTGAGGTCCCTTGCAGATTTCTCCTGTTTTTTTCTAAAAAATAGGTCTTGGGACAGAGCCTATATCTCCTCATCCATGATGTAGTTTGAGAAAATGAAGGATTTTTTTGTAGTCCATTATGTCTTGAATAAAAACCTCTCTTGGTTTTTTGAAACACATCTCCTTATGTCCAGAAATTGCCTTTGAAAAACATGTGCAAAACAGGAAAACTTTGTTTTCTGAAAATAGGGCTTCAAAGAAAGCCTTTTATCTCCAAAATTATAATTCCTGTGAGAAATTTGAGAGAGGTTATTGTTATTTGATATGTTTTTGAAAATAACCTCTCTCAGTTTCTTAAAATAAATTTTATTTTGCTCAAAAACCTCCTTTGAGTTTGACTGCTCAAAACTAGAAAACAGAGTTTTTGCTTCATAACTTTTAGCAGTTTCGTAGTGCTTTCTGCCTTTTTTACACTGGATGTGCTACGAAAATAGGTATTCTTGGCTAATATTTTTGGCATGAAACTTTAGGAAATGACCCGCAAATGGAAATTATGGATACTTGACAATGAATGGACCTTAAAAAGACTTTATTTGAACTTAAGTATGGGCTTTGAATTTATGAAAATATAACCTACCCTTAATCAAATCCTAAATTGACTTCTAAACCTAATTTTGAACCATGCAATTTTGTAACCTTGTCATAATGATGTGCTAAAAATTTTGGGTGATAACAGTGACTCCACTTGGGATAGTGTGCCTCTGTGGTACACTAAGAACCAGTAGTTCCAGTGCCATCCATCTTCTTGGAAATAAAAACTCTGAAATTTTTCCAAATATTCTTCAAAATCTTATGGCCTTCACCTCAGGCTCAAGCTTGATGATCACTATAGAAGAAATAAATTTGTACCTACTGAAAGGATGCTCAGTCAACTTTGAGCTTATTCACACACTTCTACCTACCCTATCAGCTGAAATCTTCATTTTAAACTCAAGCAACATGAAACTTCCAGTGAAGCCAATTATTAATTTGATTTGTCACTTGAATCTATTGAATGCACTTGAACCAAAAACAAACAAGATATTGGAATGACCAAGGCAACATAAGATGCATCTGATCTTCATAATGAAAATATAACCGAAAATCTGGACTGTAGAACTTTTTCATGTAGTCTGCTATAGGATCAAAGAAGACATGATCTGTTTGATGCTTCTCATGAAATTCTACAGCTTTGGACAACTCATCCATGTTTTGATCAACCATATAAGACTTCAGTTGTGTGCTATCAAACTGATGTTCAAATTTATTTTCAAAAACAGTGTATTTTTCATCAATCTCAAAGGAGAAATATAGCAGCAGCCTCTCTTTGTGTTCTGGCATGGAAATATTTTGAAAATAATGATCATGATCATGAAGACTAAATGATTGAATTTAACCTTCTAAAACTTCAATGTCTTTCTCAATGTTCTTAGCAACTTCATCCAAAAATTGAATCTTATCTTTTGACTTGCATTCAAATGATTTTAGATAAGAAGACAAGGACAAAGAAATATTTTCATCTACTTCCTCATTAATATGATCATCATTCCATTGTTTAAAGCCTTGAATTGAAGGAGAGTCTGCCACCAACTCTGTTCTGTCTATCCATTATTCTAAAAACATAAGTCAAAAATCTGCAAATGACTTAATAGATTTGACAGGAAAGCTTTTGAATCCACTGTTTACATTTTCCTTAAAATGATTCATAGAACAATATGATGCAAAAATCTTCATGTTTTACTCTAAGAAGCTCAGTAAAGACACAGAAATCTGATATATGCTTCAAAGTAAAACTCAAATCTTCTCCATTGAATTTTGGACCATTCCTTAAAAAATATGCATCCTTGGGAAAATGATTTGGGAAACCACGAATTCCTAAAAGATCTATACATGCATACCTTGAATAAAGAATGGCAGCATCTGAGCTCTTCATATGTCCAGTGGAATCACCATGAATCTATGAATTTTGAATTTTTCAACAATGGAGTCGCCAAGGTAGTTGCAGCCTCGAATAGATTCTGAGCTCCTGCTACCTTCAAGAGTTCAGCTTCATAATTTTCGGGAGATGTATATCTTCAAAATCCCGGCAGATGCACCAAAATGTTATCACAAAATTAGACCTGATAGGTTGCTAATCAAATCAATCTCATGTAACTATTTCAAACCAATATTTTGATTGAGGCTTAGCCTCCTCAACCTGAGAGGGCTCTCTCAAAGGGTTAATGATTTTTTATTAAAATATAGATGGCTAACTCTATGCGGGGTAATAAGCAAATAAATGATAGATATTGGTTGTAAATCACATGATCAAGTATGCATTGGGCTTATGGAGTCAAAATAGTTTCAGTAAAACCAGTCAATCTACTTAGCATGGAAATTGAGGCATATCAGAGTTTTAGTCAAGAGATACACATGTGAAATTGTAGAAAACGCAGTCAATTTGTCTATATAGGAAGTCAGAGCATCAAATATGAATTCTGAGTAACATAAACAAACACCACTGCCATAGGATAGTAAAAAGATGAAATTAGAACAAGAACACACTAGAACTCTTTATGAATCTCAAGTTGGCTAAGTAGAAATCTCTGTATTAAGCTGAAAACCAGTCACTTACAATAAACACAGCCCTTTGCCCAGAAATGTCCAACCCTTTGCTAATTCGACCCCTTGGCCCTTTATAGACCATTCACAATATGAGATAATCTTATATTGTGCTAGATACATCGAATTCTTGGCTCTTGACACCTTGCATAACCATATGACATGGTATTTATTACAAAAAGACAACTAATATAATAAACAATCCTATTACAAATAGGATTCAAACTCCTTAACTCTATCCATAACAACCATATCTAAACTAAATTACATAATTTTCCAAGTGTATTCACACATGGTCAAATTTAGATGATAGGCTTCAAATCTTTATGACCATAATGCTGACCTCCATCAAAGTAGGAAACAATCCCCTGTTTTCTAGGTATAGGGTCCATTGCAATCTTGGAACATTCTGACCACCATGAATTCATTATTTCGAGCTCCTTAGCTGTTATAAATTCCATCAAAACATGAAAAACATCCTCCTTAAGCTACAGCTATCTAAAACCATCTCTAAACTACTCAAATGGGCTTTAATAGACTGCACTATGAAAACAACACAATTTTGTAGCGCTTTTCGTAGCGCTGCTCTTTTACCCTTTTTTTTTTCAAAATCTTGACACATTTCCTCCAAAACTAACTTCATTATCTTTAAATACAACCTCCTCAGCATTATGAGTTCTTGATTCATGTTTTTACCCCCCAAAATTTGGTGAAAAATGGCAAGAAAAGCTGCTACAGCAATTTCGTAGCACTTTTCTCCCTTTTTGCACTGTCTGTGCTACGAAACTGCTGAGTGGGCAGTTTTTTCAAAATTTTCCAAAATGTAAATTGTAGTTATGCCAAAAACTTAAAAAACACCTGTCTCAATCATTTAACAACCATATCAACTGTAAAAACACAGTCATTCTAGCTTTCTTGACGTCCCTTGCAAATTTCTCCTATTTTTTTCTGAAAAATAGGTCTTGGGATAGAGCCTATATCTCCTCATCCATGATGTAGTTTGAGAAACAGAAGGATTTTTTTTTAGGCCATTATGTCTTGAATAAAAACCTCTCTTTTTTTTTGAAACACATCTCCTGCTGTCCATAAACTGCCTTTGAAAAACATGTGTAAAACAGGAAAACTATGTTTTCGGAAAATGGGGCTTCAAAGAAAACCTTGTATTTCCGAACTGATAACACCTGTGAGAAAAGTGAGAGAGGTTATTTTTATTTGATATGTTTTTTAAAATAAAATCTCTCAGTTTCATAAAATACCTTTTTTTTTGCTAAGAAACCTTCTTTGAAGTTGATTGCTCAAAACCAGAAAACGGAGTTTTTACTTCATAACTTTCAGCAGTTTCGTAGCACTTTTTGCCTTTTTTACACTGGATGCGCTACGAAAACAAAGGTTCTTGGCTAATTTTGCATTTTTGACATGAAAATTTAGGAAATGACCCACAAATGGGAATTATGGATACTTGACAATGAATGGACCTTAAAAAGACTTTATTTGAACTTAAGGATGGGATTTGAATTTATAAAAATCTATCCTACCCTTGATCAAATCCTAAATTGACTTCTAAACCCAATTTTGAACCATGTAATTTTGTAACATTGTCACAATGATGTGCTAAAATTTTTGGGTGATAACAGATACCTTATATTTTTCATTTCAAATTGGGGCTTCGCTATTGTGTTGGGCTAGGCACTAGATACTCACTTTCATTACTTAGTGTTGCACGGCCTTTATCACAGAGAGGGTATATTACACCTAGCAACTCAACTTCTCTCAATTGGTTCTTCGGTTTTTCTTTTCTTTCTTCAATCCAGCGGGAAAAATGCAAACCCAAGTGGGCCCCAATCCTTGGTCAACTAGCTATTTAACAACGTGCATGAAAATTTCCATTGACTGTAGGCATGCGTTCGTTTGACCCAGCGACAGATTGTATTGAACGAATTAAAATTGTACTACAACAAGAAATGCTCCAAGAAGTTTTCAAATATTCAACTGTCTTCAATACACAAACAATAAGAACGAGGATTGAACATGAGTATCAGAGATTTTCTCACGATTTCAAGGATTGAACCGCCATCTTCGTCAAAGAAGAAGGGATCAAGTCCATTATTCATGAAATAATAGTGTCATAATTGGAAGTAATAAACCTCATGCAGTAAAATTTCAAGCCTGCTGCACAAAATATGACTCCATAAATCGCCTTTTGTCTCTCTTCAAAACCATCCTTAGTGTCGAGATGATTCAAGACGACCCCTAGATCATAAGCTTCATGCTGGTCCTTTAGGGATTCCAATCTAGCGCTTCCATCTCTGACAATATCAATCTTCCTCATAGAAAAGGAGAAGCATAATGAGAAGTTAGAATGTGAAATAGTAAGTCTAAGAAAGGAACTTGAGAAAATAAAAACTCTAAATCTCAGATTTGCTAAAGGATTTGAAATCTTAGATGAAATTATCAAGGTTCAACACTCTCCTCTTATGAAGAAAGGTCTTGGATACATTGGTGAATCTTCACAGATAGAAAAATCCCCAGCGACAACCAAAATTTATCTAAATGCAGCAAAAGCCAGTCAGAAAAGTTTCAACCTTCAACAGAAGAATGAAGACACTTCGCAAGTAAATCATGTTTGCTCTAATTCAAGGATGAACAATAACATAAGCATCATCCAAAAGGTAAAAAAAATTAGAAGGTTCTATGATCACAAAAATTTCTTCAATATTGGACAATGTTTTTCATGTCATAATTTTGGTCACAAGGCTGCTCAATGTGTTGCACACAAAACCATCATGACTAGAGAAGCAAGAAAACAAAGGAATGAGATGGGAATTAGGAAGAAAACTTATAAAAATTTCTCTCCTTTTAAAGATGAAATTGAATTCTCATTTTTCAATAACTTTGGACATGAGGAATCTAAATGCAGGAGAAAATTTTAGCCAAAAGAGCAAATAACAACAAATTCGAAGGTATGGAAAAAGAAGGACTTACAATCCGAAAGCTATGGCATAGATTTATTTGTATAAGGTGAAGAAAATAAATCGTACATTGATATAGGATTTTCAAAACACATGAGAGGTGATAAAGATAAACCCATTTCATACAATGCATTAGAAATATAAAAGAATGTCACTTTTGGAAATGACTCCCCTGATGTCATTAAGGGTAAAGGATCTGTTTTTCTAAGAGAAAAGGTTAAATATATTAATGTTATGTTTGTTGATGGATTAAAGAACAAATTTTTGAGTTTTATCCAAATGTCTGACCAAGGAAATGAGTGGTCTTCTGATCAAAAGAATGTGTGGTTTGTGAACTTGACACAGGAAAAGCCATAATAAAAGGAACAAGAACAAAAAGAAATATGTATATATTGAAAGGTGGCCAAGAACAATGTTACCTAGGCAAAGCTAAGGAAAACTGGTGATGGCACAGAAGGTTGGGACATCTAATTTTTTCTCAAATAAGCAACTCAAGCAGGCTTAAAGTTGTTTGTAATCTTCCCAACATCACCCTACCCGAAAGTACCATATGTAAGTCATTTAAATTCTGTAAGAAAATAAGAGTTCATTTCAATGCCAAAGTAGGATCAACAAGTAAGCCTCTTGAAATTATACACACTTATTTGTGTGGAGCTGTAAAGAAAAAATCATCTCGTGGAGAAAAATACTATATCTCATTCATTGATGATTTTTCTAGAATGTGTTGGATCAATTTATTGAAAAAAAAAAGATGAATCATTTGATAAATTTAAGGCCTTCAAAGCATTAACTTAAAATTAATTAGATCCGAAAATCAAATGTCTCAGAACTGACCGAGGAGGAGAATACATATTGGATGAATTCTTTGAAACTGTGAGCAACATGCCAGAAAAAGACAATTTTATGTAGCGAGAACTCCTCAACAAAATGGTGTGGCAGAAAGAATGAATAGAACAGTTTAGAAAATGGTTTGTGCTATGCTTGATGAGTCTAGAATGCCTGACACCTTCTCGGGTGAAGCTTTACATGTCGTAGTAAATATTCTCAAAAAGGCCCATGTTCATGTGAATAGTGATAAAACTCCTTATGAACTCTAGTATGGTAAGCCTCCCACCATGAAGAATTTTAGACTTTTTTAAAGAAATTGTTTCATCAAAAATAATGATGAAAAACTTGGTAAGTTTGAAGCTATAATTGATGAAGGAATACTTCTTGGTTACTCTTCTATAAGTAAAGGATACAAATGCTACATTAAGAGACTTCAAAAAATTGTTGAATCTATTGACGTTGGGATTGATAAAGCATGCATAGCTCCCAAAAGGGTAACAACAACAAAAGAGGATGATGATGATGAATTCTTTCCCACATCAAATCACAATGACATGAGAGGAAGAAACTAATGAAACATTAGAATAAGATACATTAGATAAATAAAATGCTCCATCTAGGTATGTTCAAAATAATCATCCACAAACTCTAATTCTAGGAGAAACAAAATCTGGGGTACAAACAAGAAGAACCCTAGTAGGATATCCTATTTATCTAGCGTCATTATCCACCATTGAACCACAAAATGTAAATCAAGCTAGTAAATATGAATGTTGGGTTAAGGTCGTGGATGAAGAACTTGATCAAATTGAAAATAATAATACTTGGGAATTGGTTCCAAGGCCTCATGATAAAAATGTTATTGGGACAAAATGGATATTCAAAAATAAGTTGAATGATATTGGAGATGTAATTAGAAACAAAGCTAGACATTTTTGTAAAGGTTATGCTCAACAAGAAGGTATAGACTTTAAAGAAACATGTGCACCAGTAGCGAGACTTGAATCCATAATAATGTTTCTCACATTTTCAATTTTTCAACATTTCAAAGTTTATCAAATGGATGTAAAATTTTCTTTCCTTAATGGAGATATAGAAGAATAAGTATATATAGAACAACCAGAAGGATTCATTTTGGGGAATGACGAAAAACTTGTATGTAAACTCAAAAAGGCTCTATATGGGCTAAAACAAGCTCCACAGGAATGGTATTATTGTCTTGACAAATATCTTCAACCATAAGGCTTCACAAAAGATCTGCAGACAATAAATTGTACAAAAAAATTGAGGATGATAAACTATTATTTATTGTTGTTTATGTTGATGAAATCATTTTTGGGAGTAATGAAGAACCCATGAGTCAAAAATTGGCTTTCATTATGTAGCAAGAATTTGAAGTGTCTTTACTTGGGGAACTAACATATTTTCTTGGTTTACAAGTGCAACAAGCAAAAGATAGCATCTTTCTTTCACAAACCAAATATCTCAAGCAGATTCTGAAGAATTATGGGATGGAAGACTGTAAACATGTGTGTACTCCAATGATGACAGGATGTAACCTCAGTTTTCATGATGATTCTCGCACTGTAAACCAACCAGAATATAGGTCTATGATTGGGAGACTGCTTTATCTAACAGGTCCTAGACCAGATATCATACATGAAGTTGGGATTGTTGTATGTTTCCAAGCCAATCCAAAGGAATCAAATCTTCAGGCAATAAATAGAATATTCAAATATCTCCAAGGAACTCAAGTTTTTGGTCTATGGTATCCTAAAAATTCCAATCTTACTCTTCATGCTTACATAAATGCAGACTAGACTGGAAATGTTGATGACTAGAAAAGCATTAGTGGAGGTGCATTTTATATGGGGCATCAATTAGTATCTTGGTTTAGCAAGAAACAAAGTTCCATTTCTTTATCTACAACATAAGAAAAATATGTGCTTATTGCATCATGTTGCACACAACTTCTTGGGATGATGTAGACATTACAAGATATTCAAATTAAATGTTCTCCACCCATATCCATCCTATGTGATAATACAAATAATATTAGCATTTCAAAAAATCCTATTATGCACTCCAAAACCAAGCATATTCCTATTAAGTATCACTTTCTACAAGAACAAGTTCTTGAGAAAAAGGTTTAATTGGAGTATGTTCCCTCCAAAGAACAATTTTAAATTGGAGTATGCTCCCATTTTTCAATGGTGATTACTGCAAAATAAGGTCCCCATTTGGGATAAATTTAAAAGGAGGAGACTGGAAGGCCCTAATTGGTGTGTCGTATGTAAATATGCAAAGGAAATGGTGGATCACTTATTCACTTTTTTCCCATTTTCAGTCGAAGTATGGAACTTGATCAAAAGCTACTTAAGGTTTGTTACAAAATGCCAGGGGGGGACATATATGATGGTTGGAATTTGTTGTCGAACCAGGCTTTCCAAAAGTAATATATAAGGCTTCCACCCATCATAAATTGGGGAATATGGGTCTCCCAAAATAATGGTATTTTTCAAGACAAATATTCCTCTCTTGATACTATGGCAAAACATAATGTTATTTCTGGAAAAAATTGAGCATTCCTTCCCTTGGGCCTATTTTGATGTGGCCTCTTTACTGGGCAATGAATGTGGTGAGGGGGTGGGGCGGGGGTGGGGGCTTTTCTCTACCTACAAGAAAATTATTCTTTCAAAATTCATATAGATTAGGTAGAGGTTCCAACAATTAAGCAGAAATCCTTAGTCTAAAGCTTCTTCTATTATTTTCTATTGATAAATAATGTCATCATATATAGATTTTTAGTGATTCTATGATCTTCATAAATTGGGTCAATAATATTCAAATATTTCATGTGCACATATTGTTTCCTATTTTAAAATATATTATACAACTAAAACAAGTTTTCGATTGGATAATTTTTTGTCACATCTACAAGGAAAGAAACAAGACATGAGATTCCTTATCTAAGTAAGTTGCTATAGGCCCTATGGGATCTTGGAAGATCATTGAGAATATAGGAGATTCAGTGTTTGAATTCCATCAAAATCCCTTCCTAGAGGGTTTGTAACTGGAGCAACAATAAGACTAAATCATTTTCACTATTTTTTTGTTATTACCTAGAAAATTGGGAGGCCATTGTATGTAATGATGATTTTTCATATCTTTTTGAGACAAGTCATGGACATGATAGGGTCTGTAAATCATGATTATTTTTTCATTTTTTTTGTGGTTTTCTATGTGCTTTGTGTATGCACAAGGTGCATATACTAAATGGAAATCATCCGAGGAAGGGATTTGGTTATTTTTCATCATGACCAATTTGATTGGCTATTATTTCTACAAAAAAATAGACCAAGTTTTCCATGATGCATGTCTTAAGGTATTCCCATCATTTTATGTATTCACATTTTTCTTCTGAAGAAGAATGTACAAATCTGGCTATAACAGTTTGCTCCATCCCACAAGTGGTACACAGTAGTGCTATTGTTTCATTTTCCCTCAGTGAGTTGATTTCGCTAAGGTGGTATGTTGGATCAGCTTAATAGCATCGTTAGTTTGGTTGTTGTCGATCCAATTTCTAAATCCTTTGGTCTCTGTTATTCTATTGTAGTTTATTGAAATATTCAATAGCAAGTATATTTTGGAAAGAGTTGTTTCAAAAGAGCCTATATTTGGAGATGTCGGTTTTGTTATTCTTCATTCTTGTACTCATTGTTGCACATATCATGGACCCAAGCTTGATCGGATTATGTTCTTTTTTTATAAAGTCATTTAAGTTAAATTTTTGGTGCATTAACATTCGGTAGGCCCCAAAGCAACATGCCGCCAGGAGTTTCATACTGATCAAAAGAACTAGTGTGTTATATAATTTGATCATTTCAAGGTGTCTTAGGCATATGGAGTTTCATAATGGTCTAAAAAGTTAAAATTAGTGCTTCCTGTAAAAAGCATGTTTGCATATTTTATATTTCATGGTGTTGTAAGAAAAATTGAGAATGCAGTTATACACAATACAAAACTATACTATGATATTTTTATTGATCACAATAGTTGTAAATATATAGGACATAAATCTATGACTTCACGCCTCTAGATCATGACTACAACTCATACGTAGGAAACAACAACTTCTAGATTGACACTTAGGAACTCTCAATGACAACTCATGACAACACATGGAAGTATTATTTCCATTACCCTCCATTAATGCTTACACGAAAAACACATATTACAACAAGAAGGATAATAAAAATTTAAAATTTATTAGAATAGATTAGTTATTTATTAAAATTAAATTAAATTAAAATAGATTAGTTATTTATTAAAATTAAATTAAATTATTAATATTATTAAATTAATAAATATATGATATCATATATATTTTTTTTAAAATATTTATCATAATTTATTAAAATTTATAAATTATTTATTTATTTATTAAAATATAAATTTATTAAATAAAATAGATTATTAATTAGTTTGTTATTCTCGGCTCTTTTTCTCTCTTTATCACTATATAAACCCTCACCTTTTGTCCTTCTTTCATTCTTCACTCAAAAATCTTTCCCTGGAGAAGGATCCTTGTTGGGATTCGAAACGTCGACCATTGTTTTTTAACACTGTGGATAATCTGGAGATTTATTCAATAAACGATAACCACATAAGCTTGAAAACCATAACAAGGATAATCTATGTCTCACAAGGCTTCATGAGCACTCACATCCATTCTAGAATCTGTGGAACCATGTTTCTCTTGGTTTTCCCGAAAAACGTCGTTTAGGGCCTCAAAATGGCTCCAGAAGTTCAGGACCCAAAAAATTGTTAAAAATAGTAATTTGTGCCGAAACTGAAAAACTAAAAGAGATAGTGGTGGGGCCCCAAGTGGAAAATGCGGGTGGACACAAATATCCACCTGGAGCATTCCTCCTCCCTTAGGAAGCAATGGTCCCCATTACCTTGAGTTCCTCCATGAGATGAGGAAATTTTTGTTGAACTTGGTCCCTGGTGAACCAGTTGCCTTGGTGCAGGAGTTGGCCAACTTTGAAAACTCGATATAGTTGGATCTTATGTTGGCAAGTGTTCTTGATTTTCATTTCCATGATACAATATGTGGTGGCATCTTCCATGTAGTCAGGGTTTAACTTTGCTGGTGTGAGTTTTTCTGCAATGTCAAAGGTGTCCAGTAGTGGTGGGAAGTAGGGACGAAGGTGGTCCACATTGAATACTAGGTGCAGACTAAGGAATGGTGGAATACTGAGCTTGAAGGCATTGTTCCCTACAACCTTGGTGATGGTGTACGGCCCATATCGGAGCGGGCGAAGCTTGCGGTGGGGTCCAGTGAGGTGCTTCTTATGCAAATGTAGCCACACCTTGTCGCCCACCTAGAAGTTGTGGCACCTGATGTTGATCATATTGTTTCTTGTACTTAGCATTGGCTCTATCCAATATGTCATGAACCTGTTGGCAGATGTGTTGAATGCACTCGATGAAGTTTTTCGCTTTGTCAGCTTCAGACAAGACATGAGTCGAATCGACCTAAGTAGCCGCACATGGCATGGCTACATCAATGGGACAAGTGGTTGGAATCCCAAGCCCACCTGAAATGGGTTGTGGCTAGTTGAGTTTTGGAGAGATCGGTTATAACTGTGTTGTACATAGGGGAGGCTCTCATCCCATGTGTGTGGATGCTTTGAATTATACATGTTCAGAATTTGTACAATCATCCTGTTGACGACCTTTGTCTAGCCATCAGTTTGGGGATGGAAAGATGTTGACCTGGTGAGCTTGGTGTCCAACATTGGCCAGAGGCTAGACCAAAATTTGTTGAGGAACCTGCTATCCCGATCTGAGATGATAGACTGTGGGATCCCAAAGTGCACCCAAACTCATTCAAAGAAGAGCTCATCAATGGCTTCTACTGTGATATTCTTCTTGCGGGCCGCCATAATGGTCATCTTCGATAATCTGTCGACGACCACAAAAACACATTCATTTCCATGCTTAGTAGAACGGAGGCCCGACATGTAACCCATGGAGATGGATTTCCAAGGTCGACTAGGAGTAGGTAGTGGAGTATAGAGGCTTTGCTTCTTGACGGTCAGTTTGGAAATGGCGCAATCATTGTAGGATCTGATGTACTTCCCGACATCATGTTGAAGGTTCAGCCACAAGAAATACTTCTGCAATACTGCCATTGTTTTCTCAACTTCCCAGTGACTCGATTGTAGTATGCTTCCCATATCATCTTGGCACGCTCGCTTGAAGGAACACAAAGGTGTCCCAAGTGACGTAACAGTGCATCTTGGAGGTTAAAATTTGGAACTTGTGTATCCCCCAATAGTGCCTTGTATATGTGGTTGAATTCTGGATCGCTCTTGTAGAGAAGCGGCCAATCAGAAGTCTCATGCCCACAAGAGTTGAGAAAGGTGGTTAGTGCCACAATCAGTGGTCAGCTGAGGCAGTCTGCAACATTATTGGTGCTACCCTTATTGTACTTGATGTTCAAATGAAACTATTGCAAATATGTGGACCACTTCTGATGGCAATCATTCTACAACTTCCCTTGTGTCTGTATGAACTGTAGGGGTCAGTGGTCTATGTGGATGATTGTTTCCTTCCCCAAAATGTAATGTTTCCATTGTCGACAAGCCTGCACAATGGAATACATTTCTTTTTCATAAGTGGGATACTTGCGGACTGTGTCGGAAAATGTCTCACTGTGATATGCCACTAGATGCCCCTGTTGAGTAAGAACTGCCCCAATAGCATAGTCAGAGGCATCTGTCTCAATCTCAAATGGTTGTTGCAAGTCTAGTAATGTGAGCACTCGGGCAAAACAGAGGTGATGTTTCAATTCTATGAATGCCTTATGTTGAGATTCTGACCAAAAGAATTTTTCTTTCGCTCCTCCCTTGGTGACTTGACTCAAGGGCCAAGTGATATGAGAGAATCCAAACACAAACATGCGATAGAAATTAGCAAGACCCAGAAAGTTGCGAAGCTTTGTTAGATTGGTTGGGGCTAGCCAAACCCGAATGACTTGGATTTTGGTTGGATCCACATGCACCCGCCTTTCATCAATAATCTATCCCAGATATTGAACCTAGGTCATCCCAAAAGGTCACTTCTCCAAATTGGCACATAAATTGTGTTGGCGCAGTGTTTGGAGGACTTGTCGGATGTGGTGGAGGTGCTCTTCCCAAGTCTGGCTAAATATCAAAATGTCATCCAAGTACACCACTACAAATGAGTTTGTGAATGGCTGCAAGATGTCTCCATCAACCTCATTAAGGTTGTGGGAGCATTCGTCAACCCAAAAGGCATGACCATCCATTCAAAAAGGCCCTCCTTGGCTTTGAAGGTAGTCTTCCATACATCAAAGGGTTTGATTGGTACCTGGTGATACCAGACTTCAAGTCGATCTTGCTGAAATATTTCGCCCCTTTGGGTTGGTCCAAAAGGTCATCAATCCATGGGATCGGGTACCTAATCCGGACAGTGATCTTGTTTAGCGCTCGATAGTCAATACAGAGTCTCCAAGTCCCATCCTTCTTCTGTACCAACACGATCGAGCTCCTACAGCACGATGAACTCAGCTTGATGTGAAATTTCTGCAACATCTCCTGAATCTACCTCTTAATTTCATCCTTCTCCAAAAAATAGCATCGATAGATCGGTCCATTGGGTAGCGGCGCACCTGGGGTCAAATCAATGGGGTGCTTGACCTGACAGTGCAGAGGTTACCTGTGGTTAAGGTGAAGATGTCCTCGTACTCCTCCACAACCTTGTCTATTTTTTTTTGTTGTGCAAAGGAGTCTTGTCTGGAGGTCGCGGCCATAGTGTCCTTCTTGCCCTGGTGGTGGATCATCAGGAAAAAAAATTTCCTAGTTTTGGAAATGAGCTTACTGCATTGTTTTGCAGTAACCAAAGAGATAGCGACAGGCAGTGGTACCTCTGGTATCTTATACAGCTTATTTCCCAAAATAATAATAACAACGCAAAGTCAAGACTCATAAACGTCATGTCACTTCCACAAGTATGGTTGGCCTAATAATACATAACAAACATCAAGAGGAGAAATGTCACATAATACCTCATCCATGAAGGGCTTGATGTTGTAGGGAAGGCGACACTGTTGGTTGACGTGGAGATCTCTTCCTTGGTGAAGCCACCCGATGGTGTATGGTTGTGGGTGTGCTATGGTCGGCAAGCCCAACCGCTTCATGGCGTCTGCTGAAATGAGGTTCTTTTAGCTCCCATTGTGGACAATGAACTGTAGCGGGCAACCCTTTACACACATATAGGAGTGGAAGAGACGCTCCTCCTCCTCTGGATCCTTCAGTTCCTCCTTATGGATCTTCATAGTGGCAACAGTGGTGTTGGGCTCCACATCAATAGAGTGGAGATCTTATGGAAACACACTACTTTCCCATGTCCTTCTTTGGCTTCGCGGTGTTTTTCTTTGCTTGTGGCTTTTGAAAATTGTCTTGGGCTGCCATGCCTTGGCTTTGTCCTTTTTTCTACGGTTTGGGGGCACCTTTCCCTTGCTTTTGATTCGTAGATCCAAAGTCTCGCTTCTTCTGTTTGAATTTCTACTCAATCTTGGCAGTATACCGGTATGACGTACCAAGCGAGGAGATGTCGAGGAACTCCATTTCCTCTTGAATGTGTCCATGCAGACAACTGCGATACTTTAGCACCAAATGTTTCTTCGAATCTTTGATACCCAACTTTGTGTGCAGGGTATGGAACAGATTCGTCATCTCATGCACATCTTGATCCCTTTGTTGCCGCAGCATGGTCCATTGTATGTACTTGTCCTCATAGCTTCCCACGGGATAGTATTGTTCCTTGATAGCATCTTGGAAATAATTCCAAGTGGGTACAGTTGAGAATAGAGAGGGTTTTGTCTCTTCCATTTTCTCATAGTAGGTTTCCCACCAATCCTTGACATGGGGGGTAGCTTTGAGGAGTGAAAAAATAATCTTCTCCGTGTCGAAAAAGTCATAAACCAAGAAATATCCTTCTAACATATTCAACCATCTATCTACGGCATCTGCATCTATTTGACCCTCAAATATGGGAATTTCAAAGTTTACTTATACCTTAAAGGGAGTTGCGCCTCCAGAGTGCCTGCTGGATTCAGATGCGCCGTCGGTGAGCAGTCGTTGAAGGATCTGGGCAAATTTATCCATCATCGTGTTCCTTTGTTTTTCGATGGCCTCCTCAAGAAATATTTTGATAGGATATCCTACTCCCTCATATTTCATGTTGTCCCCCATAGGCGGTCATCGGGGTTTGCGAGGTTGATCTTGCAAAGGTTCAACCCGATCAAGCCCTAAATCCTTATACCCTGACCTTGTTGGGGACATGCAAAGAAGGATTGAGAAAAAGAAAACCGCTCTGATACCACTAATCCGGATTTATGCAGGAATGCAATAGAATACACATATAACCATAAATACAAATATGTAACGGAAATAACACTTCATTTCATTAATATCAAAGAACTGAAATTCTCTTACAGACAGAATGGAAATAAACTATCTAGGGCGCTGGTAGCTTATCTCTAAGAAGATATGTTGTGGCTATAGGCCTCTGAACTGTGTTACAATGAGGCTCGAGGGCCTATTCATTATTTATAAATAATGGAAAACCCTAAACATCAAAAACCCTAACCCTAGGAGATGAAGCGCCAAAACTATGGGCCTCGTTTAGGTAAATTGGTGTTTCGACTCCCCGAAGACGTAACTTTGGCATACGATATTTGTTTGGCGCGCACCATACCTCATTAGAAATATCTATCTGAGGAATACAAATTTTGATGTGAGCAAAATTGGTCTATGGACCCATGTTGCTCCCGGTTTTCCCAAAGAACATCGTTTAGGGCCTCAAAACGGCTTCGGAAAATCAAGACCCGAAAAACTGCTAAAAATAGTAATTTGTGCCGAAACTGAAAAATTGAAAGAGACAATGGCAGGGCCCCAAGTGGAACCAAGTGGAATAGGCGGGTGGCCACCAATATCCACTTGGATCATTCATTGACTATAGTCTCTTTCCACCTTTTAAGTTTTTTATTTTTCTTCCATCTTTTGTCGAATATCTGTCTGTCCTTGGTTTCTGGATTTTGTGATGGCTTACAGTCATCAATCTTTATTCTAAAGTGATAAGCCTAGCTTGATTTTCACAAACCCTTTTGTTTTTTATCATTTTCATCGATTAGCATTGTTAATTCTCTAACAGATGAGCTGATCAGTGCTAAATGTTTTAACAAAAAAGTGCTTATTCCCTTCAAGCGTGAGGTGTAGCCTCACAAGCGCTCCAATTTTTGTGTGAATGTTTTTAGGGTTCCCTTTCATTGAGTCCCAGTGTGTCTTACCCTTCTATATTTATTTCTCTGCTCAATTCTCTCTTGTTATCTTATGTTCAGCAACTTGATTGTCTCAATTAGTTCATCTTTGATCTTCTTTCTTTTGAACTGTACATCCTTATCGTCCTATGGTTTCTAGGTGTGTCGAGTCATTTGATTGGTTGCATGCTTCGTTGGGTTCTAGACCTGTTGTTGGGTCAATTTGTGTCGCCTTTTTGAACCTTTTGGTTTGGTTGTTTGTTTTTTGTTCTTCAATTCATTTCTGTGATTAGGGCTTTCAAGTGTCCATCTCGTGTGCATTTTATTATCTTTTCCATCAACAACAATATATTACATTGCTTGTCTTTTGTTGAAACATCTTTCTTTGTGTGTTGATCAATGTGAAAAGTGAAGAATGTCTTGTTTTGAGAAAATTATTTGGGATTTCTCTTTGGTATGTTGATTATTACATCTTGTAGCATTGTGAGGAAGTTCATTAGATAAATACTGAAAGAAATTGATTACATTCGAATTGATTATTGCAAAATTTTGCATTGTGTTTACATTGAAAAGAATAAAAAAAATTGCATTTATTTGGCATCTTAAGGGAAAAACTTCATTTCGATTGCTTCAAATGCATTCAATCAAAACTAGGAAAGTGAAAGAGATTTTCATTTTTCTTTGGATTATGCACTTTAAGAAGTAGTGAAATTGTCATTTAATGCATTTTCTTGATTGTTGCATTGATTGTGTGAACTTATTTCTCCCAATTAGTATAGTTTTCATCGAAATGAATAGTTTCCTTTTTCTCATGTAGCTACATTTTAGGAATTCAGGTGACATCGGTAAGGCCCTAAAACCGAAAAATAAATTCAAGATAAACTCTAAAATTTATTTAATTAAGCTAACGAGCATTCGGAACTTAACGCAAAACATTTAGAGGTCTAGGCTAGAGACATGTTCTAGTGTCGTAAAATTTAGGAGCTTTCGCTAACAGTTTGCATTACAATTTGGGGTTGATATCTTGTCCCACGTATGGAAGTATATTGATGTATGATAAGTATATTTGGGGCACTCTCATTGAACAGTTACGCATTAGATGACACTACTACAAATTGGAATCCCAAGTATTGTCACGTATATTTTGGGAGACACCATTAGGTTGCAAACCTACCATAGGTAACCGAGTCGGCCACCTTGTAGACGTGATACACTGAACACAGCATTTGGAGAGATTGGTTGTCGTACGTTAAGTCTTTGGTAAATTTATTTGCTAAGGTGTATATTGCAGTTCACAGATACCTGGTAATCCTTTATGCCTAGTTCACCCTTTTTTATTTATTTTGTTTTTTAAGTTCTAAAATCAATTACCCACGATAACATGGTTTACCCATAAAGATATTTCTTGGCCACATCATGAGTAACTCCTTATGATTTTTTAAAAGCCTTGAATAAATCACCTCTTTCTCTATTGAGTCAAAGTCATCATGGCTGAACCATCAATTTTGGTTTCCCATTCCTCATCCTCTACCGAAGGGATGTCATCACAAGTCTCTTCTAATGCTTGACCATTGGTTGGAGCCCAAGTGTTGAGATTGTCATCCTTCCAAGTGTTCAACCCCTTGCTACTCGATCTCCTCCTGACAAGCCAATTAGCTACATCGTGTTTCCTTGGAATCCATTGTTTGATTTTGTATAAGTCTCCCCTCAATGGAAATATAGCCCGTTTGATACACCAAGTGTACCTCTGGTACCATCTCCATCTATGCATCGTGCTGTTGCTCGTCAGTTATTTCCACCTATGGCTTCCGAAGGAGAGGTATCATCTCCCCTTGAAGTTTCAAGATCTATTAGTGGTATGGATAAGTATTTGTATGAGGGGCATCATTTCCCTCCTAAACACTTTCCATTTGGGGTAGAGGCCTCTCAACCCTCTACCCAGCCAACAATTCCATCTGGTTACACGTCCTGTTGAATTTTTCAACAAGAAACAATGGAATTGGCATCTAGAAGAAACATGACAGCACCTACACTAGTGTGGGACCACAGGTCATGTAGTGATGGGTCCTAGCGATACATTAGTGTGAAATTCAATTTATTTAATAAATTGGATATGTGTCAAATTTAATTATCCCTTAATTAAATTGGACAATAAAATGTAATCTTATCTCATAATCACTTGTAATAGTTAACTAAGTGTGAAAAATTCACTTAGCTCATGAATTTTGAGTTGAGGGTGGTTGGTGAGGCATGTAGAGTGATTCTATGTGTTTTAGTGTTCAAGTTGCAGTTAAGTGCATGACTTTAATGCATGAGTAATCAGTTAACTCAGTTAGGTGAGTTAAAGTCAGTTGGATTAGTTGTAACTATTTGTTGCACTAGTGAGAGATAAATTGAATTAAATATTATAAAATTCACAATCAGTGATCTGCCATGTAACTAATGATTTACTATTAATAGTTGCATGCATGTCAGTTCCAATGGACACCCAGTTGAGACAAAGGTTAAAGGGAAGTTAACTATCAGTTGTGATATTAGCAGGCTACCCAGATGCAAGTAAAAAACCACAAGTTTCCCATGATACTCTACGCAGTTGAGGAAAGCTGAAATTCCTAAAGAATAGGGATGTCATTCATCAGGAATTGCGTGAACAAGGAAGGCTAAAGACATGCTAAGAATTGGCTAAGTGTTGGCCTGATTTTCTCTGGATCAGTGTGAGACGATAGGAAAATTGCAGGGGAATCTTATGAGGAGAGTGCATTGTAATTGTTTCATGGTTCCTTGTGGAATATACAATATATGATAGAGGGGTTTTGAGCAGTAAGCTTTCCCAGGGAAATTATTTGTGTTGTGGTTTTATTTGATTCTTTCTTTGCTTATTGTGATTGGCGATTGTGTTTATTTCTGTAATTGATTTGTAGAAGGATTCATTATCTATCTTTAGTACATTGCTTGATCGCATTGAATCCATTGATATACATATGTTTTCATAATTTCTACATGGTATCGAAGCACAGGAAATCATTATAGTGGAGGAGAAGCTGAGTCTGTGACTGAATAGAATACAAATTTTCAAAAGTATTCTTGGTGCGAAAGGAAAATCAGGATCGAAATGGATTTCAATGGCTTGAGATTGGAGTATGCACTCGAGGGAAGCTCTAACTATATTGTGTGGAAAGACATGATGGAACCAGTACTGGAGGACAATGGGTTGAAATAATTCATTGATAATGATGCTCCCAAACCCGCTGTAGCAGAGGCTGCAAATATTGACTCTTGGCAAAAGAAGGTCGCAAAGAAGAGGAGGATATTATTGGAGGGAGTGTTATTGCCTAAAGCTACCTCAGGCTGAAGGAAGGCAGAGTCTAGGGTAACATTAAACCACGCTTAATCTGGTAGCTAGCCCTACCAGATCAGGAGAGGGCTCTCTCTGGGTCAATCTCAGCAAAAATAATCAATAAGGCTTGAGATGACTTGAAATAAAGGCTATTTTTAGGCTAGGTATATATGTGAAAGAGTTTGATTTTGATTTTGGGGTTTTTTTTGGAATCAAAGGGAAAGGCAGATTTTGGGTCTGGGAAATGATCAGTTTTGCAGAGGGCTGAGTGGGGCAAGAAAGGCAATTGTTTTGATGCTTCGAATTGAATGAAATGGATAGCTCAGACCGGGGAGGAGTTGAATAGGGCAAGAGGCTTTCAAGAATCTGCTTCATACATTTGAAAACATGGAAAATTAAACAAAATTTCAAGGTAGAGCACTGCAAATCTAATGGATTCCACCTTTATCACTTATTTTTTTAACTTAAGAAGAAAGGAGAAGGGAAATGATACACATTAGACATCAGTAAACTTACAAATCACATAGAGAAACACACCATCAAAACATAGAGCCACATGGATCCCAAAGAGTGATGCAAACCCTAGTCTATTCCTTTGCCAAAATGCAGAGATGAAAATGTACAATGGAGCTCAAAGCAATCCCAAGTGTCCAACCCTGAAAATGACTGAGAAAATACAAGATATAGACAAGCCTAACTCATCCCCATGCCTCTAGGGGTTGAGCTCACTATTTTAGGAGCTGTTTCAACAAGATCTAAACTAAGAACTATAAAATAGGCAATGGAACATCTTTCCTCTATAAGATAGGAAACTGATTCATTCAGTTACAATTCACTTTTTGGTGAATGAATCTACTTACATGAGTAAAAATATGCCAAAATTGCATCAAAGCCATGAAATTATATCAATTTACATCAATATTTTCACATTTGGAGATGAAAAATTGAAACTGGCCAAAACTAGGCGAAAAACTGAGTTACTGAGTGAAAACTAGGCCGAATTTCCCAATGCGCCGCGCCTAAAATCTCTATGCGTCGCGCCACTTTGAGGCTGATTTTTAGGGCCTTCTCGAAGTCCAAATTGAGTGTAGGATAGCTCGTTGGAAAGCTCTACCTGTCTACTTTCCAACCCAATTAGAATTTCTGAATTTGGTTGCCATTTTACCCTCCAAAAATCAAATCTCCCAACACTGCTTCCTGTGTGTCCAAGAAGTGGTAGAAAGGCCATTTTTAAGGTGTTTTTGACCCTTCAAGAAACCCAAAACTTGTCAAAATCCTTAGGTAATGGGTATGCATGCATAAATATTGATAAAAAAATCCAGAAATACAAAGTTTCCTTCAAGAGGAGCTGCCAATTATAAGCGCTCGCCAAGTGGCGCGACGCGTCGGGCAGAAAAATCTGTGTTAAGGCCAAAAAATTCAAAATTGACAAAAAATTTCCCAAATTTCTTGAAATTTGGGCTCAATTTCCACCATCAAGTGCTATGCTGAGCCAAAGAAGCTTCGGCCAAAATTTGGAGCCTATCATGCCTTTTGCGATGCTTTATTACCCTCCTTAGCTTTGCCTTCAGAATTTTGATTCGCGCTTTGCAAAAATGATTTCGCACCCAATAATGGTTCTTCATGTGCCTCAACTTATTATTTTCCTTGTTTTCCTTCTCCAACATCTTCTCAAGATGAATATTGACCCTCTCAAGCCAAGTCTCTCTATCAGCCTCAATCTCTCGCTCAATGGATGTCATCTCGGTTTGGCTTCTTTGGGAAGCTTGTCAGTTCTCACACATGTTTTGCAACTCCATGATTGTCTGTTGATCTTCCAACTGTTTGTTTCACTACTCCAGGTAACTTATGATCCATTGGGCTGTTTTCAACTTGACGATCAATGTGTCTATCTCCACCTTCTGCTCCTGAATAGTCTCTCTCAAATTTGAGCTTGGAGAGCTCAAATCCTCATCAATCAGTATGAAACCTGTGTCTTGGCCTCCTGAAGGGCCCTCATCCTGCATAGGCCTCTTACCTCTATCATGTACCTGTACCTGTGCTGCTGATGACAGAAACGAGACCCCCTCCACCCTAGGTGGAGATAGTACTCGTCGGGTTGCTGCAAATAATCCTCTAGTGCCTCTCTGATAAGTGACATATGTCAGCACAGTAGTCTCTATCTCCTGACCTCCATGCTGATATGAAGGTTCACCTGCATCATGAACAACCTCCGGAGGAACCTGAGGAACTGTGAAGAAATCATGGGAAATAAAATCTTCCCATGAAATACCCTGTAAGCCAAGCTGATGCACAACCACTATCTTGATGAGTGCATAGTGATAAATATTGTTGTACTGTTGTTCGGGAGTTTTCCTCTGCACGAGAGTGGTCATTCTCTCAATGTTTCGGCACATGAAATAAGGGATTTTCATCATCCTCACCCTGGTGAAATGCATCAATAACCTGATATGATAGGCATAGAGTCGTGAAAACCGGCCCTCACAACTGAAGTATCTGATAATGAGTTTCATCATAGGTGCATAGGATTCCTTTAGGAACCAGAATGGGAACACTCTGCTGAGTTGTCTCACAAAGCTAGGCCTGATATATGGTTCATAATGCACCCTATCCACCTATTGTCTTTTGTTCCACTATTCTCCCACATTTGGTATTCCAGTTGCTTGAGAGATTGTTTCCGGTGTCAAAGTGAAAGTTACACCGGCAAGAGTTACCTGACCATCATGTAAATGCAATACAAACAAACGAGCCAACTCCTGATGATAATGGATCCTAGCAATCATTTCACAAAACTGATAGCATGACTGCTCTCGAAAACATGCCATGGCAAGTGGGCAAGCCTGCAATTCAGCCAATGAGGTGGGCTCTTCTCTCACAGGTCTACCACTTTTATGAGGCCTTCTAGATGCATGTAGCTCAGTGGTGGAATCACTATCTCGGTCATATGATTTATCAATGTCTGTCTCCATGATGTCCAAGGTCTATGCAAGCTATATGTTGACTTTTATGAGATGAAAATGAGAATTTGGGTGTTTTGATTTAATTGCCAAATATGTATCAAATGGGAGGGAGTGTAGAGAAATAGGGGAGTAGGAACAATGAATTTTTGTCAAGTGGAATTTTCCTTTTGAAAACTTGTGATTTGACAAATTTGGGGACAAGGGACAGCCACTTGATTTTTTGGGATACACTTGGGATTTGGGGAAATTTTGCAAATGGGATAGGGATAATGGGAATGAGATGGATATGAGTGGCTTTAGGGATGTAGGGAGATAGGGGAATGGACTATAGTGATGAGATAACAGTGAGGGAGAGGAATAAACAAGGTGAGGAATGGAAACGTTTGGCACCAAAATTATTTTTAAAACACCAACTTCAAAACACTAAGGGAGCAATTCTCAATAAGATAATAGGGTTTGAGTTTTGGCATTCAAACTCTCATAATCCATTTTCAAACATTTTTAAATGGAAATTACAAGTTCACATGAACTTACTTGGGCAAAATAGACCAAGTCGATTTGGCTTTTGAACAATGCAAAATTTGTGTTTCAGCCTCTGCGCTCACGCAATCAACTCAGCATGTCACTGATGCGTTTACCAGACAATTAACATTTACGAGAAAAAGTGGTTTCACGCTGCTGTCACTATGCACTGCGACCACTGCCGTATAAGCGCGTCATTCTCAGAAACTTAACAATTTGCTCCCAAATCACTTGTTTCGCCCTCCACGATTTATTTGCTCCTCAATGCTATCTCTTGGCACACAAATGGAGTTTTGAAACAATGAAAATATCTTTTATGCCAAATATTTTGATTTTTGATTTGAAAAACCCACTTTGTAATGTTACAAACTTTGACACTTTTTAAAAGAACTCTATTTTGTTTCCTTTGGCCTTTTGGACTGAATGATGAGTTTCTTGTTTGTTTTGTAGGGATGGATGGCATGGAGTTTTGGAAAAGGCAACCAGGGCTACAAATGGAGAATTATTACAACTGAAGAATTTGAAAATTGCATTATATTTATTAGAAAAGAATAAAATAGACAATTTTTCTTCAAAACAGAGTTTTGAGGAAAAATCATTTTTGAACATACACTACAACAAATTTTTGCATGATAATTTATTTAACCTCTCATGCCTACTAACATTATTAGACACTGGCCAGACCGATTAATGAAACCCTAGACCTAATGAGACTAAAAACCTAATATGACTTCTTTGCGACTATAAGACCAAATGACTGTGGAATGATTTATTAAAATAACTAGCCAAGAGGTACAAGACATGAGGGATATGAGTGACAAGACCTTTCCGTCAGATGATCCATGCTCCTAATGGAATGCAGCTGACTGAACTGAGTGAGACACCTAAAATGAAATGCAACAAGAGAAATTTTATCTCTGACGGAGGGATGAAGATATCGACTCTAACATTGGCTCCAATGGGGATGGTAGCTCCTTGGAGGTGCCAAGAACTACAGATTTCTGGGAGAGTAGGTAGTGCCTTCGTCCATTGGGCTATGGAATCAATAACTTCGACAAATAAACACAAGACTCTTGACTCATTTTATTGACTAAAAATTGACTCAAAACTGACTCAATTTTGAAACCAAAATGACTAAAAGACCTGACTCGACAAACTCAAACCAAAGCTGAAATAAATCTTCAGAGTTATAGCCTTCACCTCGGGCCCCAAACTGAAGAAAAGATGATAGCCACACTTGCAATGAAACTAAAATAAACCGGTATGTACAGTGACAATGTAAAACAACAGAAAACATTTCAGAAATGATACTGCTTGAGTAGCCGACCATTGACCGGCCCTCCTAGACAATCTTCCTCGTTCATCTCTTTCAGAAGAAAATCATTCTGACCCCGATATGCAGCAATTTTAAAGGGTCCTTTCCAGAGATTTTTGAACTTACCATGCTTACCTTTTTCCTCATTTCTTGCATCCCATTTCAGCACCACTTCTTCCAATTGAAATTTTTCCACTTTTGCTTTTCTGTCATATATTTTCTTAATTCTCTCCTGCAACCTGAACATGTTTTGGAAAACTTCTTCTCTAGTCTGCTGCAAATGGATCATTTTATTTATTCTCCTTTGGATATGACCATCTTCACTTCCAGCTTCCTGTAGAAGTTTGACCACTGGAACTGCGAGAGAGGTAGGAAATACCGTGTCTACTCCATATACTAGCTCAAAGGGGGACATACCAATGGATTTCTTTTGACTCACTCGGTCTAACCAAAGTGCATTGACCAACTTCTTATGCCAACTTTTCTTATTAATTTCCAGCAGCTTTTTAATAATGTTGACTAAAGATTTGTTTGAAGACTCGGCCAATCTGTTGCCTTGTGGATGATAAGCGGTTGAGTGTCCCAAAGTGATGTGATTCTTGTCACAAAACTAAACCATCCTTTTTTATTTGAAAGCTGCTGCGTTATTAGTAATTAACTTATTCGGGCAACCAAAACGAGACAAAATATTATTCTCAAGGAATAAAATTCTTACCGCGTCTATGGCTTGCCTAGTGGGAATTGCTTCAATCCATTTCGTGAAATAATCTGTCACTGTGAGGATCCATTTATGCTGAGCTGAAGAAGCAGGATGGATCTTGCCAATGAAATCCAAACCCCATTGCTGAAAAGGAGCACTTACCTCAATGGGCTTAAGCGGAAAAGGCTACAATTTCTTCCTCCCTTCAAAAATCTGACATTCATGAAAGCCTTTAACAATTTTGTATACATCAGAGAAAGAAAAGAGTCGACCAATAATATCCCACTCTCAAAAAAAAATTTGTCGTCATTTTCCAGAAAAGGTGACCTCCGCAATTTCCCTTATGAAAATCCTCCATAACCTGCTTTTCTTCTTCTTCCACCAAACAATTTAGCAAAACACCACCAAGATCTTTCCAATAGAGTGCATTGTTCAAAATACAAAACTTAGCAGCCTTCAATTTCAGAGTTCTACTTTTGTTTTTAGCCATTCCTGGTGGTGGTGACAAATTTTGAAGCACATATACAATATCTGACCAAGGAGAATGAACAAAGATTTCTGATACCTGAATTAGCGAGCTTTCTTCATTTTCCTCGAACATAGCAGCAATGAGATTAATGTCCAAGGCATGTAAATTTGACTTATCCATTATTTAGCCAACCCTTGTCCTTTGATAAGCTTTGTAGGCTTTATCTCCACATCATACTCCAACAAGGCAGCAATCCATTTGCCTCGTCTCCCCTCTGAATCTATTTGCACTAAAACATCCTTAACAGCAGCATTAGGAACATAAGCAAGAATGTGAGAATGCAGAATATATACTCGAAAGTCTTTCAATGCTTTCACTAAAGCAAGAGCTTAATTTTCAATAATGTTGTACTTTAAGGCTGCATCTCTTATGGTTCTGCTGAAAAAAGAAATTGGTTTTTCATGCTGATCTCTTTTCTGCATCAATACTGCTGCCATAGTATGCTCTGAAGCAAATGAAAACAAAATAAAATCCTGAGTATAGTCCGAGCTGATCAAAACCGGAGCTGAAGAAAGAGCCAACTTCACTAAATTGAAAGACTTTACAGCCTCCTCAGTCCACTTCACTACGCTATCTTTTTTAATCATGTTTGTAATCTCCTTTAAATGTTCTGCAAGATTAGGCACAAAGCGACGCAAAAAATTCATCTTGCCATTGAATGATTGGATCTCCTTTTTGTTTCAGGGAAGATCAATTTGCTGAATAGCTTCCACTTGAGCTGGATCAATACGGATGCCATCTTTTGAGATAATATGACCAAGAAGTTTGCCCTTATCCATGGAAAAAAAACTTTTCTTCGGATTGAGTGACACACCATACTTTCTACACCGCTGAAATACAATCTTCAAATGGTAAAGGTGCTCTTCATCTGAATTAGAAAAGATTGTCAAATCATCAAGATACACAACTAGAAAAACATCTTTCTCATTTTCAAATTCCATATCCATTGCTCGTTGAAAGGTCGCACCAGCATTCTTCAAATTGAAAGGCATTTTAGCATAATGGAAAATTCCCCACAAAGTGGTGAACACTGTTTTGTCTCTATCATTCTCATGGACCAGAATTTGGTTATAACCGGAATAACCATCGAGTAGCGACATACGGGATGCTCCAACTACTCGTTGAAGTATGTGATCCATTTTGGGAAACGGATAATTATCTTTCAAAGAAACCTTATTCAGATTCCTAAAATCAATGCACAAACGAATCTCACCTGTCTTCTTGCGTACGAGCACCAAATTAGAAATCCAATCTGAAAATCTTATAAGAACAATGATACCAGCCTTGTACAATCGATTCACTTCCTTCTCAATTGAGGGCAGAAATTTTGGATTTACTCTTCTCAACTTCTGCCTGAAGGGTTTTTTGGCTTGATCAGAATGGTGTGTTGAATTATGTTTGTATCATATGTCTTCAAATCTGAATAGTCCAAGCAAATACATCAGCATAAGATGACAAAAAACTAATATACTTTACTTTTACCTGTGGTGGCAATGCTTTGGACAATTTCACCATCTTTTTCTCAACTGATCCAATGTTCACATCTTCAACTCCCTTTTCAGTTGGCCACAAGGTTGGTTTTCGAGCTACATCATCTTGATCAAAAAGCTCCTCTAAAGGTATTAGACCTTTAGGAATGACATTATCCTTCAGCTGCAAAAATTCCATCTGATTTATTTGCACATCATCCTCACCATCATCATGCTCTACATCAATAGAAGTGTCTTTGAATTTACCTTTATTTTGCATAAATGCATCAATCTCTTCGTCATCTTGAAATACTTGCCAATACCTTTGATTTTCCGGGACAGTCGGACAATGCTTCACATGAATTTCAAATTTGTTACTTGAGTTCATCGGAATTTTCAAATTACTTGTTGCCTTTGCAAGTGCATCTGCAATACCATTCTAAATACGAGGGACACAAGTCAAAGTATAGTCTGAAAACAATTTCAAGATATCAAGAACTGCATTTCGGTAAGCCCGCATTCGAGGATGCTTAGCTTGGTATTCATCTTTCACTTTCTTGATAACCAACTCGGAGTCGCCATACACTGCAATCCTCTTAGCATTCAATTTTCTAAGAATTTTCAGACTAGCAATTAAAGCTTCATATTCAGCCTCATTATTTGAACAATCAAAAGCCAATTTATAAGAATAGAACCTTACATTACTCGGTACCTTGTTTGGGGCGGAGAAAGGGCTGCATACCCAAATGCCAATTCCAGCACCATCACTTCCTACTACACCATCAAAATCCATGGTCCATAAACCATCTTCATCCTCTTCCAAGTGCTGAAATTCTGTTTGCTCTGTTATTTCTGCTTGCTGTCCATCAACTTTTTGCTGTTGTCGGAAGGCTGATTGCTCAACAGAACTTTCAAGTTTTTGTCTCTCTTTCTTTAATACCTCTCTGAAATTATTAGTGATTTCCGGAATGTCTTCTACTTCAAATAATTGGCTATTTACATCATTGAAACTATCTGAATACAAAACAAATGATTCTAAATTTGTATGTACATAGTTGATTGGATGATTTACCGGTTTCTCCTTGCTGGTGATCATATACTTCATCTTTTGCTCCCGATATAATTTTCTCATTTGACCAAACACAGGAATAGTAGCATAGGAGAAATCAAGTTGCAATGTCCCCTTTAGTTTCGCTCCCCAAGATCTGGAAACAAGCATGCCAAATCTAGGAGGAATGTCCGCCACAACCACATCCATCAAAACATTTTTAGTAGGATTCTGATCCAAGCTGACCACCAAATCTTTGATAAGCCCAATGCATCTTACTCTACTGGAATCGAAAGAGTAAAGATCATGATACTTTCTAGTGATATCCAATCCCAATTTCTCCATGATTTCCCTCGGCATGAGATTATGAGAGGCTCCGGAATCAAACATAGCATTGTGTAACACAAAATCATGCAATCTAAGGCTGATATAAAAAGGAGGCACATCACTATCTGGAGACTCACCATCCAATGCTGGACCAAAAATCAACTCAGGTTGATCATCTTCCACATTCACCATATCAGACAATGGATCTAAATTCAAAATCTTAGACACCTGACCCTTATAGTTGTTGTTCTTCATCAATTCAGTCAAAGGAATGGAAAATTTCAACTTAGCAATTTCATTTTCTAAGTTAAAAACTGAAATTTTCTCTACCTCTTTAGCTGGAGCATCCTTCTTTTCAGTTTTCTCCTTTGATACAATTGGCTGATTGGATCTTTCATTTGCTGATGGGGGTTTGCTAGTAGTGGGATCAGCTATCTCTTTTCCCTTCTTCTGCGCCACGGGTGAATCATTCTTTGATGCTGAAACTTCCTTTCCCTTTTGAATTGGATTAATAGGGACATCTCTGTTTCTGAGTGAATATTGTCGTTTTTTGGCGGTCAAGGCATTCATGTATCCCCTCTGATACTAATCCGACTCTTCTTCAAGAGTTGTCTCATTTTCCAAGATGAAATCCTCGTCTTTTTTTTACGGCTGAATTTTCTGCATACTCCTCATCTTCAGTGATAAAAGTTGGCATATCATCAGGTGTAAAGAAATGATTCTCTTCTCCTATTACATTCTCTTCATCATCTGATTCCGGACCAACAAAATTCTGCTGTAAGGGTGTCTTCACTTGCTGTTGTACTGTCAGTTCTTGTGCTCGCTGCTCTCTTTGCTTGATTCTGAATTACGGTTGCTGCTGACCACGGAATTTAGGATTTATGATCTGCGGTTCAGGCTTATCAAGTGTTAATCTTTAAAACATATTTTCCATCGTCCGAAGCATTTGATCTGATGTGGAAACCTCTTCCTTTATTGCTACTTTCTTTTCAGCTCTCATCCTAGTTCTTCTGGCATTCAAATTAGCTTCAACACTGACTGCAATTTTTTGCATATCTTCTAAAGTAGCCGTACTTATTTCTCTCAATTGATAAGCCATGTCAGGATCGAATCCATCTGGAAAATTAATCAAAGTTGACCCCCTAGGTGGCTTTATATCATCAGGAATTGCATTGTAAACAGAATTGAATCTAATAGAATAGTCTTGGACAGACTCACCAACATTTCGCTTGATATTGTCATATTTGGAAAGGATTGAAATAGGATCTTTCAGCACTTCCCATCGATCCAAGAATTGTTTCTGAAGATTAGCCAATGTAGCAATACTTCTGGGCAGCAAAGCTCTGAACCACTTTCTGACTTCTCCTCCAAAGGTTTGTACAAACAATCTCATAGTCACATTTTCTGCATCGATCTCGTGAAGGTCAAAGAAATCTGCCATTCTATCCACATGTTGCTGAGCAGTGACACTTTGAGGAGTGCCATCAAACAATGGAATTTTACTTTGATAATCTGCGGGCATGTCATCTAAGTTTTGAGGCAACACGAGAGGTGCAAATTGGGCAGCCATTGCTCTATGTGGATTTACAACCAGTCTTGGGGATATAGGAGTAGTTGGAGTAGTTGATGTACGAGGTGTATGTGGTGTGGATGGAAGCGAGACTACTGCAAGTTTTTTATCAGAAATAGACGTTTTCACGGGAATGGTAGGAATGAATGGAGGCTCGGTAGGAATTTTTGAACCAAATGTAACTACTGATGACCCAAGAGTTGCAGATGCAGACTCTATGAACTCAGGAATATTTGTTGCCACAATGGAATTCTAAATATTCAAAATGTAACTGTCAATGGATCTATTAGCCTGTTCAATTTCAAGATACTTGATAAACGCTGGATTTATGATAGTAGAACCAATAGCACTTTCAGACTTAGTCTCAAACAACGACAACTCAAATTGTTCGTCAAACTCAAGATCTTCAAGGTACTCAAAAACAGCGGGACATGAATGAGATTTGAATGGAGGAATCACAAGACTTTCTCGACGAAGGATTCTCGAAATAAGATTGGGATTTTCATACACAGGAGGTGGATCAGGATCCGGATTTTCTCTAGTATGTCGTCTGGAAGCCAGTGTGTTGAATTATTTTCGAAAATCAAAGGGACAAAACCAACTTGTTCAACCTATCAAATTCTAAACTCATCATCCAAAGTCTAGAATGATCAGATATACTGGGGGGAAATTTACAAGTCAAGTGTTACATTTACAAACTAGACCGGAGATTGACTGAAGCAGCATTTATCTACTTTCGCTAATGCAAAGCAAGAGCGTTTCGAAGGCTACCTGGCATAACTTCAGGCTCCATCTGTAGCTTATAAAATGAATAACACTAACAAGCAAACCATTTTGCTCCCCAGTATGGTCTCCACTATGTTATTGCATAAATCTACCTCAGGCTGAAGGAACGCAGAGTCTAGGGTAACATCAAACCACGCTTAATCTGGTAGCTAGCCCTACCAGATCAGGAGAGGGCTCTCTCCAGGTCAATCTCAGCAAAAATATCAATAAAGCCTGAGATGACTTGAAATAAAGGCTATTTTTAGGCTAGGTATATATGTGAAAGAGTTTGATTTTGATTTTGGGGTTTTTGTTGGAATCAAAGGGAAAGGAAGATTTTGGGTCCGGGAAATGATCAGTTTTGCAGAGGGCTGAGTGGGGCAAGAAAGGCAATTGTTTTGATGCTTCGAATTGAATGAAATGGATAGCTCAGACCGGGGAGGAGTTGAAGAGGGAAAGAGGCTTTCAAGAATCCTCTTCAGACAGTTGAAAACATGGAAAATTAAACAAAATTTCAAGGTAGAGCACTGCAAATCTAATGGATTCCACCTTTATCACTTATTTGTTTAACTTAAGAAGAAAGGAGAAGGGAAATGATACACATGAGACATCAGTAAACTTAAAAATCACATAGAGAAACACACCATCAAAACATAGAGCCACATGGATCCCAAAGAGTGCTACAAACCCTGGTCTATTCCTTTGCCAAAATGCAGAGATGAAAATGTACAATGGAGCTCAAAGCAATCCCAAGTGTCCAACCCTGAAAATGACTGAGAAAATACAAGATATAGACAAGCCTAACTCATCCCCATGCCTCTAGGGGTCGATCTCACTAGCTCAAGAGCTGTTTCAACAAGATATAAACTAAGAACTGGAAAATAGGCAGTGGAATAGCTTGCCTCTATAAGATAGGAAACTGATTCATTCAGTTACAATTCACTTTTTGGTGAATGAATCTACTTACATGAGTAAAAATGTGCCAAAATTACATCAAAGCCATGAAATTACATCAATTTACATCAATATTTTCACATTTGGAGATGAAAAATTCAAACTAGCCAAAACTAGGCGAAAAACTGAGTTACTGAGTGAAAACTAGGCCAAATTTCCCAATGCGCCGCGCCTGAAATCTCTATGCGTTGTGCCACTTTGAGGCTAATTTTCAGGGCCTTCCTGGAGTCAAAATTGAGTGTAGGATAGCTCGTTGGAAAGCTCTACCTGTCTGCTTTCCAACCCAAGTGGAATTTATGAATTTGGTTTCCATTTTCCCCTCCAAAAATAAAATCTCCCAACAATGCTTCCTGTGTGTCCAAAAAGTGGCAGAAAGGCCATTTTTAAGGTGTTTTTGACCCTTCAGGAAACCTAAAAATTGTCAAAATCATTAGGTAATGGGTAGGCATACATAAATTTTGATAAAAAAATACAAAAATACAAAGTTTCCTTCAAGAGGAGCTGCCAATTATAAGCGCGCGCCAAGTGGTGTGACGCGTCGGGCAGAAAAATCTGTGTTAAGGCCAAAAAATTCAAAATTGACAAAAATTTTCCCAAATTTCTTGAAATTTGGGTAGAATGTCCACCATCAAGTGCTATGCTGAGCCAAAGAATCTTCGGCAAAAATTTGGAGCCTATCATTCCTTTTGCGATGCTTTAGTACCCTCCGTAGCTTTGCCTTCAAAATTTTGATTCGCGCTTTGCAAACATGATTTCGCGCCCAATAATGGTTCTTCATGTGCCTCAAAATATTATTTTCCTTGTTTTCCTTCTCCAACAACTTTTCAAGATGAATATTGACCCTCTCAAGCCAAGTCTCTCTATCAGCCTCAATCTCTCGCTCAATGGATGTCATCTCGGTTTGGCTTCTTTGGGCAGCTTGCCGGTTCTCACATATGTTTTGCAACTCCATGATTGTCTGTTGATCTTCCAACTGTTTGATTCGCTGCTCTAGGTAACTTATGATCCATTGGGCTCTTTTCAACTTGACGGTCAATGTGTCTATCTCCACCTTCTACTCCTGAATAGTCTCTCTCAACTTTGAGATTGGAGAGCTCAAATCCTCATCAATCAGTATGAAACATGTGTCTTGGCCTCCTGAAGGGCCCTCATCCTGCATAGGCATCTTACCTATGTCCTGTACCTATACCTGTGCTGTTGATGATGGAAACGAGACCCCTTCCACCCTAGGTGGAGATATTACTTGTCGGGTTGCTGCAAATAATCCTCTAGTGCCTCTCTGATAAGTGACATATGTCGGCACAGTAGTCTTTGTCTCTTGACCTCCATGCTAATATGAAGGTTCACCTGCATCATGAAAAACCTCCGGAGGAACCTAAGGAACTGTGAAGAAATCATGGGAAATGAAATCTTCGCATGAAATACCCTGTAAGCCAAGCTGATGCACAACCATTATCTTGATGAGTGCATAGTGATAAATGATGTTGTACTGCTATTCGGGAGTTTTCCTCTGCACGAGAGTGGTCATTCTTTCGATTTTTTGGCACATGAAATAAGGGATGTTCATCATCCTCACCTTGGTGAAATGCATCAATAACCTGATATGATATGCATAGAGTCGTGAAAACCGGCCCTCACAACTGAAGTATCTGATAATGAGTTTCATCAGAGGTGCATAGGATTCCTTTAGGAACCGGAATGGGAACACTCTGCTGAGTTGTCTCACAAAGCTAGGCCTAATATATGGTTCATAATGCACCCTGTCCACCTGCTGCCTTTTGTTCCACTGTTCTCCCACATTTGGTATTCTGGTTGCTTGAGAGATTTTTTCCGGTGTCAAAGTGAAAGTTACACCAACAAGAGTTACCTGACCATCGTGTAAATGCAATACAAACAAACGAGCCAACTCCTAATGATAATGGATCCTAGCAATCATTTCACAAAACTGATAGCATGACTGCTCTCGAAAACATGCCATGGCAAGTGGGCAAGTCTGCAATTCAGCCAATGAGGTGGGCTCTTCTCTCACATGTCTACCACTTTTATGAGGCCTTCTAGGTGCATGTAGCTCAGTGGTGGAATCACTATCTCGGTCATATGATTTATCAATGTCTGTCTCCATGATGTCCAAGGTCTATGCAAGGTATATGTTGGCTTTTATGAGATGAAAATGACAATTTGGGTGTTTTGATTTAATTGCCAAATATGTATCAAATGGGAGGGAGTGTAGAGAAATAGGGGAGTAGGAACAATGAATTTTTGTCAAGTGGAATTTTCCTTTTGAAAACTTGTGATTTGACAAATTTGGGGACAAGGGACAGCCACTTGATTTTTTGGGATACACTTGGGATTTGGGGAAATTTTGAAAATGGGATAGGGATAATGGGAATGAGATGGATATGAGTGGCTTTAGGGATGTAGGGAGATAGGGGAATGGGCTGTAGTGATGAGATAACAGTGAGGGAGAGGAATAAACAAGGTGAGGAATGGAAAAGTTTGACACCAAAATTATTTTTAAAACACCAACTTCAAAACACTAAGGGAGAAATTCTCAATAAGATAATAGGGTTTGAGTTTTGGCATTCAAACTCTCATAATCCATTTTCAAACATTTTTAAATGGAAATTACAAGTTCACATGAACTTACTTGGGCAAAATAGACCAAGTCGATTTGGAGTTTTTGGAAGCAATGGCAAAAATTTGTGTTTCAGCCCTGTGCGCTGCGCAGTCAACCCAGTGCGCCGCGCCCTTATGATGCGTCGCGCTGGAACAAATTAACACAGAGAAAAGTGGCCCTATGCGCCGCGCTCAGCTTATGCACCGCGACCACTGCCCAGTATGCCGCGCTCTGCAACTTCTAAACAATCTACTCCCAAATCACTTGTTTCGCCCTCCACGATTTCTTTTCTCCTCAATGCTATCTCTTGGCACACAAATGGAGTTTTGAATTTGGAAATATCTTATGTATACCAAAAAATTTAATTTTTCATTCGAAAAACCCTCTTTGTAATGTTACAAACTTTGACACTTTTTAAAAGAACTCTATTTTGTTTCCTTTGGCCTTTTGGACTGAATGATGAGTTTCTTGTCTGTTTTGCAGGGATGGATGGCATGGAGTTTCGGAAAAGGTGACCAGGGCTACGAATGGAGCATTATTACAACTGAAGAATTTTAAAATTGCATTGGATTTATTACAAAAGGATAAAATAGACAATTTTTCTTCAAAACAGAGTTTTGAGGAAAAACCATTTTTGAACATATGATAATGAAATTTTTGCAGTGAAAACTTATTTCGAACCTCCCTCATGTGCCTGCTGACATTATTAGACATTCTGATGACCGGATTAACGAAACCCTAGACCTAATGAGACTAAAAACCTAATATGACTCTTTGCGGACTATAAGACCAAAAATGACTATGAATGATTTTAATAAACAAAACTAGGCCAGCAGGTACAAGACATGAGGGATATGAGTGACAAGACCTTTCTGTCAAATGATCCATGCTCCTAATGGAATGCATCTGACTAAACTGAGTGAGACGCCTAAAATGAAATGCAACAAGATAAATTTGATCTATGACGGAGGGATGAAGATACCGACTCTAACAGGGAGTACGAGACCACATTATCTGAAGTCTCCATGGAAAATCGACCCCATATGAAATTTGGAAAGCTTTCAAAGATATGTTTCAGAGCAAAAGTGATTTTAGAAAATTGGCACTGAATGACAAGCTTAGGAAAATTAAAATGGAGAAAGGCGACATTCCGAAATATTTAACAATTTTTTTCCAATGTCGGGATGAGCTTCGGAGCATTGAAATTACTATTGCGGATGATGACTTGGTGATCCTAGCTCTTTTAGGACTTCCCAAGTGTTGGCATAGTTATCAAGACTTTGTCAATGGAAGGGAAAAGTTTCCAGATTGGGAACGACTTTGGTCGGATTAGGTGCAAGAAGAATTCAGGTGGAATACCAGGGATGGATATTCATCTAAGAATGATTATGAATAAGATTGTGCTTTGGCTACCAAGGTGAAGAAGGGGAAGGGAAAGAAATCCTATTCCAAATTTGAGTCTGGTGAAGAAGGAAAGGACTGTGACATGTCCAGAGTGAAGAGTTTTCATTGTCACGAGCATGGACATTATGCCACTAATTTTCCACAAAAGAAGAAGAACAAGAAGGCTTCAGGATCTACATCTGGTGAGGCTTTGGCCTCGCTATTTGAGTTGGACTTCTCATTGATCTCATGCATGGTGCAAAGTGCGATGGGATCAGGGTGGTACTTGGATAGTGGTGCATATTTCCACATGATGGGAAACAAAGAACTTTTCAGTAGCTTGGAGGAGAAGTACCTCCAGATGCATATCGAAATGGGTGACAACGGAAGGTATAGCGCTACCAGGATTGTTAAAATTACTTTCCAAAGACAATCAGGTAAACCATTTTTATTAAAAGATGTAATGCATGTACCAGGCTTGAAGAAAGATTTAGTTTCAGTCGCAATGTTGGAGGATAGAGGGTATGATGTTGTTTTTAGTGAAGGAAAATCTTTCCTTCGACACAAAGCAAAGGGAAAATCCAAGAATATTGGAATTAGTGTGAAGAATATCTATAAAATTGATGTATATGGTTGCACAACATTGATGGGTAAAGCAGACAAAGTGGTGAGTCAGGATGAGGGTGAGTTACACCATGGAGCTTTGAAGGTCATGCAACAAATTTCTACGGGGCTTCCAAAGGGTACTCTTGCACAAATAGACACATGCAAGGGATGTACCATGGGGAAGTGTGAGAAAGCCATGCGATTTTCCCTTGAGAGGGAGCTTGATTTGCATGCAAATGAGGAACTCTTAGTTTCAAAGAGTGAACCTCAAGATGTGGAGCAGCCATGTGCGGAGGATCGTGGAGTGGTAGAAACCACTCAAGCAGAGAAATTTTGAGCCAGATGGGCAGAGGGAGTACATTCAGTTAAACCTCTAGGTGTGAGGTGAGGTGATGTGAAAAATTAATCCCAAGAAGAAATTTGGGCAGGATTCATTGAGATGTTGTGTCTCATGGATCGAACCTGGCTACAAGGAGCCCATAGTACAACAGTAGCAGGATCAGTTAGATTGATGCAGTCAAATGTCAAGAGGAAAAAAATCAGAGTGATAGGTGTCAGATACTAGAGCACAGATCAGAGTTGGCAGCAGTGCAGAGTGCATGGATGCAGATGTCAATAGTGCATAGAGTCTAGTAGACATGTGCCTTAGATACCAGCAATCAGAAGACTCTTATGATAGATGCATTATATTGATTTAGTTGTTTGGAGGCTATATAGTTTCAGAAGTATTGCATGAAAAAGTTTCATGTGCAAGAAACACTAGAGAAGTGTTGAATGCAAGAGTTGCATGTAGGAACAACACTAGAGAAGTGTTGCATACAAGAGTTTCATATCGCATGCAAGAGTTGCATGTCACATGAAAGAGGTGCATGTGCACATGCAAGGACATTCCTTTCTTTTTTAGAGGGATTATTGAAGTTTGCAACAAGAAACACTGAAATTGGAATCCAGATGAAACATGACAGCACCTGCACTAGTGTGGGACCATAGGTCGTGCAGTGATGGGTCCTAGTTTAAGTTGCAGTTAAATGCATGAGTTTAATGGATGGGTAATCATTTAACTCAGTTAGGTGAGTTAAAGTCAGTTGTAATAGTTGTAACTGTTTGTTGCACTAGTGAGAGATCAAGTGAATTAAATATTATTTAATTCACAATAAATGATATACCATGCATTTGATGATTTACTATTAATAGTTGCATGCATGTCAGTTCCATTGGAGACCCAGTTGAGACAAAGGATAAAGGGAAGTTAACTATCAGTTGTGATATTAGCAGGTTTCCCAGATGCATTTAAAACACCGCAGGACGCCCATGATACTCTGTGCAATTGAGGAAGGCTGAAATTCCTAAAGAATAGGGATTGCATTCATCAAGAATTGCGTGAGAAAGGCAGACTAAAGACAGAATGAGAATTGACTAAGTGTTGGCCCGATTTTGTTTGGATCAGTGTGAGACAATAAGCATATTGCAGGAGACTCTTGTGAGAAGAGTGCATTGTAATTGTTTCATGATTCGTTGTGTAATATACAATATATGATAGAGGGGTTTTGAGAGTAAGCTTCCCCAGGAAATTTTTTGTGTTATGGTTTTATTTGATTCTTTCTTTGCTTATTGTGATTGGCGACTGTGTTTAATTTACGCAATTGATTTGTAGAAGGATTTCATATCTAGCTTAAGTACATTTCTTGATCGGATTAAATCCACTGATATACATATGTTTGTATAATTTTTACATGGTATCGAAGCACAGGAAATCTCTATAGTGGAGGAGAAGCTGAGTTTGTGACTAAATAGAATTTGAATTTGCAAAAGTATTCTTGGTGTGACAGGCGAATCAGGATCAAAATGGATTTCAATGGCTTGAGATTGGAGTATGCACTTGAGGGAAGCTCTAACTATATTGCGTGGAAAGACAGGATGGAGGTAGTACTAGAGGACAATGGTTTGAAAGAATTCATTGAGAATGATTTTCCCAAACCCGTTGTAGCAGATGCTGCAAATCTTGATGCTTGACAAAAGAAGGTTGAAAAGGCGAGGAGGATATTACTGGAGGGAGTACGAGACCACATTGTCTCAAGTCTCCATGGAAAAGTGACACCATATGCAATGTGGAAAGCTTTGAAAGATTTGTTTTAGAGCAGCAGTGATCATATAAAATTGGCATTGAATGACAAGCTTAGGAAAATTAAAATGGAGAAAGGTGACACCATTCCCAAATATTTAACAAAGTTTTCCCAACGTCGGGATGAGCTTGGGAGTGTCAGAATTACTGTCGCAAATGTTGACTTGGTGAGCCTAGCTCTTTTAGGACTTCCCAAGAGTTGGCATAGTTATCAAGACTTTGTTAATGGAAGGGAAAAGCTTCCAGATTGGGAACGAATTTGGTCGGATTTGGTGCAAGAAGAATTCAGGCGGAATACCATGCATGGATCTTCATCTAAGAATTATGATGAAGAATATTGTGCTTTGGCTGCCAAGGCGAAGAAGGGGAAGGGAAATAAATCCTATTCCAAATCTGAGTCTGGAAAAGAAGGCAAGGAGCGTGACATGTCTAGAGTGAAGTGTTTTCACTGTCACGAGCATGGACATTATGCCACTATTTTTCCACAAAAGAAGAAGAACAAGGATTTAGGATTTGCAGTTGGTGAGCCCTTGGCCTTGCAATTTGAGTTGGAATTCTTGCTGATCGCATGCATGGTGTCAAGTGTGATGGGATCAGGATGGTACTTGGATAGTGGTTCATCTTTCCACATGACAGGAAACAAAGAACTTTTAGTAGCTTGGAGGAGAAGGACCTCCAGATGCATATCGAAATGGGTGACGACTGAAGATATAGCGCTATCAGGAATGGTACAGTTACTTTCCCGAGATAGTCAGGTAAACCATTTTTATTTAAAGATGTAATGCATGTACCAGGCTTGAAGAAACATTTAGTTTCAGTCGCAATGTTGGAGGATAGAGGCTATGATGTTGTTTTCAATGAAGGAAAATATTTCCTTCGACACAAAGCAACATGACAAGCCAAGAAGATTTGGATTCGTGTGAAGAATCTCTATAAACTTGATGTAGATGGTTGCACAGCATTGATGGGTAAAGCAGACAAAGTGGTGAGCCAAGATGAGGGTGAGTTACACCATGGAGCTTTGAAGGTCATGTAGCAGATTTCTACAGGGATTTCAAAGGGTACTCTTGCATAGATACACACATGCAAGGGATGTACCATGGGGAAGTGTGAGAAAGCCATGTGATTGTCCCTTGAGAGGGAGCTTTATTTTCATGCAGATGAGGAACTCTTGGTTCCAAAGAATGAACCTCAAGATGTGGAGCAGCCACATGCGGAAGATCATGGTGTGGCATAAACCATTCAAGGAGAGAAATTTCGAGCCAGATGGGTAGAGGGAGTACATGCAACTATACCTCCAAGTGTGAGGTGGGGTGATGTGAAAAATTAATCCCAAGAAGAAATTTGGGTAGGATTCATTGAGATGGTATGTCTCATGGATCGAACTTGGCTATGAGGAGCCCAAAGTACAGCAGTAGCAGGATCAGTTATATTGATGTTGTCAGATGTCAGGAGGACAAAAATTAGAGTGACAGGTGTCGAATACTAGAGCGCAGATCAGAGTTGGCAGTAATGTCGATTGCATGGATGCGGATGTCAACAGTGCAGAGAGTTTAGTAGACATGTGCAATAGGTACCAACAGTCAGAAGACTCTGATGACAGATGAATTATACTAATTCATTTGCTTGGAGGCTATTCAGTTTCAAAAGTGTTGCATGGAAAATTTACATGTGCGAGAAACACTAAAGAAGTGTTGCATGCAAGAGTTGCATGTGGGAACAACACTAGAGAAGTGTTGCATGCAAGAGTTTCATTTCGCATGCAAGAGGTGCATGTGCGAATGCAAAGACATTCCTTTCTTGTTGAGAGGGAGTGTTGAATTTTGCAACAAGAAACAGTGAAATTGGCATCCAGAAGCAACATGAAAGCACCTACACTAGTGTGGGACCACAGGTCGTGTAGTGATAGGTCCTAGCGATACATTACTGTGAAATTCAATTTATTTAATAAATTGGATATGTGTCAAAGTTAATTATCACTTAATTAAATTGGACAATGAAATGTACTCTTATCTCATAATCACTTGTAATAGTTAACTGAGTGTGATAAACTCAGTTAGCTCATGATTTTCGAGTTGAGGGTGGTTGGTGAGGCATGGAGAGTGATTCTATGTGTTTTAGAGTTCAAGTTGCAATTAAGTGCATGAGTTTAATGCATGAGTAATTATTTAACTCAGTGAGGTGAGTTAAAGTCAGTTAAACTAGTTGTAACTGTTTGTTGCACTAGTGAGAGATTAAGTGAATTAAATATTATTTAATTCACAACCAATGATCCACCATGAAACTGTTGATTTACTATTATTAGCTACATGCATGTTAGTTCGAGTAGAGACCCAGTTGAGACAAATATTAAAGGGAAGTTAACTATCAATTGTGATATTAGCAATCTTCCCAGATGCAGTTAAAAAACCACATGATGCCCATGATACTCTGTGCAATTGAGGAAGGTTGAAATTCCTAAAGAATAGGGATTACATTAATTAAGAATTGTGTGAGCAAGGCAGGCTAAAGATAGGTTGAGAATTGGCTAAGTGTTGGCCTGATTTTGTTGGATCGGTGTGAGACAATAGGCAGATTGCAGGAGACTCTTGTGAGAAGAGTGCATTGTAATTGTTTCATGATTCCTTGTGGAATATACAATATATGATAGAGGGGTTTTGAGTAGTAAGATTTCCCTAGAAAATTATTTGTGTTTCGGTTTGATTTTATTCTTTCTTTTCTTATTGTGATTGGTGAGTGTGTTTAATTTTTGCAATTGATTTATAGAAGGATTTAGTATCTAGCGTTTGTACATTGCTTGATCGGATTGAATCCATTGATATACATATGTTTATATAATTTCTACACATCCTTGGGACATATAGTTTCTGGTGTTTCAAGTGCCATGTCTTTATACCACAACACCATTTGGAAAAATACCATGATACCTACATCCGGTCTATTTATCTTTGGTGCATCCACTACTATCCCTGCTCAAACTATATTTACATCTATTCCAACATAACCAACTATTTGCATCAGTTTTTATACACCTCCTGTCAATGTTCCCATATCAATTTCGTTGATCCCAATTGCTGGGGGCATCCATTCCTATCAAATGTCTCTCAATCTTCAGTTGGACTGTCTGTGAGTGGATTAAAAACTTAGATTCTGGGATCTATTCAACCTGTTGGTAGTATCCCTATGCCTTCCAGATCATCTATTCCGGCAAGGTTAACCTACGATCTGTATCATCAAGCTTTGTTGAAACATATACTCAACCAACAGCCCTATGTCCCTTTTGGTTCTCAACAGTTGCAGACTCCATTCCTGAATCCACAAGGATTCAGGAACCTGCAAAGTGGTACATCGAGCTTCCTCGTGGAACCTTCCAAGATTTCAATTCTCTAGCCATGGCTTTCATCGCACACTTGTAGCTACCTGTTTGTTATGAAACAGGAACTCACCACCTCACATCCTTGAAACAAGATACCGCTACGCACATCTTTGATCACATCCATGAATGGAGACAACGATGTTATTTGATCAAATTTGAAATTCATGATCAACTCTTGACCGAATTTTTCACCAAATCCTTCATCAATGAGATTGCCAAGGATATTTCTATGGGGGCATGTGTCACAGAAGAACAAGCCATTGCTCGTGCACATTATCTTTATCTGGTCTATTCCTAGTTTGGCACGTTGTATGATCTCTTGCCCGATGCTCTGCGTGCTTCTAACAAACTTGAAACTTCGAAAGCTCTGACGACACCACCTGTCGAAGACATCATTGGGTCAGTTACCCAAACTTCTCGAAAGTGTTCTTCTAGTAAGCAGAAATCCACTTCCTCCTCTGATTATGTTCTGCAGAATCGTTCGAATCCTAGTAAAACTATGGAGGTTAATGCCATCTAGTCTACTGTGGCAGACAAAACTTCCAAAGGTAAAAAGAAGGGAAAATGCAAATCCAAATCTGATGCCCCAAAACAAGGTTCTCCCAAACCTTGTACTGATGATGGAACTAAGTGCAAGCCTAAGTACCCTTTCCTAATCTATGATGATGAACACTACACTTAAGACTACCCACGATGGGCTGAAGTTATTCGTTTACTCAAAGGTACTCGAGGAACTCCGATTGTCCTCAAAGAACCATTTTCATCTCAACAAACTTATATGGTAGACCAACCCCCATATTCTTCCTCGTTGGGTTCCCAATTGTTTATGATGAATGAAACAACACCCATTTCCATGGCCACCAGGTCCAAAGATTATTCAACTCATCCTCATCAGTCAGCAGAGAAAGAAATTTTTGATGCTCCTCCTCCTTCTACTCTGCCCACTTCTGGTCCTCTTCATATTGAAATACCTAGTCCTGATCCCGTCATTTGACTGCCTTCTAAAGGTGTGCTTTGAAAATCCTCTTATAACCTAAATGCCCAAGCTGCTCAAAATTATAATATCGTTGAGGATTTGGCTCAGGCACCTTCCACTATATCTACATTAGAGGTTATTTAGAGTTGTCCTTCACAATGGATATCGCTACTATCCATGATTGGAGGAATTGGTATGACTGATTCTATTCGCATTACTTTCGATCTAGAAAACCACGTGCCGTGTCTTCCCCATCCTCTTCCTTTCCTCATTCAATTCATCATTAATGGAAATACAATCCATCAGTCAGTTTTGGATGAGGGTGCATCCACTTGCATCATGTTTGTGTCTTGTTGGAAAGCCATCAACTCTCCGACTAGCCAGTATTCGAACACCTTAGATGCTTTCGATGGAAGAAATTCACGTCCTTTTGGTATCCTCCCTAAATTTCCTATCACTTTGGAAGGCAAAACGGTCAATGTCGAAGTAGAGGTTGTTGACGCTAAACTCAATTACAATATTCTGCTCGGTCGTTGTTGGACCCACACTATGCTTTATGTGTCGTCCACTATGTTTTGTGTCCTTCGTTTCCCACATCAAGGGAAGATCATCACCGTCGACCAATTGCCATTTTTTTCTTCTACTTTCTCGAAAAGAAACGTGTCATATGTGGATCATACCATCGCACCATATCAGAGTGTGGGGGCAGGACTTTTTAAAGATTTTTCCTTTATGGGTCTTTTTTCTCTCTCACCGCCGAACACTACTCAGGTCAACACGATAGACTCTACTACGTCTGATCCTTGGATCATTCATCCCCCTGATCAAATTTATTCCTTCGGCGATATTATGTCATTAAGCCCTGTTAAAATCAATTATTGTGAAATTATCTTGGCTTTGGCTCCTGATCCTAATCATACTACTCCTAGTATTCATTTCGACGCGTACTCTCAATCTCCTTGGCTTGGTTCTTCAGATTCTTCTGATCCCCTGAACGATACATTTCCTTCCGATGAAAGTATCGTGGAAACCATGTCTCTCATGGAAACACCCTGGGATGATAGCCATCATCGTTCTTCATTTCTTCCAAGTCCTGGAGAAATTCCTTCGTGTCTTGAAAAATTTTCTTCCTATGCTCCGACCTGTCCACTTCAGACACCCATATTAACACATGAGGTTTTTTTTATAAAGGAAACACGGGAAACATCACTGCTACGATGCCTATCGACATTTCTATCAAACCAGGAATCTTCAAGAATATCCATATCGAGGTAACTTGCTCTCCAGATGAGATCAAGCTTTACACCAGTCTTTTTCAAGAGTTTCAAGATGTCTTTGCATGGTCATATAAAGAAATGCCTAGCATTGAACCCAGTATAGTGGTGCACGAGATACCCACTTATCCTAATGCGAAGCTTATTCATCAGCGACTTTGCCCCATGCATCCTAGAAAAGAAGCTGTTATAAAGGGAGAAGTTAAAAATTTTCTCAAAGCTTGATTCATATATCTAATCCCTTTGACATATTGGGTTTCTAATATCGTCTATGTCAATAAAAATTAGGGTACTATCCGCGTCTGTGTTGGTTATCGTGACATCAATCGTGCCTGCCCTAAAGATAACTATCCCACTCCTTTCATTGACAAAATAATTGATGAATGTGCTGGGAGCGAGATATTTTCTTTTATGGATGCTTTTTATTTGTATAACCAGATTAAAATCCTCCCAGCCGATCAACATAAGATTGATTTCATCTGTCCTTTGGGAAATTTTGCCTACAGGAAGCTCCCTTTCGGCCTGAAAAATGTCGGCACTACTTTTCAACGAGCGATGTCATATGCCTTCACAATATCAAACACGTCGTTCAGCCTTATCTGGATGATTTACTAGCTCATTCAGCTAAGCGTTGTGACCATCATGCTCACCTTCAAGAAATTTTTCTCCACTATAGACATTATAATATTCGGCTTAATCAGCATAAATGTGTATTTTGCGTTGAAACTGTCAGACTTCTAGGGTTTGTCATCTCCAAGGAAGGAATCTGTCTTGATCCTCTAAAATTCGAGGCTATTTTTAACCTACCTCCTCCTTCATCTTTACATCAGTTGCAGAGCTTACAAGGGAAAGCCAATTTCCTTCATCATTTTGTACCTAAATACGCTAAGCTAGCTAAAGGTTTTACATGGTTTCTTAAGAAAGGCATCCCATTTCTATGGAATGAAATCACGCAAAAGTCCTTTGATGCCTTAAATGTTGTTCTTATCAATGCGCCTTCACTGCATCCCCCAAATTACCATCATGATTATTTCCTTTACCTAGCAGCTGCTTCCAGTACTATTGGTATGGTACTGGTCCAAGATGTCGATGATGGCATTGAATATGTTGCTTACTATCTCAGCCGTAATCTCATGGATATTGAGAATCAATATGCCCATGTTGATAAATTAGCTTTAGCTCTGGTTCAGGTTGTTCAATGTTTTCGGCATTACATTTTACTCCGCACGACTAAAGTGATATCTGATTGCAACCCAATGACCTACATTTTGACACATCAGTTACTACTGCCAAATCTTTAAAATCATTGGTCTTTGCCAAGTTAATATGCTCCCTTCCCTCTGCATCTATCTCTTCCAGTTTTGACGAGAAAATTCCATTTGATACTCTCTTTCTTATCAGCACTATCGACCCTTGGTACAGTTATATCATCGTGTATCTCCAAACTCAAAATTTTCAATCTGAGTTGACTAAAGTTGATCGTTGATGCATTCAACATCACTCTCAACCCTACCTCATCATAGGAGATACTTTATACCGCGTCAGCATCGACTCGATTCTTCGTTGATGTTTAACTTTCGAAGAGTTTGAGAGAGCACTCAACAATTTCCACTCTGGTGCATGTGGCGGTCATATGTCTGGATATGCCACTGCTCAGAAGATCCATCATGTTGGTTATTTCTGGCCTTCCATCTTCAAGGATTGCATTCTTTTCATTCAAAAATTTCATGATTGCCATATTTATCAATGGAAAATGCACGCCCCACCTACACCCTTACACCCAGTTAATACTGTCGGCCCTTTTGCTAAATGGGGCATTGATTTTATGACATGTAACCCTCGCTCAATCGGTGGGAATTCCTATATTATCATCATCGTCAATTACTTTACCAAATGGATTGAGGTGATACCTACATATGCCATTGACAATAAAACTACTGCTCAATTTCTATTCAATCACGTTATCGCCTAGTTTGGAGTTCCTCAAGCCATCGTCACCAACCATGGCTCACATTTCCACCATTACATGATGGATGAGTTGACCACTCAGTTGGGTTTGTGACACAATAAATCGACTCCCTATTACCCTCAGGCCAATGGCCAAGTTGAAGCAGTCAAAAAATTCTTAGTTACCATGCTTCAACACACCATTACGATGCACAAGTCAAACTGGCATCCCATGCTTTTTTCAGCTCTTTGGGCTTACCGAACCTCAACCAAAAATGCGAGCAGATTTACTCCTTTTCATCTATTATATGGCCTAGAAGCAACTTTACCGATTGAATGTGAGATCCCTTCACTTAAATTTTTTGTCGAATTACTCCCCAAAACCTCACCAGAAGGGGAATGTCTTCTATATCTGGAAAGGCTTGACGAAACTCGTCACTTTTCCGCTTTATTCACTGAAGCTTAGAATAAATGGGTCAAAGCCCATTTTGATCAGATTTTTTCTCCGCATACCTTCTATGAAGGATACTTGGTTCTTCTATATGACCAAGCTCACGATAAGCTGGGAGCAAGAAAATTCGAACCTATGTGGCATGGGCCATACATTGTCAAACATGTTTTGCAAAAAGGGGCCTATGAGTTAATTGATTATGAAGGAAACCCTTTGGATAAGCCCCAGAATGGGCCTTATCTCAAGAAGTATTATGTGTCACATTTCTTTTGTATAATTAATTTTGTGCATTAGTGTGTTTTAATTTTTGTACAATTTGGTTTTGTTTTTCTTTTTGTGAGCAGTTTTCTTGCTTATCTTGTTTTACTTGGTTTGCAGATGTCTTTAACTCCTTATGTTGGTTTTGCTGATGGTGTCTTTTGTAGTACTCAAAAATTATCCTCTGCAGCATGGGTTATCTATGACCCTAATGGTGAGTTAGTAGATCTACAAGGTATCTGTTTAGGTCGTACAACCGACAATATTGATGATTACAGTGCAATCATTGAACTTCTGTCAGAAGCAATTACTCTTGGCATTAGAGAATTGGTTGTAAACCTTGATTCACAACTTGTTGTCCTTCAACTCAATGGGAAATATTCTGTCAGAAACCCTCAAATTTTGAAAATGTATCTGCGTTTGCGTCTCCTAGAAAGAAATTTGATTACATCACATATCAGCATATTCCAAGACACATGAATACATTAACAGATGCATTGGCTAATTATGTTTTAGACAGACATTTGTGAAATTTGTAAAACCATGATCATCATTACATCATACATTAAATATATATAGATATATATGTCGGTAATGTTTGCAAAAAAAATTGTAGTACATCGTAATGCAAAAAATATGTGTTCTGGTACATAAGAGACTCGCAGATCCCAAAAAAAAAAATTGCAGAAATAAAAACTAAAGTAGACTAATACACATGATGCTCATGATAACAAGTCACTTCTCGAATAACTCGAGTCAGCAACCCATGGATCTGTCTAACACCCCCACAGTGTGCCTCTGGTAGCGGCAGGGGATATCATGAACATGAGCATACTCTGGAATCCTAGTGGTCAAAGCGTCGAGGTTCCTGGAGATTTCCTCTTCAGCATCTGCTCCTTCCACATAAGGAGAAACCTCGAATTCCCTCATCATCCTTCTAGCTATGGGGGACATTCCAGCAAGTCTTTGCAGCCCAACATCTGCAACACATAATTGTAAACATCATAACACATATACCAAAAAAGAAAATTATAAACATGAAAAACTTAACACAAAAAAACATGTTTTACCTCTATCATCCTACTCATCACCCTCTGGAAGTGGAAGGTCTGGGTCACCTCTCAAATCAGTCCCATAATACGGTCAATCCTCCATGACGATGAGTTGGCGCCTTAACCATATGAAGAAAGTCAGTTTGTATGACATGTGTTGCCCACCTCCTGAGCTAGGCATCAACTCGCTCCATTTGATCATACGCAGATCTCATTGTGTCAGCATGCCCACTTCCACCCACTGAAACTGGAATAGCAGCACTTGTTCCAAAAAGAATGCTGCTAAAATTGAACCATACTCGAATTGCTTGAGTCGGCCATTTTTGCATATTGGCCAAAACTACTTCTGACCAGTTAAAGACCATGGGTACCATACAGTCTATGGAAGTCTAGAGTTGAGAGTTGGTAGCCTCATGTGGTGCTTGTGCCCAGCGGCACATGTTATAGTATAATGGACTTTCTTTAGAGGCAGGTTGTTTACGATTCTTATGTCCACTTTCCCATTTGAAGAGTTGTTTTCCTCCAAACACCGCCTCCCTATTAGCATATCCATGCTCTAACCCATAATCCAGCTTCTTGCTAGATGGGCTCGTTCCCCTCTCTGTGATAAGCTAGTGATGAAATAGATGTCGGATACCTCGATTTCCAACTCTTAGTCATCGATAATGAATCTCTCTCGTCTTGTGTCCCATATACTTACCAGGTATTATAGCAACTCAGGCTGAGATCATAGGCTTGGAGTTAAGAATAACTTGAAGAGCCCATAGTTCCTCAAGGTAGAAAGGCAGTCCTGATCCTCCATGGCTTCTCTGTCTACATCTTAATGCTTTCTCTCTCTCCATTCAATCACCATTTTGCTTGATGATTTCTTCCTGTCACAACAATTGAACAACATCTTGTTAAAAATCTGAGCATAAAAATCCAGTTTGGATGGTGATTTTTGACAAAATTTTCTTATTTTTTTGATCTATGCGATCAGTGTGCAACCTGTACAAAAAAACCCAAATTGACACGAGCTCGAAGGGCATACCCGCCTCGATCCGCAACGAAAATGACTTTGAAACTCCTTCCCAAAAAATAAATATACATCATAAAAATATCTAAAACAAGTATGGAATCAGAGATAATGGGCATGGCTCTTACCTGGCATAGACGTTTCGTCGATTGGCTTCCTGGATCAGCTACAATTAGCGCATGAAGAATCAAGGTAAAAAGGGTAAAAAATAGCTCCAATGACTTGTGAAAGTGAAAAGTGAAAAAAAATTTAATTTTTTTTTTTATAAATGTTCAAGTCATTATTAGGTTTTTTTAATATTTTTATTATTTTTTCCTTGAAAACAAATAATGTGTTCACTCCTGTGCAACAATACGGTAAAATTTATTGACATATGATATGAGAATGAGTTCTAGTTTATTACTTTTTCAGACTCGGAAAAAACAAATGAAAAAGTCGCACCCTTGGAGTCATCTTTAAGCTCTTTTCTGACTCTCAAAAAATGAAAATATTGTCGAGTATTTGTCATTTTGAACTTGTTAAAGTAAACAAAATATCGTTTACCTAGTATACGTTTACCCCTTTTTCGAGTTGGGATAAACTATTTACGAAAAATGAATACCTTAGTCAATCATGAATAAGAGGTTCTCTCGAACTTTGTTTTCTACCTTTTTGGATTTGAGGGACTATCTACGAAAAGAGCCCTATGGATTTTTCTTTTCAACCTCTTTTCAAACTCTCTAAACATGAAAAGGCGTCGATTTTCACCTTTGTCTGACTCGTTAAAATTTAACGAAATTGTATTCATCACCATGATGCTACTGAGTTACTCCTTCCTAGGGCTCGTAAAATGTACTAGGATAGATTTGTCCAAAGGACAAACTTATACGACACGCATATGATATCCCCTTAAAACTTGTATTAAAAAATAATTGGGGTACTCGCCAGAAATAGTGGGGGGAAAATGGAAGTATTTATCAGTTGTTTTAGTAGTATGTCGCTCTTGAAAATTACACTTGTTTTCAGTTCATGTCGAGTTGGGGATATATTACATTCGTCACTTTTCCTCCATGGGTTTGGGAAATATTTTTGCCTCTCATTCAATTACCAATCTTGTCAACATGACCTTTGATTCCATTTGAGTCAAATACTGCCAAACTCTGGATTTGTGTCACTGATATGTTCAAGAGCAGTTGCTTCTGCAGTTTTCATTACCTAATTCTATGTTCAGTCTTGATTCACAACCATATTTTTCCTCTGTCTCATGTTGATGATGTGGGATACATCATGGTCCTCCTTCGATGGATCGTTTCCTATCGACTTCAGCTCATTATACGGGAAGTTGATCTAGAGACTCCTTTTAGTACCTTAGAGCCTACATGCCTTAGTGGCAGGTTTTTCATATTTGATGACATGTTCACCTCATTGACCTATGATCAGATGATTTCACGAGTGTTCAAATTCAGTTCCTTATTCACATCTCGTGGATTGTACTTCTAGTACCTTGAGGGCCATCATCATTATTGGTGGCCTCTCTCACGCGTGTTAACAATTTACATCATTGACTGGTAATTAAGCGATTTTCTTACATGTTCGACTTCAACTCCCTCATTCACATGCCTGAATTTGTACCTGATCAGGTCGTAATGAAGCTCAATACCCTAGATTTTTTATGATAACGTCTAGGTTGTGAGGCGATATGAGTTCTTCATGACTATATACATGAATATTTTTTACGGATGATTGCAACCATACCTGAGTCCATATTTTTTATCCTGCTTATTAATGGATGGTTATGTCCATGCTATGGATCCTATTACATGATCTCTTCTACGGATGGCTGTGTCCATGACTTATACTCATGTATTTATATCAGATATTTCAGTTGTATACATGTACTTGATTCGAAGGTTTTCCGATAGCGGCATCTTGGTCTTGGCACGTTCTCGTAAAGAATTTCATCCTTCATTCTCATTCTGCCTTCATGCTTTAGGGGGCATCTGTTACACAACATTTTGTCACTATCCATGTACTCCCTATTCTCGAGTCCTGGAGGATCCTTACAGTGATCCTTGTGTACTTTTTCCATCATGAAAATATGCCATTGCATCCCTTACAGTCTGAAGAACAATCTCCCTGTTGATCATTCATGGAGTAGCTCCCTAAAACCCCATATTTTTGGAGCAACACGACCCTTCTTTGTCTCACCAACGCTGATCACACATCATAAGCTTGTGAGAAATGTCGATCAGTGCTAGTATGGACCTCACACCAGTGCTGATCTAATTCTGGAAGATTATTTAAAATGGAAATTAAGCTTCATGTCATAGAAGCTTCGAGAGCGGAGAGTTGGATGTTTATTGATTGGGATATGCCGATATTCCTCCCTTGGGCCTCTTGTTCCTACAAAAGTGGAACCTCCCAAAGAGATAATCCATTTTCCCATCATAAGTGGATCCATGTCCCCTCCTCCATCTCTATAAATTGATCATATTCCAATGCCTCTGCTAGTTAGAACATAATAGAAGATCATAACAGAGATATATTTGAAGACTTTCATAAGCTTTGAAGGAGAGAGTTGAAACCCTTCGCCTTCTCACACTGAGTTGAAAACGAGTGCTTTGGAGACGTGCCTCAATTCAGACCCTCTAAAGGAGAGCTTCAACATCAAGGCACAGGTTGTAACTCCTCTTTTATTAATAATATGATACAACTAGTATTTATTCTCCATTCTTGTCCATGTTTATGATAAATAATTCTAGCATTCCTTGATCAGTTAGATAGGTCATACTTGTATATGCATGTTTCACTTGTATGTTTCTTGTTTTTTCTTGGTCACTTATGCAGGTAATTGAACACTGGTAGCAGCAGAGATCAAATTTGGAAGAGCGAAGGACCAAAGGGCATCGATGAAGAGCAACATCAGATCAAGGCAGGCCATCTCCTGCGATATATGTTTCATTTATAATCTAGGAAATTAGGCCCTTAGCTTGTTCCCCTTGCTGCTAGACCCACTCTAGGGCTAGATGGATTGTCTCTGTCTGTAGAGAGGATTTACCTGGACAACAAAGAGACTCTATTATATGGATTTGTTGCTCAGAAAGTAAGGTTATATGCTCTCTAGGAAGGGCTAAGATGATTTTTGAGGCTAGGGTTCGGGAACATATCTAGAAAATATTATTCCTATGCCTTGAAATCCTTATGGAGAATTGGTCTTTGTGTGATCTTTGTGGAATTAACGTCAATAGGTTGTGGGACCACACGGGACCAAGCGAAACTAAAATTAGGTTAAGGGTATGGATTTTATCATCCAATGAGGGGCTTGACTTAATTAGGGAGTGTTAGCCACCTATAATATTTTGTTATACCAAAAGGTGGGTAAGATCTTTTTTTTGAGCCTCCAAGGAACAAATTTTATCACTAAAAATTGTTGGCTCTTGAAGACTCCTTGTAGGCCTCATGCCTCTGTCCAAAATCCTCATTTGCTGTCCCATTTTATACTCAGGAATTTCTACTGATTCCAATTGAAAGACTGCTGAAAGATCGTCATTTTTCCCCTTTCTCCCACTCATAACTAACCATCATTTACTCCCCCTTTTCTCCATATTATTTCCCTACTTTTCATAAGTTTCTCCTTCCATCTGTAAAAATCTTTCTGACATGGTTTGAAACTTCTTTTTGAACTATGCCGAAACCCCCAAATCCATTGAAAACCTTGAAATTTTTCATAAAAAACAAAGTTTATTGCTATGGACCTAAGTCCCTTTGGGCCAAGTCCTAAACCACTTCCCCCACATGCCCATATGTTAAAACCAAACACCAAAGCTTTCGGCGCTAATTGCATCGCAAATATCTAAAGGGTGCATGACTTTGAACCATTACAAAGCCCATTTTCCTTTGTAAACCCAAAAACCCACTTTCCGAAAGTTTTAAGTTAAAACTTAAAACCATGTGCTGAATATAAATGGGTTGATTGAAAAGAGCCGATCGCGTAATTGCAATCAGAAACAATACAAATGGGTTGATCGGAAAGACCAGGCTCAATGGCCTGATTGCGATTAGCCCTTGTCTTTATAACTCCTGGGCATATTACATTCCGTGAAAACCCCCGGCCCCGCAATCGGGCGCCTTTTTCCTTACCTATATATTTTCCGCCCAATCCATTAAACTTGTTTTATTCTCAAAAACTTTGGTTTTCATGTGTTTAAGGGTTTTTCCGCCAGTGCGTAGGTCTTAGCAATCCTGACTGTTGATCTAGTCCTTTGATCCAACGGCCTGCGCTAAATCGCATCGCAAGCTCTCAATCGCATGCCTTCTTCTCTGTCCCCCGATTTCCGATCCCCGATTCAATCCCGACCATTGATCTAATCCTTGATCCAATGGTCCGCGCAAAATCTCATCGCAATGTTTCACCCCCTTGCGATTACCTCTGATTCATTCCCCGCCGTCGATCTGGTCCTCATATCGGACCGCCCACGCTCAATCGCAAAGGGCCCAATCGCAAGTTTCCATCGCATATTACTAGGGACCTCCCCGATTGCGATCCTCCGATTAAATCGCAGCCGTCCATTTCCGCCTATCCAACGACCCCATTCTCCCATCGTAAGTCTTACCGCCATTTCAAAACCCGCCGATTCATTCCCCGTCGTCGATATGATCTGCAGATCAACGGCCAGTGCTTAAGCGCACTGGAATTTTCAATCGCATCCCCTTTTTTTCCACCTCCGATTGAGACCCTCCGATTAGATCTGGACCGTCCACGTGTCCGGATCGGACGGTCCAAAATCACTTCGACTTGTTCATCTCCCCGCTCTCCTTTTCGCCTCATCTACGCAAATATCCACCGTTGGTTGCCTTCATCCGACGTCTACGCTCCTCCCCCGCCATCTGAAGCAGTTTAAACCTATTTCCGCAGGATTTCTTAACTATTTTTGTGTTTTGCAGGTGTTTTCAATAGTTTTCCGTTGTATCACGAAGAAAAGCCGAGGGTTGGGAAAGACGTTTCCTGCGCCTTCAGAGCTACTAAAAGGAACCATTCACGCGGTTGGATTCAGTGATTTGTCAATGTTTCATGAGCATTGATGCCGAAAAGCCCAGCGCGGCCCTGCACATCGACAAGACACTGTTTCAAATCAAGAACAATTAAAGAGTATCCGTTTTGAGAATAGAGCGCGGAAAGACAGAAGATTGAAGACAGATTTGGGGGATTATGGCTAAGAATGCTTATAAAAACCTATTCCCGACTCAAAACACAAACTTTTTAAAGAAAACCTAAAGTGTTTTGTCGTACGTAAAGCCTCCACTGCCACAACTTGAGGCAAATTGATTCCGCCTAGCTACCACCGAGCCACTTGTTGCCTCAAAGGATTCAAATAGAGGCCGAAGTTATTGAAGGCAACTGGTATTCGCTTCCAAAGACAGCCTAAGGAGTTACTTCCCACATTATTACGTAGCCTCAAAGTCAAAATAAAGCTCCCACCGAGCTTTGATATTTATTGGTAAACAGCTAATACGTTGTTCCACCCGTGAACTTTTCATCGAGCCCCTCAAAGGGCCGAGAAGTCTTGAACTCCGTATTAGCTATCCGAGAGATATTTTCCCCTCAGTCTTCTTTAAATAATGCAGTAGAAGATGAGAAATTGTTGGTTGCAAAACTTTGAAATACACTTGAGCTAGAGACTTCTAGTTGTACAGTGTCTATCGTCCTCGGGTTCGTTTGTGCTAGAGTAGTTAGTTTGAGGAGTGAAGATGATTGCCGAACTGAAACATTGGACTTAAAGTCGTAACTGGTTTGAAGCATCAATATGTGCCGTTTCTTGGGATATGGGGTCTTTACTTCACTGTAGCCCGGTTTTGTTAACGTTTTCCTTCTATGTATGCCATATTGTTCATTTTCCTCCGTAAAGAACAGCTTTAAAGAAGGCATTTTGTATAGCAGTAACCTTCTCCTCGGGCCGAGAAATCTTTATCTTAATGTTTTCTTCGCATTTGTTTATCTAAGAATGATTCAATACAGTTTTCTAAAATAAATTAGGAGTAAGTTGGCGTTCCCTCGTCCTTCTGTTTGCTCAAACATTGTTCTCGAATGTTATTTCCATTATTTTCTATTAAAGTTAGACTAGAGAAGATATGGTTTGACCTGATTCCTAGATTCTTTTCTCCAAAGGCAGATTCTGAAAGTTTCCCTCGGTGTTGACTGAAAGTAGACTAGGTTTAAAAGTACTTTATCTGATCTTAAGTTACACTCTGTTTTTCTTATGTGTTTTCATACTTTCTGAAGGTAATTATGTGGATTACTGGATTGTTTGAGGCTGCTTTAATAAGAACTTGCCCAAGAAGTCTATGGTTAGCCCTGTCCTTGGTTGGTTTTAAAACAGTTACTTAAAAGGCTTTTCTTGTTTGGACTGACTATAAATCCTCTGAGAAATTATTATCAATTTCCACCCCTCCAACATTTTAATGTTTCCATTTCATCATTTTAATCTCAATAATCTTGTGGTATAGATGACTTTCCCCTTGGATCACACTTGATGTTGTTGTTCAATTAAAGCCCAGATATGACTCCATAGCCCAATGGACTAAAAACCAGCGTTATATCTATCTATCTGCCAAAACTGTTCTATTTTCTTGCAACTTCTCACTTTTGAAACTTTTCACTTAGGACTTTCCCCTCAAGTAACATTTCATGCTCGACCATCCAAAACAAAACAAAACCCTTGGCCTTCATAACTAGCCTAATATCATTACCTTAAGCTTTTCAAAGACAATATCCATCTTTGTACATATTGGAGAGATCCCTCTCCGGATTTAGGAGGGCTAGATCCTAGAATCCCAAAGTTTGGTTGAAATAATGTTAACTCTGTGATTGGACTCTCCCAATCTTGCTAATAAATTACAGAGACCTAACATTTCTGGCGACTCCACTGGGGACATCGAACCCAGAATCATTTTCATTTAAAGATAATCATACGACGTCAGAGATTTGGTTCATAGAGAATTTGCTTTATTAACCAGAGTAAAAAGTAGCCTTTTCAAGCACTGCCTATTATAGGTAATCATGATGGAACTTGTTTGAATCAGTGACAAACTAGGTAAACCCTAGGTTTCTCTTAAGACTTCATCTAAACCTTGAAAAATCAGCTGGCTTAGCCATAAGAGTAGACTGCCTTTGTCTCGCAACCTTAGCTAAGTTTTGAAACAAAGTTAGGATATTCTTAACGACCACAAAACTGAAAAATGACTTAGAAAAACCTAAAAATATTTCAGATTGGAATTAAATAAACATGGTGGTGGACCATAAGACCTTTTACCTCTGAAAGGAGCTAAAAATTTCCACTTGGCGACTCCACAATCCTAGCAGACCTTAAGACTCCACTGGGAAGAACCCTTATCATTATAAAATCATTTAAACTCAGTTAGAGGACTGTGGGATTTAAAATTGTAAAAACAGATTGGTTAACCTCTCCAAGATTGTCATATCTGGTTGAACTTTTCTTGTTTTAGGTCTAAACAACATCGCATAGTGGCTTCTAAAAAGATTCACACTAGAGCCCACCCAGACCCTAACCCACCTGAGATAGTTGATAATCCAGAAAGTATCCTTTGGAAGTCTCCTAAGGTTAAATTATTAACTGTTTTCAGATCACCCTTGAGAGCTAATTCCGTCCCTGAAAATCTTTCAGCTCTGCAACAATCACAAACTGACTTAGTGAACCCATTTAGGACTAGGTCATTTGATGATATAATCCAGTTAGACTCTGAATCTTCACTTTCATCTCCTGAAACAAGTGAACATCCTGGTAGTAGGGAAACAACACCTCCTGATTTACATTTCCTTCACAATTTAGGTGTCTCTCATCCAAGATCATCTCAACAGTCTACTCCTGGTCCATCCACTTCTACTCACCCTACATCCACTGTTCAAACCACTTCACCTCAGCCCACTTTCCCTTCTGTAAATCCACCTCCACCTCCTGCCATGGCAACATGGTATGCTCCCTTAGTCCTTCCTGTACCATTAGGAAATCTTCCACAGGACTATCAGTCCAAAATTCCATTATATGATGCTAGTAATACTATAACAACATCTCAACATGTGGACAAGATGAATGACTACTTTGACAAAAACGAAATTGATGATGATTCTGTCAAGTTGAGACTATTTGCTCAAAGTTTGGGGGGAGAAGCAAGAAAATGGTTTAAAGGTTTAACCCCCCATAGTATTAACGATCTCCAAGCCTTCCATCAAACATTCTTAAACAAATGGGAAGTAAGAAAGAATCCTCTCCAAGTCCTTGCTGACTATAACAATCTCCATAGGAACCCTGGGGAAAGTGTACAATCTTATTGTAACAGATTTAACAGCATCTATAATGCACTTTCCCCTGAACTAAAACCTCCTCAGGGCTCAGCTTTAAACAAATTTCCTGAAGGGTTTGATCCAGACATGACATATTCACTCAGAGAAAGATTTTTTGCAACCCTTGAAGACATGCAAAGAGGTGCTCTTTCTGTGGAATTTAACCTTATGGAGAAGAGAGCGAGGATGAAAGCTGAAAAGAGAGTATCTTTTAGAGAGGAATCCACCCCTTCCACTTCAAGCTCAAAGATGGAGAGAATGATGGAAGAAATGATGAAAGAGATGAGCATAATTAAGAGAGCACAAGCAAATCAAAATCAAACTGCTCCTCAAAATAGAAACCAGAATCATAATGTTAGAAGGAACCAACCCCCAAACAGACCTAGGGAAGATGATCAGCAGATCACCCCTCCCTTTCATCAAAACTATGTAAGTGAGGTTGAAGAAACAGAAGACATAACAGAGGAAGAGGATATCAACATGTTTGGGGAAGAATATGATGACTTGGAAGTTCATTATGATAGAAAACAAGGTCCTTACACTCCTTATGATGACAAAAGAAATGGTAATGAAAATGATTATCAAGACATGGAAAATGTCGTCATAGAACCTCAAAGAGAATATGACCTTAGAAGCAAGACCAGTCAACAAGCCCCCAACACCAAAACCTCTGACAAATCCTCTCAAAGCAGCACCGCAGCCAAACCCAAAACAACCAAACAAAAAGACAAAACAGTGGCTATTAATTCTGATAAGGATAAGAAGAAAAACACTCAAAATTCTGAAAAACAGAGTGAAGACATCAGCAGTACTAACACTTCAGCTAGTACTCCTTCTACAACAGTTGTGTCAAGTAAAACAAATCAGCAAGCTGTAATTGTTGATAGAGTGACGGCTAATAAGGTTGAAACAAGTGCTTCAAAGAATCAAACCCCTTTCAGCCTTGAACAGGAAATCTTAAAGATCAAAATCTCTGTTCCATTAACTGAGTTAGCTGCCCAACATGTATATAGAAACCAAATTTTGAAGGCTTTAAATATAGAGGAAAATGGAGATACAGTTAATCTTAGTGACGACCTACCAGAGTTGATTTTTGGCCCTAAGATTGAAGGGAAGTTTCAAGAAGGAACAGTTCCTCCCTTTTATGTGAGTTTGAACATTCATGACAAAATTCTACACAACGCTATGCATGATTCCGGGGCTTCTCATAATTTAATGCCTAAAGCTGTGATGGAGAGCCTTGGTTTAGAAATTACCAGACCCTACAAAGACCTATACTCCTTTGACTCAAATAGAGTAAAATGTCTAGGATTGATCAAAGACCTTTGTGTTAACCTAGCCCAGATTCCAGCCAAATGTTTAATCATGGACATTGTTGTGGCTAATGTCCCCCCAAAGTATGGAATGCTATTATCAAGATCCTGGGGAGCTAAGTTACAGGGGACTATGCAGATGGACATGACATATGCGACCATCCCGGTTTTCAATCAGACCAGAAGACTTTACAGGGAGTCTCATATGCAATACATGGTTACAAGTCAAGACGGACCACGAAACTCTCCTATATATTCTGTCAATACAGGCCTTGATTCTTTTATCATGTTTAACAATGAAACTCCTAGTGAGCAAGTCACTTTAACAGAATTAAAGGCCGACAGGGAAGAAGAGTATAATAACGCAGAAGTGTCCAAACAGTTTGCCACATGTGAAAACATTAGTAAACAAAGCATAGGTCTTGATTTACCGGTTATAAGCCCATTGTTTTTAGGACTTAACAACCCAGAAAATACCCCTAACATTTCTGGCATCATCCCTCAATCTATTGAAGAATTTGAGGAGTCAAAACAAATTCAATTGGGTGCTGCTAATCATGAACAGTCGGAAGGCACCATAGTTAAAAAGGACAATCGCCAAACAGACGAAACCGAAGACAGTCCTTTATGGAGTATGTATTTTGATGGGTCATGCACTAGAAATAATGCTGGTGCAAAGGTTTGGATCATTAACACTGAAAACAACCACACAGAATTCATCTCATGCAAATTAAACTTTCAGTGTTCCAACAACATAGCAGAATATGAATCCCTTCTCTTAGGCTTGCATCTCTTGAAGAAATTAGGAGCCAGAAGAATTAATGTGTACGGGGATTCTGAGTTAATCATTAGGCAAGTCAATGGGGAGTATAATGAAAATCATCCCAGACTTAGAGCCTATCGGAATGATGTCATGGATCTGTTGACAACATTTGAGGAGTCAAACCTGAGTTTCATCCCAAGGAAAAAGAACATTATGGCCCACAATTTAGCTTTTGCGGCCAGGACATGTCTAACACCATATGAGACCGGAGACAACACAACTCCGATAAAATTTAGACCGGCAGTGCCTGATAATGAAAAATATTGGCAAGTTTTTGACAATGACAAACAAATAGAAGACTTCATGCAATTCAAAAATGAGTTCGAACTGCACAGTTCAGATTCATATTATGATACAGACTGCAGTGAAGAAAACTTTCTTGGTGAAGAAGAATCGTCTCCTCAACCTGCCAATATTAACCTATTGTCTAGCAAACTTAGGAGAAAAACAGAATTAAGTGCAGAGTTAGAAACGGAAGAATTACAAACTCTACATTCTAAAGATGAAAATTTGCCGAGTGGTCTAACGCCTTTAGAGGAGTTGTTCGATTTTAACGATGTGGCCAATAAACCAAAACTAGAACCTGTAGAGACTGAAGTAGAGGAGTGCAATATAGGCAGTGAGGAAAAACCGAAAATGATCAAGCTGTCCAAAACTTTGCCAGCTCACATTAAACTCAAATACATAGAGCTGTTCAAAGAATTTTCTGATGTTTTTGCATGGAGCTACGAAGATCCTAAATCCTATGACACTGAAATAATATAGCACAAAATCCCTCTTAAAGAAAACCAAAAACCATTTAAACAGAAACTGCGCAGAATAAACCGTGTCCAGTTGCCATTGGTTCAGAAGGAGATCATGAAAATGTATGAGGCTGGCATTATTGTCCCTATTAGATATTCTAAGTGGGTATCTAATCTGGTGTCCGTTAGGAAGAAGACTGGAGAAATCAGGCTTTGTATAGACTTTAGAGACTTAAACAAAGCTTCGTTAAAAGACAACTACCCTTTACCAAAAATGGATCACATTTTACAAAGGGTGGTGGGGTTTAAAAGGATTTCGTTGCTTGATGGATATTCAGGGTATAATCAGATTTTAGTTCACCCTGCTGATCAATTAAAGACAGCTTTCACTACTCCATGGGGCACTTTCATGTATGTGAAGATGCCTTTTGGTCTAATGAACGTTGGAGCAACCTTTCAGAGAGCCATGGACATAGCATTCTTGGAAGAATTGGGCTTCTTCATCATTATCTATCTAGATGATGTCACTGTGTTTTCAAAAACAGATGAAGAACATTTAGAACATTTGAGAAAAGTTTTCGAGAAGTGCAAAAGGTTTGGAATATCTTTAAACCCTAAAAAGACACTATTTGCTCTCCAAGAAGGTAAGCTTCTTGGACACATTATTTCAGAAGAGGGTATAAAGATAGATCCAAAGAGGATTGAGGCTATATTGCAAATCTCTCATCCTCGAAATATCAAAGAGTTGCGGTCTTTCATTGGAAAGATTAACTTTTTGAGAAGGTTCATCCCTAACTTGGCAGAGCTCCTTAGAAATATCACAAACATGTTGAAGAAGGAGCAAGGGATAAAATGGACCTTGGAAGCAAAGACATCCTTTAAGCTGGTGAAACAAGCATTAACCAAAACACCGGTTCTCATAAGCCCTGATTTTTCAAAAGATTTTTATATCTTCTCGTTTGCATCAGAACATACCATTGCTGCTGTCCTTTTACAGAAAAATCCACAAGGACAAGAGCAGCCTATTGCATTCTTTAGCAAGGCATTGAGGAATGCCCCTTTGAAGTATAATATTATGGAAAATCAAGCTTTTGCTTTGGTTAAAGCATTGAAAGACTTCAGAGTATACATCCTTCACTCACACATCATTGCCTTTGTCCCTAATTCGGTTGTTAAAGACATTCTAACACAGGACCCAGATGGTAAGAGAGGTAAGTGGATTGATGTTATTCTCGAATATGATTTAGAGATAAAACCCACTAAACTCATCAAAGGCCAAGGTCTAGCTAGATTAATGGCTGAATCCAATTTTGAAGTTCTTGATATTAATATGATTAATGCTTTGGATAGCCAACAGGAATTCTCAACTCCCATTATTGAAAACCATTTTATGAATTCTCCTTGGTATGCTGATATCGTTTATGTTTTGCTTAATTTAAATACACCTCCTGGTTTGTCGAAAACAAAGGCAAGGTTCTTAAAACTGAAAGCAGTAAACTATTGCATTGTAGATAGGTGTCTTTATTGGAAAAATGCTAGTGGTATATTGCTTAAATGTTTGCCAGAGTTTGATGCAGAGAAGGTTAAGCAGGAATTTCATGAAGGAGAGTGTGGGGGTCATTTATATTGGAAGTCAACAGCCAACAAAATTTTGAGGGCTGGTTTCTATTGGCCTACTCTTTTTCCTGATGTACACAAGATGACCACTACTTGCCATAAATGCCAAATATTCGAAGGCAAAATAAAATTTTTACCCCTTCCTCTGCATCCAATCATTGTTGAAGCCCCATTTCAACAGTGGGGACTTGACTTCATAGGTGAAATCCATCCCTCATCTTCTGCCCAGCATAGATGGATCCTTACTGCCACAGACTATTTCACTAAGTGGATAGAAGCCATTCCTTGTAGGCAAGCCAATGATTGTTATTATAAAGTTCATAGAAACCAATATCCTCTCCAGATTTGGCTGTCCTACCAAGATCATCACAGATAATGCAGCAGCGTTTGGATCAAAGAAAATGGTTGACTTCTGTCATAAATACCAGATAACACTAGGGCATTCCACAGCCTATTACCCTCAAGGTAATGGACTTGCAGAATCTTCCAATAAAAGCTTAGTGAGCATAATCAAGAAACTGTTGGAAGACAATAAAAAGTCTTGGCACACAAAGCTAGTCCATGCACTTTGGGCTGACAGATTAACTTTGAAGAAATCTATTGGTATGTCACCTTTTCAGCTTGTGTATGGTACAGATGCAATCTTTCCTAATAGCCTTGGTGTACCGGTTATGAAGTTTATCCAAGAATTGCAGACTGAAGATAATGACATGATCAGAAGAATAAATCAGACCATTCATCTTCAGCAAATCAGAAAGGAAGTGTACAACAAAACATTGCAGAAACAGGACAGCATTAAGAAGTTTTTTGACAAAAGAACAAAGGCCAGCAATTTCAAGATTGGGGACAAAGTTTTAAAGTGGGACTCAAAGAGGGAAGACAAGGGAAAGCATGGTAAATTTGACAATCTATGGCTTGGCCCTTACTCTATTCATTCAGTTGCTGGAAACAATGCATTCTTCTTACAAGAGCTGGATGGAACAGATCTGTTTGGGGGTCCTGTCAATGGCAGGATGCTCAAGCATTACTTCTCTTGATTCATGATATGTTTTTAAGCCTTCCTTTTTTTTTTTTCATTATGAATATTTCATCCACCATTGCATTCAAAGTTATGAAAAAATAAAAAATACAAAAACAAAGAAAGAAAGAAAAGAGGGCAGAAATGAAAAAAGAAAGGCACAGCCCCATGCCAAAAAGAGAAATAAATCTGAAAGTGTGCAAGCTTAAATGCCACTCCTGCAAAACACACTTCTAGTTAGTCAAACTGTTTAGTCTTGACTAATTAGCTTTCAATTTTCTGCTGATAGGGTAGTGAATTTGATTTTCCAACCGTTTAATCTTGGCTTATCAGTAGATAGATTAGGATAGAAATTAAGGTTCAAACAAACTCAAAATCTGAACCAAAGTTTCCAAAGAGAGATGACTCAAAACTGTTTTATTTTTCTGAGTCATAAAAGAGAAAACTGGTTCTTATTTTCCCAAAATCTGAATCAGATATCAGGAAAGAAACAGCTCAAAACAAAATTAAAAATAGAGCTGTAAAGAAAAAGAAGGCCATAATGAGAAACTTTCAGATCTTTAGCCTTCCATTTTGATTTAATTTTCTGAAAATAATAATCTATGTGCAGCTTGTTTTTATGCCATAGATCATAGCAAGTCGAACAGCTCAATCTTGACTTGACTATTTTTAAATTTCTGTTGTAGAATTTAGAGAATGAAAGTTTGTTGGACTGTTTAATCCCAACAGACAGTAGACTAGGTAGAAAAATATCTGAGCTCAACTGTTTAATCTGAGTTCAGGGAGAAATAAGGAGTAGAAGTAGATTAGATTTCCTGCTTTCAAAAGAATAAAATGTTGTGAATAGAGTTTTCCAATCCAAGTGCACTCTGATGAAGAAAAAATGCTAGATCTGTAGGATTCGGTAGGTAGCAAGCTTGTTGATAAAGGTCCATTGTTTTCATGGCTGCCAAATATGTTTTTAGAGAAGATCATTAAATCACAGAAGGACTGCCCAATGGATGAGGCAACTGATCAGCCTCCCAGAAATCAACTCTGAATTCTTGATGCCTTCAAGAAGGCACCATCCCCAAGTGGAGCCATTGTTAGCCACCTATAATATTTTGTTATACCAAAAGGTGGGTAAGATCTTTTTTTTGAGCCTCCAAGGAACAAATTTTATCACTAAAAATTGTTGGCTCTTGAAGACTCCTTGTAGGCCTCATGCCTCTGTCCAAAATCCTCATTTACTGTCCCATTTTATACTCAGAAAATTCTGCTGATTTCCTGTAAGAAACTGCTGAAGAAACCATCATTTTTCCCCTTTCTCCCACTCATAACTAACCATCATTTACTCCCCCTTTTCTCCATATTATTTCCCTACTTTTCATAAGTTTCTCCTTCCATTCATGAAAATCCTCCTGACATGGTTTAAAACTTCTTTTTGAGCTGTGCCGAAACCCCCAAATCCATTTAAAACCTTGAAATTTTTCATAAAAAACAAAGTTTCATTGCTATGGACCTAAGCCCCTTGGGCTAAGTCCTAAACCACTTCCCCCCACATGCCCATGTGTTAAAACCAAACGCCAAAGCTTTCGGCGCTAATCACAAATATCCAAAGGGTGCATGACTTTGAACCATTACAAAGCTCATTTTCCTTTGTAAACCCAAAAACCCACTTTCCGAAAGTTCTAAGTTAAAACTTAAAACCATGTGCTAAATATAAATGGGTTGATTGAAAAGAGCCGATCGCGCAATCGCAATCGGAAACAATACAAATGGGTTGATCGGAAAGACCAGGCTCAATGGCCCGATTGCGATTAGCCCTTGTCTTTATAAATCCCGGGCATATTACATTCCGTGAAAACCCCCGGCCCCGCAATCGGGCGCCTTTTTCCTTTACCTATATATTTTCCGCCCAATCCGTTAAACTTGTTTTATTCGCAAAAAACTTTGGTTTTCATGTGTTTAAGGGTTTTTTCTGCCGGTGCGTAGGTCGTAGCAATCCTGACCGTTGATCTAGTCCTTTGATCCAACGGCCTGCGCTCAATCGCATCGCAAACTCTCAATCGCATGCCTTCTTCTCTGTGCTCCGATTGTCGATCCCCGGAGCTCCCGAATCCCGACCGTTGATCTAATCCTTGATCCAACGGTCCGCGCAAAATCGCATTGCAGTGTTTCACCCCCTTGCAATTACCTCCGATTCATTCCCCGCCGTCGATCTGGTCCTCAGATCAACGACCAGCGCTCAATCGCAAAGTTTCAATCGCATGTTGTTTTGTGACCTCCCCGATTGCGATCCTCCGATTAAATCTGGGCCGTCCATTTCCCGCCTATCCAATGGTCCTTATTCCCTCCGATCGCAAGTCTTACCGCCATTTCAAAACCCGCCGATTCGTTTTCCGCCATCGATCTGATCTGCAGATCAACGGCCAGCGCTTAATCGCACTGGAATTTTCAATCGCATCCCCTTTTCTGCAACCCCCAATTGAGACCCTCCGATTAGATCTGGACCGTCCACGTGTCCAGATCAGACGGTCCAAAACTGCTCCTCCTTATTCTTCTCCCGCTATCCTTTTTCCCTTTCTATGTAGATCTCCACCGTTGGTTGCCTTCATCCGACGGCTACGCTCCTCTCCTGCCTTCTGAAGCAGTCTAACCCATTTCGCAGGATTTCTTAATTGTTTTTTGTTTTATGCAAGTGTTTTCAATGGTTTTCCGTTGTATCACGAAGAAAAGACGAGGGTTGGGAAAGACGTTTCCTGCACCTTCGAAGCTACTAAAAGGAACCATTCACATGGTTGGATTCAATGATTTGTCAATGTTTCATGAGCATTGATGCCGAAAAGCACAGCGCGGCCCTGCACATCGACAAGACACTGTTTTATTCGAAAGAACAGTTAAAGAGTATTAGTTTTGAGAATAAAGCATAGCAGAAGAAGATTGAGGACAGTATTACGGGGATTACGGCTAAGACAGTTATCAAAAACCTAATCCCCGACTCAAAACATAGTTTAAAGAAAACCTAAAGTGTTTTTGCCGGTATGTAGCGCCCACCGCCACAACTTTCTGAGTTACAATGACCGCCACCGAGCCACTCGTTGTTTAAAAGAACTAAATAGATATGGTTATGGAAGAAATCCGATATTCGTCTTAAAGACAAAACAAGGAGTTACTCTCACATTACACAGAGCCTCTATCTCAACAAAACAGTTCCCAAATTTGCTTTGATATTTATTGTAAATAAAGAATACAGCAACCTACCCGTGAACTTTTCTACCGAGCCTCAAAGGGCGAGAAGTCTTGAAACTGTATTAATTATCCCGAGAGATATTTTCTCAGATCACCTCCTCATCCTTCTATAAATACCTCAGAAGAAGATGAAACATTGTTGGTTGTAGAACTTTGAAATACACTTGAGCTCGAGACTTCTATTTGTACATAGTGTTCACTGGCCCTTGAAGCTCTGTTTGTGCTAGAGTAGTTAGGTTGAATAGTGAAGATGATTGCTGAACTGAAACATTGGACTTGAAGATTGTAACTGGTTTGACATCAATATAAAAGTTGTTTTTTGGGATTCCGTTTTACCACCGTGCGTTTTGTTAACGAAGTTTTTCTATGTATGCTATTGTTCATTTTTCTCTGTAGTAGTCAGCTTAAACAGTATAGATTTTCGTATAGCAACAATTTTCTCTCGTCGAAATTTTTTCTATCTTAATGTTTTCTTCGTATTTGTTTATCTAAGAATGATTCAATATGTGCTTTAAACAGTTAAGAATGTTGGCATTCCCTCTTCCTTCTTTTTGCGTAAACATTGTTCTTGAATGTGATCTCCATTATTTGCTATTAAAGTTAGATTAGAGAAGACATGGTTTGCCCTGATTCCTAGATTCTTTTCTCCAAAGGCAGATTTTGAAAGTTTCCCTTGGTGTCGACTGAAAGCAGACTAGGTTTAAAAGTACTTTATCTGATCTTAAGTTACACTTTGTTTCTCTTATATGTTTTCATACTTTCTGAAGGTAATTATGTGGATTACTGGATTGTTTGTCAATTAAGCTACTTTAATACAAACTTGCCCAAGAAGTTTATGGTTAGCCCTGTCCTTGGTTGGTTTCAAACAGTTACTTAAGAGGCTTTTCTTGTTTGGACTGACTATAAATCCTCTGAGAAATTATTATCAGTTTCCACCCCTCCAACACTTTAATGTTTCCATTCCATCATTTTAATCTCAATAATATTGTGGTATAGATGACTTGCCCCTTGGATCACACTTGATGTTGTTGCTCAATTAAAGCCCATATATGACTCCATAGCCCAATGGACTAAAAACCAGCGTTATATCTATCTATCTTCGCTAAAACCTGCTTCATTTGCTTTCAACTTCTCACTTTTGAAACTTTTTGCGCTTAGGACTTTCCCCTCAAGTAACATTTCATGCTCAACCATCCAAAACAAAACAAAACCCTTGGCCTTCATAACTAGCCTAATATCATTACCTTAAGCTTTTCAAAGACAATATCCATCTTTGTACATATTGGAGAGATCCCTCTCCGGATTCAGGAGGGCTAGATCCTAGAATCCCAAAGTTTGGTTGAAATAATGTTAACTCTGTGATTGGACTCTCCCAATCTTGCTAATAAATTATAGAGACCTAACAGGGAGGATAAGAGGATCAAAGGAAAAAAAAAATTTGAGGTTTGAATTCAATGATCCTAATGACGACATTAGCCAAGGGAAAAATAGGGTAAGCAATGGTCCTTGAGCTAGGGCTTGCTATATCTCGATATCCCACCTTCGGATTTACTTCAAATTTGGAGGGCTTCTAGAGAAAACCTCAGCGCAATTATGGACTGAAAATCGAAGTGTTTGGATGGCTAGATTGTGAGATAAGTGATGCCCCAGGAGACCTACGTAGGCTAGGCCTAGAAAAAAATGGAGGTGAAATAAATAAGCTTTAAATATGATCACCTATGGAAGGATCAGTGCCTAATCCTTTGGGAGAGGTGGACTTAAGGAAGAATTAAGAGCTTGAAATAGATTCATCTAGTTAAGGAGGCCTTTAAGGAACTTCACATGGCATTAGGGCATGCTAGAAGCAGCTTCAAGGTCTTTACACTTTGATTTTGCAATATATGATGACTTGTCAAGATAAATTTGACATAAGTTATCTCTAGGAAAATTCACTCATTCATACATGGCCCATGACATGATGAAACTCTATAAATGATCAAATTTCCACAATTTCGCATAAGAAAAGCAGTAAATTTCAACCTAGTTTAGCGAAAATCCCAACAACATGCATGTGAACAAAGTAAATAACTAGAATAGCATTAAAAGAGCACTTACATGTAATAAAAGGGTATATCCAATCATTAAGATATGCCAATAGAGAAGCTCCAAGACAAAATGAAAGAGATCCGAACATAAAAATTGATCCATTCATCCAAACTTGTCCTCCAAAAAGGATAACGAAATTCTCACAGGAGGATATAACCCAATCCAAGTGATGATGAGAGAATGAATCAACTCTTTTCTATCTATACAATGTCTAATCAGAGTTCGATTTAGCTAATTTGGCCTAATTTAGCCCTTATAATAAAATAATGTGCATAATAACAATAAGTTTTGGTGACAAGCCCACCAAATAGCTCAATAATACTTGAATAAGCCTCTCAAGAGGGTATAATTATCAACAAAGTGAGTACTTAGGCCTTTGAGGGGGCCTAAGGAAGTCAAAAGGGTGCCATGATGTAGAAATGAACTCCCAACATAGTGGAAAAGGGATTGGCCCCTTGTTTTCCAAGCAAGAACCTGTGGTGCTCCTAAGTGGGTTTGGGGGCACAAGGTCATCCTCATGGGTCTCCAAATGGATCATAAGTGTCTGTAGGTCAGCTGTAAACGTTGGAATGATGACATAATCCCTCCCTCTACAATGGAGGACAATCCTTTGGATCCTTGAACATCTTCCAAGTGTATGGTGCATCTATGGAGTCGGTTGGACATGGTGAATTAGGTGCATCACCCTCATCTAAAAGGTGGAATATGAGCAATAAACGAGCATTGTTGGAGATCCATGAAGTAATCTCGGCTATGGTGGAGGCCTGTGGCTCTCAATGCTCACCCTACAAGTTCCAATGTGGCCCTTTCGAGGGCTAGGACCCCGTGTAGGGAGACAAAGCCCCAAATGGTGATCTACCTGCAATCCTGCATAAAATCCGATGCGTCCCCTTACCCTCAAATACAAAAAATCATTAGAATAATCAAGTAAAAGAGGTTACAATTCATGGAATGATGAATCAATGGGGCACTTCATGGTGGTATGCCCTTCCATAGTGGGCTTTGGTATGTATAAGTTTCTCCAACCTCAATAAGGGGTAGCCAATGACCCTATTAGGTGGTTTCAACCTCTAGAGGGGGTGACATGTCCATGGTACATCCCTCAAATGGAAGGTTGCAAATGATATAATAATGTAGCAGAGTGGGGATCAAGAGAAATCATCCATACCACATGCCATGGTTAATGGGTAGCTATAATAAGGGAATCCCACATTTGGGTATGTGAGTGTAGGAGGGAGAAAATTATGGTACATGAGTTACCTAGAACTTTGTTTTTCCACCCTTCTTCATATGACTTTTTCCTTTTATTGATTTTTCTTTTCTAATATCCCAAACGGGATATTTCGACAAATTTTGCAAAAAATAATTTAACCCAGCATCATGCCGTAAAATCAACATTTATTTACAGAATATTGCCATGTAAAATAAGACATATAAAGTTTATTCAATTCCATAACACAATGATGCAGTAAATAATCTCAGCTTTATTATAACATAAAATTGGGTTTACATGCGGGAAAGATAAATAGCTAACATAGCTGAGATATAATCCGGCCTCAAGGATCTGCTACACTGCTGCATTGCATTGGTCTCCAAAACTGAACTGCTGCACTCTCCCTCCGGCAACAGCTGCCACTGAATCAACTGAAAATAAATGAAACACCAATTGAATATCTGAATGACCTTCACTCCAATATCCCTGAGGCTCTGCGAAACTCCTGAATGAAGTCTCCTCAAAGAGAGTTGGGTTTTCGTACAACACTCGATAATACACCCGAGGGTTTCCGTCCTGGGGCTACCGATGGAGTAGAGAACCGGGTTCTCAACCTCGCATATAAGAAAATATATAAAATCCAATATATCCCTCAATGGCCTCCTCCTTTTCTTTTATAGATCTCATGAATCCTTCTAGAGCCTTATTTTATTATTATTTTAATCATGGAACACTTTTCCCTCTTATTTTCCAATTAAAATATTCATTTTTAATGCCAGAAAGAGTAAATCACCTACCATGTCTCCTTAGGTCACTGAAACTCATATCTAACCACCCCATCATGTAGGTATTATCGTCCTGGTTCCAACGAGCTATTACACTAAGGTGTTCTATCACATATTCCTCTCGGAATGCCAGCTTGAGCATAATTAATTGAGTTAAGCCCAAAAATAACTCAGTTTTCCAAAAGTTGTCGGAATGCACTGGAACAAAAGGAAAATGGTGCGAATGATGGAATATATCAAGCGAATTCCATTGGTCCTCATAGAAATTCCTCAGAACTCCTCCAAAATTCCACTAAGCCTGCTGATGACACTAACCTATATCTGTGATTTGTCTGCTCCTAACTCTGGAAGTCCATCCTAACCCTGTCATAGGTGACACCAAAAAAAGGAATATTATAGACCTTCTGCCCTAATATTTCTTGCCCTCGAGCAATCCAAATATGTGAGCCACCCTATTAGCCCGATGCAACTAAGACCCAATGCCCGGATCCCATACAAACCCCTGGGTGCTGATATTCTCCTATGTTGAGTCACCCGCAACAGACCTCTCAATGTTGGGATCCTAAACTAATCTCTCACTGTACCTATCATCAATCAACCCTCCTAGATCCCAATGCTACCATGGCCAATCATCACCCAAGTCCTTGGGCTCGGACTGCACACTGCCTCTAGCTGTAGATGTTGCTCTGTGAAGCGAACACCGCCAACATGCATCAATGCTCCATGGATCTTGCTATGTTGTAGCTCTGACTGTACAAGCTGCCCCACCAACTGCGTACCAACTCATCACCTCTCTCCAATCCAATCCCTGACTCAATCCAATGCTAACCCTAATTTCCTGAATTTGGGATGGAATACTGAAGAACTGTCGACATGTGTCCCACTTCTAGTTGGAAAATATAGTATCTGTCATGTCTATGGGTCCTTGCTCCGCTATGCTCATGAATAAGAAGACTGTACCATCAATAGGATACCAAATCATGATCTCCTGCTAATATATCCCTGAAGAAGAATCAAATTCAGTGAAACCTGCATGCAGAACAAGTTTGATGTGAGGTTGCCAGTCCATACTCAACTCGTGGTACCTCATCCCATCTCATGACGAGATCTGTCTGTGGAAGAAATCCCCTCTCTCTATAATCGGCTAATGTGGGCAAGATATGTTGCAAGCCCATCAATGTACTCCTGGAGAGTGCCACTCCCTGAAAGTAATGCAGCTCTGCTGATTGCATGTGCATCTATCTGTACCTCATCAGTGGGTTGGCCTAAAGATGGATGCTCCACCATCTCCAACAGCTCCTCCCTCTCCTGATAAGAAATGTCATACACCTAATGTCTACTAATCTCCTGTATAGCTATCCCATCAACCTCCAACATCTCATGAGGATAAGTATCTGCAACTCCTATCACTGTATTAGATGTCCGTGTAACTATCTGCTCCTCCTCAATGGCTGACCCCAAGGTTAGCCGCATATCAACCACTGACTCAATGTGGGCCTCCATCTGGCACTCCCCCAAAGGACTATCATGCGTGATATGCATAGCCTCCTCCTCAGCTGATTCATGCTCCACGATATGTTGCTCCGGTTGAATCATCACAAGTGACTCATAATACTAAATATCTCCCATCGAGTCCCCTAACTGCTCACTCTGCATGCTGGAAGAAAAATTTGGCCTACTCTCATCAACTCCATATGACTACTCATGCTCCCCAGAAGCATCCTCATATGACCCCATGGACTCATCTAAAGAAGAGTTCTTGTCTTGGCATATAGACAGAATTTCATCCTACTCTACCTCTGCCACATCATCTGCATCACTCAAGCATGAGTGATCAGGCCTCCAACATGGAAAATTTTAGGGGCTAATATTCGTAGGTGGGCTAATTTTCCATGGTTTTTCCAAAAAAAAGATTCGGCAATTTCCATTTTTTTATAAAAGTGATTCGCCCAAATTTTACAATATAAAATTATTTTACCTTAAAAATCGTCAAAATTATATAGCCAATATATATAATATCATTATAAATTTGAATAATTTTACAAATACATCAATAAAGATTTTATATTTTTCACATTAGAGACTAGTGAGATTCGCCAATTTTTTAAACTTCAAAATAATTTTCCATCCTTAAAATTTTCCCTGGCCTCCAAGGTTCTTTGCAGATGAAGCAAAGTCCCTTCCTCCTCAACTCATTCTTATTTCATGATTCACCAAATTGGAGTAGCTCCTCCCTAGTCAATTGTCTCCTGAAACACCCAATGTTTTTCTCAACCAAGCTCTCGGCCAGTTTATAAGCAATAGGTGAAACCAACTGTTCTCTCCTCCAAATGGTCAACAACCTCGTCTGCAACATCTTGCAAATGTCATCATTGTTACCCATGACTCCAGCCATGATTTCTAAAATATTGATCCTCTTCTCAATGGCAAGACCCCAGATGTTATGTAGATCCTGAAGATTCTCTTCTATTAGTTGGAAATGTCATCATTATATGGAAGCATAGGTGAAGTTATTCTAATAATCTCACTGAGACAAGAAGCTACTATAATTTTGACTCCTTCATAAGGATGCTCCAAGAATATTGGATGAATCAAAGCAAGTATTGTTGGTTTGAGTGCCCAATTTAGGGCCCTCAAATTTAATTGGCTCACTTTAGAAAGATGTGATTCTAGCTTCTCCAAATTAAGGAAATTCTTTGCAGTCATATTTAGGTTCTTCAAACTAGATCCAAGTGCAAAGAGCCAATTCCCTACCTCCCATTCTTTTTGCAAATCTTTATCTGCTCTAGCTGTAGGATGGAATGTATCCCCTTTGAAAAGGGGTTGTTGTTTGGTTTTTCTCTCTGATCCAAGGAAGCATTGCAGCTCTAAGAACCTTGTGCAAGTGATTTTTCAAACTATCCTGGTACTGAATTATTTCTAAGTCATTAAATTTTTTCTAAGATTTTCAAAAGCTTCCTTAAATCCCATGATTTTGTAGCAAGGGTGACAGTGTTGCAGATAATTTGACTCAACCTCTACTCACACAACACACTCAGAGTATGACTATACAACGCACATAACAATACAAGGCTACTATAACATATGAATATATTTATTCAACCAACTCATAGAACCTCGCATTTTTCACAACAATACCATGTCCCAACAAATAAATTTAGCTCCGACAAATAATTTAGGCTCTGGAAAATAAATTGGGCTCTAGCAAAATCATTTTTGCACAAAAAGATGAATTCATCTTAGCAAAGAAATCTAAACAATCCCAGGTGAGAAAATTGTTACCCCAGATGTAAGGAAATGATCTCTCCTCAAGCTCTGCGTTGTGTTATTGCCTAAATCTACCTCAGGCTGAAAGAAGGCAGAGTTCAGGGTAACATCAAACCACGCTCAGTCTGGTAGCTAGCCCTACCAGATCAGGAGAGGGCTCTCTCCGAGTCAATCTCAGCAAAAATAATCAAAGGGCTTGAGATGACTTGAAATAAAGGCTAATTTTAGGCTAGGTATATAGGTGAAGGAGTTTGATTTTGATTTTGGGGGTTTTTGTTGGAATCAAAGGGAAAGACAAATTTGGGTTCGGGGTTGAGGCCTAGTTTTTGCAGAGTTCTGAATGGGGCAAGGAAGGCAATTGTTTTGATGCTTTGAATTGAATGAATGGATAGTTCATACCAGTGAGGAGCTGAAGAGGGAAAGAGGCTTTCAAGAATCCTCTTTAAACAGATGAAAACATGGAAAATTAAACAAAACTGAAGGCAGAGCAAAGCAATCTAATGAATTCCACCTTTATCACTCATTTGTTTAATTTAAGAAGAAAGGAGAAGGGAAATGATACACATAAACATCAATGAACTTACAATCACATAGAGAAACACACCATCAAAACACAGAGCCACATGGATCCCAAAGAGTGCTGCAAAACCCTGGTCTATTCCTTTGCAAAAATTGCAGAGATGAAATGTACAATGAAGTGCCAAGCAATCCCAAGTGTCCAACCCTAAAAATTACTGAAGAACTACATGATATAGACAAGCCTAACTCATTCCCATGCCTCTAGGAGTCAAGCTCATCATTCTAGGAGCTATTTCAACCATATCTAAACTAGGAACTGGAAAATAGGCAATGAAACAACTTGCCTCTATATGATAGGAAACTGATTAATTCACTTACATTTCACTTTTTGGCGAATGAATCTACTAAGATGAGTAAAAATGTGCCAAAATTACATCAAATTCATGAAATTACATCAATTTAAATCAAGAGTAACATGAAAAATTCAAACTAGCCAAAACTAGGCAAAATTCTGAGCTGCTGAGTGAAAAATAGGCCAAATTTCCCTATGCGTCGCGCCTGAAATCTCTATGCGTAGCACAAGTTTGAGGCTGATTTTGAGGAACTTCCCGAAGTCCAAATTGAGTGAAAGATAGCTCGTTGGAAATCCCTGCCTGTCTAATTTCCAACCCAAGTGGAATTTCTGAATTTGGTTACCATTTGCCCCTCCAAAATTCCAATCTCCCAACACTGCTTCCAGTGTGTGCAAAAAGTGGCAGAAAGGTCATTTTTGAGGTGTTTTTGACCCTTTAGGCAACCCAAAACTTGTCAAAATCCTTAGGTAATCCCTAGGCATGCATAAATTTTGATGAAAAATCTAGAAATGCAAATTTTTCCTCCAGAAGAGCTGCCAATTATAAGCGCGCGCCAAGTGGCGCTACGCGTCGGGCAGGAAAATCTGTGTTTAGGCCCAAAAATTCAAAATTGACAAAAATTTTCCCAAATTTCTTGAAATTTCGGCTAAATGCCCACCATCAAGCACTATGATAATCCAAAGAAGCTTCGGCCAAAATTTGGAGTCTATCATGCCTTTTACGACGTTTTAGTGCCCTCCTTAGCCTTGCCTTCCGAATTTTGATCCTCGCTTTGCAAACATGATTTCGTGCCCAATAGTGGTTCTTCATGTGCCTGAGCGTGTTCTTTTCCTTGTTCTCCTTCTCCAACAACTTCTCAATATGAATATTGACCCTCTCAAGCCAAGTCTCTCTATCAGCCTCAATCTCCCGCTCAATGGGTGTCATCTCGATTTGGCTTCTTCGGGCAGCTTGCCGGTTCTCACGGATGTTTTGCAACTCCATGATTGTTTGCTGATCTTCTAACTGTTTGTTTCACTACTCCAAATAGTTTATGATCCATTGGGCTCTCTGCAACTTTATGGTCAAGGTGTTAATATCCGCCTTCTGCTCCTGAATGATCTCTCTCAACTTTGAGCTTGGAGAGCTCAAATCCTCATCAATCAATATGAAATCAGTATCCTGGCCTCCTGAAGGGACCTCATCCTGCATGGGCCTCTTACCTCTATCATGTACCTATACCTGTGCTGCTGATGACGGCAACGAGACCCCTTCCACCCTGGGTGGAGATAGTACTCGTCAGGCTGCTGCAAACAATACTCTGGTGCCTCTCTGATAAGTGACATATGTCGGCACGCTGGTAGTCTCTGTCTCGTGACCTTCAGGCTGATGTGAAGGTTCACCTAGCTCATGAACAACCTCCGGAGGAACCTGAGGTGCTATGAATAAATCACGGGAAATGAAATCCTCCCATGAAATGCCCTGCAATCCAAGCTGATGTACAACTTCCATCGGATGAGTAATAGTGATAAATATTGTTGTACTGTTAAGCGAGTTTTATCCCGAGACAAGCATGGTCATCTCTCTTATTCAAGACATGAAATAAGTGTATGTTCATCATCCTCACCTAGTGAATGACCAACAATTTAGCGGTAGTAGCGTGAAACGTTTCTACAATCGACATTCGATAATGATATTAACAGATAAGTATAGATCTTTAGGAACCGTAATGGGAATACTCTGCTAGTCGCCTTGTTAGCTAGGCCCATATGGTTCATAATGCATCATTCACTCGCTGTCTTTTATTCCATCGTTCACCCAATATTCGGTATTCTTCGTTGCTTGAGAAACATCAAAGGAAGTGAAATTTACACCAGCAAGAGTTACCGATCATCATGTAAATGAATACACAAACGATTGTTACTCGTTACGAGAACGAAATTTGCTCACAATACTGATAGCATGACTGCTCTATAAAACATGCCATTGCAAGTGGGCAAGCCTGCAATTGAGTCAATGAGGTGGGCTCTTCTCTCACATGTTTGCCACCTTTACAAGGCCTTCTCGGTGCATGAAGCTCAGTGGTAGAATCACTATCTCTGTCATAGGATGTATCGATGTCTGTCTCCATCATGTTTCAAGGTCTATGTTTGGCTTATATGAGAGGAAAATGGGAATTTGGTGTTTTGTTTTAATTTCCAAATGTGTGTCAAAGGGGAGGGACTGTAGGAGATATAGGGCAGTGGGGACAATGGGTTTTAATCAAATGATAATTTGCCCTTTGAAAATTTTACAAACTTAGGGACAAGGGACAGCCACTGAATTTTTGGGATTCTTGGGGTTTGGGAACTTTTATAAGTGAAATGGGAAAGGGAGAGTGATAGGGAAGGAAAGGATTTAGGAATAGGGATAATGGGAATGAGTGACTTGGGATATAAGGGAATAGGGGAGGACTGTAATGATAATATCAACAGTGAGAGGGAGGAATAACCAAAAGGGGAATGAAGTATTTGGCACCAAAATTACTTTTTAAAACACCAATTTCAAAACCCTAGGGAAGCAATTTCAAAAAGAGAATAGGGTTTATGATTTTGACGTTCAAACTCTCATATTCCCTTTTCAAACAACACCAAACACTGATTTATGGCAATTGCAAGATGACTTGAACTTATTTGGAGCAGGGGAGACCGTTTCGTTTTGAAATTTGAGAGAGATGGCAACAAATCTTGAGTTTTGGCCCTATGCACTGCGCGCACAACCCAGTGCGCCGTGACCTCTGTGTGCACTGTAACCGTTGTGATTTGCACGTGAAAAACGGTCCTATGCGCCGCAACCATTGTGTGCGCCGCGCAAGTTGCCCAGTGCGTCGCGCCGATAAACTCGCCAACAGTTCGGCCTTCCAAACACTTGTTTCGCTCTACCACAATTTCTCTTGGCTCTTTGATGATTCTTCTTGCAAATGGATTGTTTGAAACACCAAAAATATCTTATATATGATAGACTTTGATTTTTTATTTAAGAAAAACCCACTTTCTAAAGTCTAAATTTTGACACTTTTTGAATAAACTCTGTTTTTGTTTCCTTTGTGATTTTTGGACTGATGATGAATATCTCGTCTGTTCTTTGCAGGGATAGCTGGCATGGAATTTTAGCAAAGGTGACCAGGGCTGCACCTGAAGTACTTCACAACTGAAACAATTTTGAGAATTACATTACATTTATTACAAAAGACGAATTTGACGATTTTTCTTCAAAACATAGTTTTGAAGAAGAATCATTATCAAGCATTATGATGATGAAATTTTTGCAATGAAAACTTATTTCGAACCTCCCTCATGTGCCTGCTAACATTATTAGACATTCTGAAGACTAAATTAACGAAACTCTAGACCTAATGAGACTAAAAATCTTAAAATGACTTTTTGTTGACCAAGAGACCAAACATGACTGTAAATGATTGTGAATGATTTCGATGAACAGACACAGACCAGCAGGTACATGACATGAGGGATATGAGTGACAATACCCTTCCGTCAGATGATCCATGCTCCTAATGGAATGCAGCTGATTGAACTGAATGAGACACCTAAAATGAAATGCAACAAGAGAAATTTGATCTCTGATGGAGGGATGAAGATACCGACTCTAACATTGGCTCCAATGGGGATGGTAGCTCCTTGCAGGTGCCAAGAACTACAGATTTCTGGGAGAGTAGGCAGTGCCTTCTTCCATTGGGCTATGGAGTCCATAACTTCGACAAATCGACACAAGACTCTTGACTCATTTTATTGACTGAAAATTGACTAAAACTGACTCAATATTGAAACCAAATAACTGAAAAACCTGACTCGACAAACTCAAACCAAAGCTGAAATCAATCTTCAGAGTTATAGCCTTCACTTCAGGCCCCAAACTAAAGAAAATATCACAGCACACACTTGTAATGAAACTGAAATAAATGGTATGTACAGTGACAATGTAAACAACAGAAAACATTTCAGAAATGATACCGCTTGAGCAGCCAACCATTGACCGGACCTCCTGGACAATCTTCCCCGTTCATTTCTTTCAGAAGAAAAGCATTCTCACCTCGATATGTAGCAATTTTAAAGGGTCCTTTCCAGAGATTTTCCAACTTACCATGCTTACCCTTTTCCTCATTTCTTGCATCCCATTTCAGCACCACTTCTTCCAACTGAAATTTGTCCGCTTTGGCTTTTCTGTCATATATTTTCTTAATTATCTCCTGCAGCTTGAATGTGTTTTGAAAAAATTCTTCTCTCGTCTGCTGCAAATGGATCATTTGATTTATTCTTCTTTTCATATGATCATCTTCACTGTCAGCTTCCTGTAGAATTTTGACCACTAGAACTGCGAGAGAGGTAGGAAACATCGTATCAACTCCATATACCAACTCAAAGGGGGACATACCAATGGATTTCTTCTGACTCACTCTGTCTGCCCAAAGTGCATTGACCAACTTCTTATGCCAACTTTTCTTGTTTATTTCCAGCAACTTTTTAATGATGTTGACCAAATATTTGTTGAAAGACTCTGCCAATCCATTGCCTTGTGGATGATAAGCGGTTGAGTGTCCCAAAATGATATGATACTTGTCACAAAACTCAATCATCCTTTTTTATTTGAAAGCTGCTGCGTTATCAGTGATTAACTTATTCGGACAACCAAAACGAGACAAAATATTATTCTCAAGGAATGAAATTATTACCGAATCTATAGCTTGCCTAGTGGGAATTGCTTCAATCCATTTCGTGAAATAACCTGTCGCTGTGAGGATCCACTTATGCTGAGCTGAAGAAGCAGGATGGATTTTGCCAATGAAATCCAAACCCCATTGTTGAAAAGAAGCACTTACCTCAATGGGCCTAAGCGGAAAAGGCTGCAATTTCTTCCTCCCTTCAAAAATCTGACATTCATGACAACTTTTCATAGTCTTATACACATCAGCAAAAAGTGTCGACCAATAATATCCGGCTCTCAAAAAAAATTTGGCCGTTGTTTTCCAAAAAAAGTGACCCCTGTAATCTCCTTTATGAAAATCCTCCATAACCTGTTTTGCTTCTTCTTCAACCAAACAATTCAGCAAAACACCACCGGGATCTTTCCAATAGAGTGAATTATTCAAAATACAAAACTTAGCAGCCTTCAATTTCAGAGTTCTACTTTTGTTTCTAGCCATGCCGGGTGGTGGTGACAAATTTTGAAGCACATATACAATATTTGAATACCAAGGAGAAAGCACGAAGATTTCTGATACCTGAACTAATGAACTTTCCTCATTTTCCTCGGACATAGCAGCAATGAGATTAATGTCCAAGGCGTGCAAATTCAACTCAGCCATTAGCTTAGCCAGCCCTTGTCCTTTGATAAGCTTTGTAGGCTTTATCTCCACATCATACTCCAACAAGGCAGCAATCCATTTTCCTCGTCTCCCTTCTAGATCTATTTGCACTAAAACATCCTTAACAATAGCGTTAGGAACATAAGCAAGAATATGAGAATGCAGAATATATACCCAAAAATATTTCAACGCTTTCACTAAAGCAAGAGCTTGCTTTTCAATTATGTTATATTTCAAGGTTGCATCTCTTATGGTTCGGCTGAAAAAAGCAATTGGTTTTTCATGCCCATCTCCCCTCTGCATCAATACTGCTGCCATAGTATGCTCTGAAGCAAATGAAAACAAAATAAAATCATGAGTATAATCTGGGTTGATCAAAACCGGAGCTGAAGAAAGAACTAACTTCACTAAATTGAAAAATTTTACCGCCTCCTCGGTCCACTTTACTACGCTATCTTTCTTAAGCATGTTTGTAATCTCCCTTAGATGTTCAGCAAGATTAGGCACAAAGCGGCGTAAAAAATTCATCTTACCATTAAAGGATTGAATCTCCTTCTTATTCCGGGGAAGATCAATTTACTGAATAGCTTCAACTCGAGTTGGGTCAATACGGATGCCATATTTTTATATTATGTGACCAAGAAGCTTTCCCTCATCCATGGCAAACAAACTCTTCTTCGGATTGAGTGACACACCATACTTTCTACATCGCTGAAAAACAATCTTCAAATGGTAAAGGTGCTCTTCATCAGAATTGGAAAAGACTATCAAATCATCAAGATACACAACTAAGAAAACATCTTTCTCATTTGCAAATGCCATATCCATTTCTCGCTGAAATGTTGCACCAGCATTCTTCAAACCGAAAGGAATTTTAGCATAATGGAAAGTTCCCCACAGAGTGGTGAACGTTGTTTTGTCTCTATCATCCTCATGGACCAGAATTTGGTTATACCCTGAATATCCATCGAGTAGCGACATACGAGATGCTCCAACTACTAGTTGAATTATGTGATCCATTTTGGGCAATGGATAATTATCTTTCAAAGAAACCTTATTCAGATTCCTAAAATCAATGCACAAATGAATCTCACCTGTCTTCTTATGTACGAGCACCAAATTGGAAATCCAATCTGAAAATTTTATAGGAACAATGATACCAGCCTTGTATAATCGATTCACTTCCTTCTCAATTGAGGGCAGCAACTTCGGATTTATCCTTCTCAACTTCTGCCTGAAGGGCTTTTGATTTGGCTTAATAGGAATGGTGTGTTGAATTATATTGGTATCATACGTCTTCAAATCTGAATAGTCCCAAGAAAATACATCAGCAAAAGAAGACAATAAACTAACATATTTTTCTTTTACCTCCGGTGACAATGCTTTGGACAATTTCACCATCTTTGGATTATCAGCTGATCCAATGTTCACATCTTCAACTCCCTTTTCAGTTGGCCGCAAGGTTGGTTTTTTAGCTACGTCATCTTGATCGAAGAGCTCCTCTAAAGGTATCAAGCCTTTAGGAATGACATTATCTTTCAGCTGCAAAACTTCCATCTGATTTACTTGCACATCAGCCTCACCATCATCATGCTCCATGTCAATTGAAGTGTCTTTGAACTTGCCTTCGTTTTGCAGAAATTCATCCATCTCATCATCATTTTGGAATACTTGCCAATACCTCTAATTGTCTGGGACGATGCTTCACATGAATTTCAAATTTTTTACCTGAGTTCATCGGAATATTTAAATTACTTGCTGCCTTTGCAAGCGCATCTACAATACCATTCTGAATACGAGGGACACAAGTCAAAGTGTAGTCTGAAAACAATTTCAAGATATCAAGAACAGCATTTCGGTAAGCCCGCATTCGAGGATGATTAGCTTGGTATTCACCTTTCACTTGCTTAATTACCAACTCGGAGTCGCCATACACTGCAATCCTCTTAGCATTCAACTTTCTGAGAATTTTCAAACCAGCAATCAAAGCTTCGTATTCTGCCTCATTATTCGAACAATCAAAAGCTAGTTTATAAGAGCAGACCCTTACATTACTTGATACCTTGTTAGGGGCGGAAAAAGGGTTGCGTACCCAAATGCCAATTCCAGCACCATCACTTCCTACTACACCATCGAAATCCATGGTCCACAAACCATCTTCATCTTCTTCCAAGTGTTGAAATTATGTTTGCTCTGTTATTTCTGCTTGCTGTCCATCAACTTTTTGCTACTGTCGAAAGGCTGATTGCTCAGCAGAACTTTCAAGTTCTTGTCTCTCTTTCTTCAAAACCTCTCTAAAATTCTCGGTGATCTCCGGAATGTCTTCTGCTTCAACTAATTGACTATTTACATCATTGAAACTATCTGAATACAAAACAAAAGACTCTAAATCTGTATGTACATAATTAATTGGATGATTTACCGATTTCTCCTTGCTGGTGATCATATACTTCATCTTTTGCTCCCGATATAATCTTCTCATCTGACCAAACACAGGAATGGTAGCATAGGAGAAATCAAGTTTCAATGTTCCCTTTAATTTCGCTCCCCAAGATCTGGAAAGAAGCATGCCAAATCTAGGAGGAATATCCGCCACAACCACAACCATCAAAACATTCTTAGTTGGAATCTGATCTAAACTAACCACCAAATATTTGATAAGCCCAATGCATCTTACTCTGCTAGAATCAAAAGAATAAAGATCATGATACTTCCTGGTGATGTCCAATCCCAATTTTTCCATGATTGCTCTCGGCATGAGATTATGAGATGCTCCGGAATCAAACATGGCATTATGTAACACAAAATCATGCAATGTAAGACTGATATAAAAAGGAGACACATCACTATCGGGAGACTCACCATCCAATGTTGGTCCAAATATCAACTCAGGTTGATCATCTTCCACATTCACAATATCAGACATTGGATCTAAATTTAGAATTTTAGATACCTGTCCCTTATAACTGTTGTTCTTCATCAATTTAGTCAAAGGAATGGAAACTTTTAACTTAGCAATTTCACTCTCTAAGTTAAAGACTGAAGTTTTTTCTACCTCTTTGACTGGAACATCCCTCTTTTCAAATTTCTCCCTCGATAGAATTGGCTGATTAGATCTTTCATTTGCTGATGGGGATTTGCTAGTAGTAGGATCAGCTATCTCTTTTCTCTTCTTTTGTGCAATGGTTAAATCATTCTTTGGTGCTGAAACTTCCTTTATCCTTTGGATTGGATTGATAGGCACATCTCTGTTTCTAAGTGAATATTGATGTTGTTGGGCAGACAAAGCATTCATATAACCTCTCTGATACTCATCTGACTCTTCTTCAAGAGCTGTCTCATTTTCCAAAATAAAATCCTCGTCTTTTTGTTCAATTTCTGCATACTCCTCATCTTCTGTGATAAAATTTGGCAAATAATCAGGTGTAAATAAGTGATTCTCTTCCCCTATTACATTATCTTCATCATCTGATTCCGGACCAGCAAAATTCTGCTGTAAAGGTGTCTTTACCTGCTGTTGTACTGCTGGTGGTTCTTGTGCTCGCTGCTCTTGTTGTTTGATCCTAAATTGTGGTTGCTGCTAGCCCCGGAAGTTAGGATTTCTGATCTGCGGTTCAGGCTTATCAATTGTCAATCTTTCAGTCATCTTTTCCACCTTACAAAGTACTTGATCTGAAGTAGAAGCCTCTTCCTTAATTACTACTTTCTTTTCAGCTCTCAATCTAGCTCTCTTTTCATTCAAATTAGCGTCAACACTCACTACAATTTTCTGCATGTCTTCCAAAGTGGCCAGATCTCTTTCTCGTAATTGATAGGCCATGTCCGAATCAAAATCATCCTGAAACTTAAGCAAATATGGTCTCCTAGATGGCCTTAAATCATCAAGAATTGCATTGTAAACCACATTGCATCTAATACAGTAATCTTGGACAGACTCACCAACGTTGCACTTGATCTTGGTATATTCAGAAGTGATCTGAAGAGGACCTTTCTTTACCTCCCACCGATCCAAAAATTGTCTCTGAAGCTCAACCAATGTAGCAATACTCCTAGGCTGCAAAGCTTTGAACCATTTTCTCACTTCTCCTCCAAAGTTTTGCACAAATAATCTCATGGTAACATTCTCTGCATCAATTTCATGAAGGTCAAAGAAATCTGCCATTTTATCAACATGTTGCTGAGCAGGAACACTTTGAGGAGTGCCATCAAACAATGGAATCTTACTTTGATAATCAGCGGGCATGTCATCTAAGTTCTGAGGCAACACAAGAGGTGAAAATCGAGCAGCCATTGCTCTTGGTGGATTTACAATCGGATTTGGAAGTATGGGAGGAGTCGGAGCAGTTGATGTATGAGGTGTCGATGGAGGTGAAACTATTGTAGATTGTTGATCAGAGATAGATGGTTGTACGGGAATGGTAGGAATGAAAGGAGGCTCGGTATGGACCTATGAATCGGAAGTAACTGCTGATGGCCCAAGAGTTTCAGATGCAGATTCTATAAACTCAGGAATATTTGTTGCCACAATAGAATTCTGAATGTTCAAGATGTAACTGTCAATGTATCTATTAGCTTGTTCAATTTCAAGATACTTGATAAACTCTTGATTTATGATTGTAGAACCAATAGCACTTTTAGACTTAGTCTCAAAAAACGACAACTCAAATTGTTCGTCAAATTCAAGATCTTCAAGGTACTCAAAAACAGCGGGACATGAATGAGATTTGAATAGAGGAATCACAGGACTTTCTTGACGAAGGATTCTTGAAATCAGATTGGGATTTTCATACACTGGAGGTGGATTAGGATCTGTATTTTCTCTGGTATGTCTTCTGGAAGCCAGTGTGTTGAATTATTTTTGAAAATCAAAGGGACAAAACCAACTTGTTCAGCCTATCAAATTCTAGACTCATCACCCAAAAGTCTAGGACGATCTGATGTACTGGGGGGAAATTTACAAGTCAAGTGTCACGTTTACAAACTAGACCGGAGATTGACTGAAGCAGCATTTATCTACTTTCGCTAATGCAAAGCAAGAGCGTTTCGAAGGCTACCTGGCATAACTTTAGGCTCCGTCAATAACTTATAAAAAAAATAACACTAACAAGAAAACCATTTTTTCCCCAGTATGGTCGCCATTATGTTATTGCCTAAATCTACCTCAGGCTGAAAGAAGGCAGAGTTCAGGGTAACATCAAACCACGCTCAGTCTGGTAGCTAGCCCTACCAGATCAGGAGAGGGCTCTCTCCGGGTCAATCTCAGCAAAAATAATCAAAGGGCTTGAGATGAATTGAAATAAAGGTTAATTTTAGGCTAGGTATATAGGTGAAGGAGTTTGATTTTGATTTTGGGGGTTTTTGTTGGAATCAAAGGGAAAGGCAAATTTGGGTTCGGGGTTGAGGCATAGTTTTTGCAGAGTTCTGAATGGGGCAAGGAAGGCAACTGTTTTGATGCTTTGAATTGAATGAATGGATAGTTCAGATCGGTGAGGAGCTGAAGAGGGAAAGAGGCTTTCAAGAATCATCTTCAAACAGATGAAAACATGGAAAATTAAACAAAACTGAAGGCAGAGCAAAGAAATCTAATGAATTCCACCTTTATCACTCATTTGGTTAATTTAAGAAGAAAGGAGAAGGGAAATGATACACATAAACATCAATGAACTTACAATCACATAGAGAAACACACCATCAAAACACAGAGCCACATGGATCCCAAAGAGTGCTGCAAAACCCTGGTCTATTCCTTTGCCAAAATTGCAGAGATGAAATGTACAATGAAGTGCCAAGCAATCCCAAGTGTCCAGCCCTGAAAATGACTGAAGAACTACATGATATAGACAAGCCTAACTCATTCCCATGCCTCTATGGGTCGAGCTCACCATTCTAGGAGCTGTTTCAACCATATCTAAACTAGGAACTGGAAAATAGGCAATGAAACAACTTGCCTCTATATGATAGGAAACTGATTCATTCACTTACATTTCACTTTTTGGTGAATGAATCTACTAAGATGAGTAAAAATGTGCCAAAATTACATCAAATTCATGAAATTACATCAAGTTACATCAAGAGTTACATGAAAAAGTCAAAATAGCCAAAACTAGGCGAAATTCTGATTTGCTGAGTGAAAAATAGGCCAAATTTCCCTATGCGTCGCGCCTGAAATCTCTATGCATAACACAAGTTTGAGGCTGATTTTGAGGGCCTTCCCGAAGTCCAAATTGAGTGCAGGATAGCTTGTTGGAAAGCCCTACCAGTCTAATTTCCAACCCAAGTGGAATTTCTGAATTTGGTTTCCATTTTCCCCTCCAAAAATCCAATTTCCCAACATTGCTTCCTGTGTGTGCAAAAAGTGGCAGAAAGGTCATTTTTGAGGTGTTTTTGACCCTTTAGGCAACCCAAAACTTGTCAAAATTCTTATTTAATCCATAGGAATGCATAAATTTTGATGAAAAATCTATAAATGCAAATTTTTCCTCCAGAAGAGCTGCCAATTATAAGTGCGCGCCAAGTGGCACTACGCGTCGGGCAGGAAAATCTGTGTTTAGGCCCAAAAATTCAAAATTGACAAAATTTTTCCCAAATTTCTTGCAATTTGGGCTGAATGCCCACCATCAAGCACTATGCTAAGCTAAAGAAGCTTCGGCCAAAATTTGGAGTCTATCATGCCTTTTACGACGTTTTAGTGCCCTCCTTAGCCTTGCCTTCAGGATTTTGATCCTCACTTTGCAAACATGATTTCGTGCCCAATAGTGGTTCTTCATGTGCCTGAGCATGTTATTTTCCTTGTTCACCTTCTCCAATAGCTTCTCAAGATGAATATTGACCCTCTCAAGCCAAGTCTCTCTATCAGCCTCAATCTCCTGCTCAATGGGTGTCATCTCGGTTTGGCTTCTTCGGGCAGCTTGCCGGTTCTCACAGATGTTTTGCAACTCCATGATTTTTTTCTGATCTTCTAAATGTTTTTTTCACTGCTCCAAATAGTTTATGATCCATTGGGCTCTCTACAACTTGACGGTCAAGGTGCCAATCTCCGCCTTCTGCTCCTGAATGATCTCTCTCAACTTTGAGCTTAGAGAGCTCAAATCCTCATCAATCAATATGAAATCAGTATCCTGGCCTCCTGAAGGGCCCTCATACTGCATGGGCCTCTTACCTCTATCCTTTACCTGTACCTGTGTTGCTGATGACAGAAACGAGACCCCTTCCACCCCGGGTGGAGATAGTACTCGTCGGGCTGCTGCAAACAATACTCTAGTGCCTCTCTGATAAGTGACATATGTCGGCACGCTGGTAGTCTCTGTCTCGTGACCTTCAGGCTGATGTGAAGGTTCACCTGGCTCATGAACAACCTCTGGAGGAACCTGAGGTGCTGTGAAGAAATCATGGGAAATGAAATCTTCCCATGAAATGCCTTGCAATCCACGCTGATGTACAACCACGATCTTGATGAGTGCATAGTGATAAATACTGTTGTACTGCTGCTCGGGAGTTTTCTTCTGCACAAGCATGGTCATCCTCTCGATATTCCGACACATGAAATAAGGTATGTTCATCATCCTCAGTCTAGTGAAATGCATCAATAACCTGATGTGGTAGGCATAGAGGCGTGAAAACCGACCTTCACAACTGAAGTATCTGATAATGAGTTTCATCAGAGGCCCATAGGATTCCTTTAGGAACCGGAATGGGAATACTCTACTGAGCTGCCTCACATAGCTAGGCCTGATGTATGGTTCATAATGCACTTTTTCCACCTACTATCTTTTATTCCACTGTTCACCCACATTCAGTATTCCTATTGCTTGAGAAATGGTTTCTGGTGTCAAAGTGAAATTTACACCAGCAAGAGTTACCTAACCATCATGTAAATGCAATAAAAACAAACGATCCAACTCCTGATGATGATGAAACTTAGCAATCATCTCACAATATGATAGCATGACTGCTCTCGAAAACATGCCATTGCAAGTGGGCAAGCCTGCAATTGAGTCAATGAGGTGGGCTCTTCTCTCACATGTTTTCCACATTTACAAGGCCTTCTCGGTGCATGAAGCTCAGTGGTAGAATCACTATCTCTGTCATAGGATGTATCAGTGTCTGTCTCCATCATGTTTCAAGGTCTATGTTTGGCTTATATGAGAGGAAAATGGGAATTTGATGTTTTGTTTTAATTGCCAAATGCGTGTCAAAGGGGAGGGACTGTAGGAGATATAGGGCAGTGGGGACAATGGGTTTTAATAAAATGATAATTTTCCCTTTAAAAATTTGACAAACTTAGGGACAAGGGACAGCCACTGAATTTTTGGGATTCTTGGGGTTTGGGAACTTTTATAAGTGAAATGGGAAAGGGAGAGTGATAGGGAAGGAAAGGATTTAGGGATAGGGATAATGGGAATGAGTGACTTGGGATATAAGGGAATAGGGGAGGAATGTAATGATAATATCAACAGTGAGAGGGAGGAATAACCAAAAGGGGAATGAAGTATTTGGCACCAAAATTACTTTTTAAAACACCAATTTCAAAACCCAAGGGAAGCAATTTCAACAAGAGAATAGGGTTTATGATTTTGACATTCAAACTCTCATATTCCCTTTTCAAACAACACCAAACACTGATTTATGGCAATTGCAAGATGACTTGAACTTATTTGGAGTAGGGGAGACTGTTTCGTTTTGAAATTTGAGAGAGATGGCAACAAATCTTGAGTTTCGGCCCTGTGCGCCGCGCGCACAACCCAGTGCACTGCGACCTCTATGTCCGCCGTGACTGTTGTGATTTTCACGGTGAAAAACGGTCCTATGCACCGTGACCGTTGTGTGCGCCGCGCAGGTTACCCAGTGCATTGCGCTGGTAAACTCACCAACAGTTCGGCGTTCCAAACACTTGTTTCGCTCTACCACAATTTCTCTTGGCTCTTTGATGACTTTTCTTGCAAATGGATTGTTTGAAACACCAAAAATATCTTATATATGATAGACTTTGACTTTTGATTTTTAAAAAAAAAACCCACTTTCTAAAGTCTGAATTTTGACACTTTTTGAATAAACTCTGTTTTTGTTTCCTTTGTGATTTTTAGACTGATGATGAATCTCTCGTTTGTTCTTTGCAGGGATAGCTGGCATGGAATTTTAGCAAAGGTGACCAGGGCTGCGCCTGAAGTACTTCACAACTGAAACAACTTTGAGAATTACATTACATTTATTACAAAAGACGAATTTGACGATTTTTCTTCAAAACATAGTTTTGAAGAAGAATCATTATCAAGCATTATGACGATGAAATTTTTGCAATGAAAACTTATTTCGAACCTCCCTCATGTGCTTGCTGACATTATTAGACATTCTGAAGACTAAATTAATGAAACCCTAGACCTAATGAGACTAAAAATCTTAAAATGACTTTTTGTTGACCAAGAGACCAAACATGACTGTAAATGATTGTGAATGATTTCGATGAACAGACACGGACCAGCAGGTACATGACATGAGGGATATGAGTGACAAGACCCTTCCGTCAGATGATCCATGCTTCTAATGGAATGCAGCTGACTGAACTGAATGAGACACCTAAAATGAAATGCAACAAGAGAAATTTGATCTCTGACGGAGGGATGAAGATAAAAACTCTAACATGCTGACTTTGGAAATTCTACAACTGCTAGTTGGAAGGAACCCTTGTTTGAGCCTCCAAAAGTGCTCAGAAAATTCTGCCAAATTAATCTTGGGCTCTCCACCACAAACCCAGAAATTATTTTAGAAAATTCTATCGATCACCCGTGACTCAAAATTTAAGCTTACTCCTTCCCCACTAGCTGTCAAATAATTTGTTATGTTTAGGGCACCCAAACTCTCCCAAAAATTCTGCAAATTTAGGAGCCAACTCTTTGACCCATGGCTGAAAAAACCCAAAAACGTTTTGGGCTAATTCCGACTGACCCAAAATGCTCAATTAATGTGAAAAATCGTTAAACCAATGATCTTCCTTGCTATAAGAATGACTATTTTATACCTGAATATCGTTTGGAAAATTGTGAAATTTTGACCACAAACTCCTTTCACAAAAACCAGAAAAAACCCAAAAAAAAAGAAAAATATTGGGTAGATTCTAGAAGATACATAAAGCCCCAATTTAGTGCAAGTTTCCTACTCTGCCCAACTATGTACACTGCTCCAAATAAGATTTTTTTTGTACCACAATGCTCCTACACTTCAGTTCAACAAATTCATTGCAAAATCCCCAACTCAAATGAGGCAAATCTCCTGCAAAACCTTCGAAAAATAAACTGAGTTATGACAGATAAACTTGGCCCCATAAATAAACTCAGCCCTAATAGATAAATCTGGCTCTAGAAAATCAACTAGGCTCACGCAAATAAATTAGGCTCCAACAAAGAAACTTAGCCCAACAATTGATTTCGGCCCATCAAGATAGATTCCCCACAAAAGAATAATTTTGGCCCTGCAATATAGATTTTTCCTAGCAATATAAATTTGGCCCAGCAAAATGCTCTCCGGCAGTAATTATGCATTAGCTACTGCAATGGATTGGCCAAAACACCCACATCCGGTGCTTAGAAAATTCTCAAAAATTACTCCCGGACTCCTCAAGCCAATCTGACCAAAAACCAGAAATGGTCTGGCCAAATCATGATCCTCCAAAATTAACCCCAATAAGCCCTACGTTCTCCCAGTGGCTGCTGAATACGTTGTCTACAAAATTATCAATGAAATACTCAACAAACCTACAAATGTGCAACAAATAATCTCTCTTACACTTCCTCTATCTTCCTCAACAAACAAAGCTCAAATGGTTGAGATCTTCCTCCACAACTAGGATCAATTCTCCTCCTCTGCATTGGCCCAGAGACTGCCACGCTGCTCGAGAAATAAAATGTTAATCTCAGCCCTGGAGGTTCACCTATAGCTGAAAATATAATGAACCTAGGTGCGCCTACATCTCTTGTAAGCTAATGAACCTTGCAACCAACAACAAACACAATAACCAAACTGCATCCTCCAATAATGCCTCAAAATAATAAACCATCGATCTTCTTCTGAAATTGAGCTACAGTAAAACACTTGAATTTGGATTTTTCGGTAATTTGAAAAGTAAACCCTCAAGCTAGCAAGATCACCAGCTCTAATACCAATGTAATATCTCAAACAGGATATTTTGACAAATTTTGCAGAAAATAATCTAACCCAACATCATGCCATAAAATCAACATTTATTTACAGAAGACTACCATGTAAAATAAGACATATAAATTTTATACAATTCCATAACAAAACGATGCAGTAAATAATATCAGCTTTATTTTAACATAAACTAGGGTTTACATGCGAGAAAGATAAATAGCTAACATCGCTGAGATATAATCCGGCCTCAAGGATCTGCTACATTGTTGCATTTCGCTAGCCTCCAAAACTAAACTGTTGCTCTCTCCCTCCAGCAACAGGTGCCACTGAATCATCTGAAAATCAATGAAGCACCAATTGAAGATCTAAATGATCCTCACTCCAATATCCCTGAAGCTCTACGAAACTCCTGAATGAAGTCTCCTCGAAGAGAGTTGAGTTTTCATCCTGTTAGCCCCCCCCTATGAAATTCTTGACAAGCAAGCTGGGGGGCTATGTCATTTTGGAGACCTTCAAGGAATGCATCTCCCTTGAAGACACATCATCCTTGAGGTCTCTATGTGCTTTGCCTTATACAAATCCCCTCTGCTGATTTCCTATCTCAGAGCCTTCGTTTACCCCTTGTACCCCTGCAAAATGTCCCTTTTCCCCCTTTTCCTCCTTCTGTCAAAGTGCCTTCTTTCTCCTCTATCCCCCCTCTCTATGCCTAAATCCCCCCAAAATCCCCTTTAAATTTCCCCATCTCCCTTATTTCCCTAGTTTCCCCCCTCCATTTCCCCTACCGTTGCCCTTTGATTGCCCCCAAAACGCATTAAAAATGAATTAAAATGATAAATTTTATGTTTTTGGGTCTTAGCCCTTCTTCTGATAGCCCCACACCCTTTTCCTGCCATAGAACCCCGTGCCATGACCGAAGCCTTTCCCTACGGGGGGCTTTATTCTATCCATATGGTCAGATCACGGTGGCCCCGCAGTTGACTCCTCGAGATATGGGACCACCCGATCGAACGGTTTATATTCACTACGGGGGGTCACCCCATACTCTCATGCCCGTACACCTTGGCCCCCCCGTAGTCTATCTCCACCGTCCAATGAAGATCAAATCCAACGGCGCAGAGCGCGCTCGAAGCAGTGGACCCCGCCTGCATACGTCATCCGCCCAAACCCGCTGGTAAATTCCGCACCACCCATCGGCTGCAGGCGGTTTTCCCCGGAGAGCCAGTGATTCCACTCAGTAAAAGGCGTGTGGCATCTTTATGGGGGCAAAACCACCTTCATTTCGCGCATTAATCCTCGGTCAGCGGTCGGGTAGTGGAATCAATCATCGTCATCCGATCCTACGCCCTTAATCCAACGGCTGTCATCTCCCGAAGCTGCACACCATTTAACACTCGTCCATCGTGCCCGCGAGCCCGCCTTCCATCGTCCTCCGCCGTTGATCTTCACCCGATCGACGGTCCAGATCTGTCTGTTCATCGTTGACCATTCCGTTGCCCCGGGTCCTCCACGTCATCTGTCCACTCGGCTGTCCGTATGCCACGTCACCTCCACGTGCGTCCGCCGTACATACTCCCATTCCATTGCATATAATAGTTCTTTTTCATATTTTTTAATGTATTTCACGTGTATTTGCTCCGCGTTCTGTCAACCACCCGCCAGCACGTTGCTCACCATTTCCTCTGCATTTTTTCCCTCCATCCCATCTGCATGGCCGTTTCTTCCATCCACACTGTAGCCACTTCCCCCCGTCCACGATTTTCTTCACCAGTTCACCTATTTGCAGGGTTTTCAATGGTGAATGTCTGCCATAATTGCAGAACCTCTGTTACAGTGACAGAGAAGTCGATGAAGGTCGTCTTCAGCAGCTGAATTTATGAGAAATGGCCCGGGAAGGTAAAGACAAGACTGTCATTTAAGGAACAAGCCTAAAACTCTGTGGAAAACCCTCCGGTGCCATTAAAGCTCGAGCTAACCTGTCAGAGGCAGAAATGAAGCAGCAGAGTATTACAGGACAGCAGAAAGCTTAAGGCAAGAAACAGAAGACTTTAGAGCTCCTTCAGGGATTTGTAGAAGGCAAAGTTACAAGGTTAAAGGCCCCGAGGATCATCCAGAAGATCCTATGCTCAGATTTTTTATACTATCAGGGTTTCCATGTCAGCAGAGCATTCTTCCATAAAAGGACACGGTACATATCATCTTTCCAATCTACCTTGCGCCCAAAGAGAGATTTACGCCCATTCTGCAGTCCTACACCGTCAAGAAGCATTAGTTACATGGTATGGTCGACCCTAACAACATCATTTCACCATTTTGTTCAGTCACAGAGAATGGCAGTACTACCGCAGCCAAAAGTAAATACACAGATTTGAAGTAGTAGGGGTTTCGGCTCTCCACCTCTCTGAACTTTGAATTCCTCATTTAATTCTTCACCTACTTCTTCTGCTCTGTTTCTCCTATAAGAATCCTCAAGAACACATTGTAAGGGTTGTTTTTGCCTTGCTGTGGCAGTCGTTGTTAGAGGGATTCATTCTTGACTGTTAGAACAGTCGTGGGAGGGAGTAGCAGAGTAGTTGTATGTAATAGGCTGGGAGTAGAAATTCTGGACTGTATTATCCATTGAGCTTATTGTACATGACTAGTTTTGCATCAATTAATCAAAGCATATTTCACAGGATCCTGGTCTATTACTATTGGTGATGTCTTTCTTAACTCTGTTTATCACACTTGCATATTGTTTCATGTTCTTCTGGTAGGCAACAGAAGTATAACATAGGATTCACCCTTGTTAGGTGCCCTATGTTCCTGCTCTCCCTACCTTTAATGTTGTCTTCTTAATGTGTGATCTGAGAATTGGTTTCAGTCAATTTAACCAGTGTAGTGGATGTTATTGCCTGCTCTCTGATGTATGAATTGGATGGATCAGTTCTTAGATGTTATTGTTGGGTTTAAGCTGGAAGTTTTCTGAACACTGGGGAATAGAGTTAGCCCTGTCCACTAGGATCCTTGCGCGACCAGCTGGCCTTTCTAAGATCCCTTCTGTTTAACTTATCTCTGTTTTCCCTCTGGAGTTGCCAAAGCAGACCTGGAGTTAAATGACCTCTGGTCAGATCTATAAGCTGCCCCTTTGTCCACCTTTGAGAGCTGCCCTTGAGTATGTCCAAGCAGGTCTGGAGTTAAATGACCTCTGACCTTATCTATAGACAGAAATTTGGTTGTCTTTCCTTCTTCCACTTTCTCTCCTTAATGTTCCATTCCACCATCTGCCTAAAAGATCCTTTAGTGTAGATGACTTGCCCTTTGAAAGCCTTGGCTAGTGGATGCAAGTAATTTCCTTTCATGACTCCATAGCCCAATGGATGGCACTATCTTGGCCTATCCTCCTTGCTGAAGCCTCCTGCTGTTTTGTTTCCTTTCTCCCATTACTTTCTCAGTCCATGGTCTCCTAACCAACCCAGCAACCAACCAACAAAATTATTTTAAAACCTCCTTTGTGCTTCATACCTAGCCTAATATCTCAATTTGAGCTTCAAAGATATACATTCTTTGCTTTATTGGAGAGATCCCTCTCCGGGTCCAGGAGGGCTAGATCCTAGGGCCCAAAAGTGGTTCTGATGTTGTCTCATCTTTTGGTCTTGCCAATCTGGCCAAAACATGGGAACCCCAACACATCCAACATTCTACAATACATCCAGGGTTTTTGTCTTGGGGTTACCGATGGAGTAGAGAACCGGGTTCTCAACCTCACATACAAGAAAATATATAAAATCCAAGATATCCCTCAATGCTCTCCTCCTTTTCTTTTATAGATCTCATGGATCCTTCTAGAGCCTTATTTTATTATTATTTTAATCATGGAGCACTTTTCCCTTTCTAATTAAAATATTCCTTTTTAATGCCAGAAAGAGTAAACTGGCTACCATGTCTCCTCAGGTCACTAAAACTCATGTCCAAACTCTCCATCATGTAGGTATTATCATCTTGGTTCCAACGAGCGACTACACTAAGGTGTTCTATCACGTATTCCTCCCAGAATGCCACCTTGAGCATAATTAATTGAGTTAAGCCCAAAAATAACTCAGTTTTTCAAAATTTGTCTGAATGTATCGAAACGAAAGACAAATAATGCAGACGATGGAATATATCAAACGAATGTCATCGATCCTCATAGAATTAACTCCTCAGAAATCCTCCAAAAATCCCCTGAGCCCACTGATGACACCTACCTGTATCTGTGACTTGTCTGCTCCTAACTCTGGAAGTCCATCCTAACCCTATCATAGGTGACACCAAAAAAATGAATATTTCATCTTTATAACTGATTGGGGCTCTAGGAGATGAGAGCATGATGTGTAATATGTAGCAGTGAATACCCACTTAAGGAGGGGTGGTTCATTACCCACCAGGGGTTGGGACAATCATGGGTTCCTTAATGATAGAAGGGGCTCGTCTAGGGCTTGTAGGAACTAGGGTGATGGCCATGGATAAGGGGTATAACTCATGTTAGCTTTCGCCCACGTGCTAAATTTTTATGTCCTGACCATATTTTTCATTTTGTGGTACCTTTCCTTTTGAGAGTGGCCAAATTATACTTTTTCTTTTCTTTTTAGTTGGATCAAGCTCTGGGGTATTGTTCTAGGCCCAACCTAAGGTGTGGACAAGGGGAGGGGGAGGCTAACCCTATGTGGACCCAGATGGGGAAATAGTTAAATGTGGCTAAAATGAGTGGAAGGGGAGTGATGTAGGTGGTATTAGGAAGGGAGACCACACAACCAAAATCGATATTTAACATGTAGTGCCAACCCAAAAGCTAAATGGTTAGTAGAGGAGATCCCACTGGACATTGATACAAGGGTAACCACAAAATCAAGCAGTGGAGACAATAATACAATCCTAACCCACTCTTTCCATAGAATTCCCCCACCAATCCATGCTCAAAAGTTCCCATAACAAGTAAAGAAAATTACTCAACTATATGAATGGCAAGCCATACCTTTAGGGTCGGGAGACCCACCTTCAAACATACATTCATGACAAGTGGTCGAGGGACCACATGGTTGGCTCAAGTGGCAGAGATAATGGCACATTGAGCTATCTAGCAGCTCCAAGGGGCAGCTGGATGCTGGTTGAGGACAATCTAGGAGAAAACATTTCTCCTATATACACTACCCACTGGGTAACATTACCATTAAAAGTGTGTCTAAACATTATTTAAGAAGTATAGCACACTAAAGGAATTAAGTTGTATCTAGGTTAAGCTAGCCTCAATGTTGGATGGAAGAACGATCTACCCACAGTGGGATGCTATTATCGGAATTGTTAATTCTTCTAAAGGTGCCTCCCATTCTCAACCCCTCCACATAAAACTTGAACCTATGACCTAATAAGGAGTAACCCCACACAAACCAATTTATCTACACTTAATAAATCACAACTGAAATTTTTAATAATCTTTACCACACTTTATAAACACAAAAAAAAAGATTGACAATTTGGAACGACCAAGGTAGATCCTAAAGCGTTGAATGTTCAACAAACAAGAGTGATGATTTGGAACAATCAAACGCAGAACAAAAAACACTAAACGTTTTCTAGCAAACGTTTGGTTTGACAAACAATATATATGAAACTATTGGTTCATTAACTGCAAGCCTTATTTTCTGGTCTATTAGACATTAAATGCGGCTGAGCATATACTCCCACCATTAGATTTAAAAAATTTAAATCCAATGATAAATAATACCACATTTAATAGCCAATAGACAAGAAAATAAGTTTTACCGTTCATTAACAAGCAGCAATGTTCTTGGTTAAATGGGATGAGTGGCATATAGTGCCCCGCTGATTAATTAACCAATAACCCCACATGTATTATTCGTCATTTAGTTTAAGATACGAAATCCAAGTTAATTCAATTTTCATTAGACGTAACACATTCTACATGTCAAACAAACAACATTAAACACCATGCCTTTTCATTACAATCCAAAGTCGTGTGACCTTCCATTTGAAACACAAATCTTTGGACGCGTTTACGGAACTACGACAGCAGTCCGCTCTATGCAACGCATGTACACTGAAAATGCCTACTTCTGATAAATAATACGATTTTTGTTGTGCATAGCATTCCATTGCCTGTGATCTCTACATTTTAAACCTCGAGATGCGGAAGATGCGGAAAATGGAGGCGAAACCTTCTGAATTAGATGGTTCCAAGTTCTCTCGACATCACCAGTAAGTTATTTTAATCCAGACGCTTAATGTTTGTACTTTGATGCGGGGTTTGAAAAACTCTGTAAAGGTTTTCATAGCATTAAAACTGCTTTTCTCAGAGAGCAGCTATGTCAAGTCAAAAATTTGCTTTTTTAGTGAGTTTGAATATAAATTTTAGAGGAAATTTGAATATTTTGTTGAACTCTTAGTTAAACTGAGAGGCGGGGGTGAATCAGTTTAACACATTCATAATATTTTAAACTTTTTACTAAACCTTATTTACACCTTCATTTCATGTCCAACTTAATATGTGAGTAATCTTAGAATGTGAGCAGCTATTATTAATATAATATAACAGCAGACTTAATATGAGAGTAGCAGGTATTAAGCAGATGATATAAATCAGATCAACACATAAACGTCATGCACAGAGACACCAGATATAAGTGGAAACCCATAAAGGGAGAAAACCACATCTTATTATTGTTGTGATGCAAAGGCAAGCTCCAACTCCCTCTCACCACTTTTTTTTTGTAGGCACCAACCTACAGGAGGCTCCAACCTCAATTCTGCAAGCTGCAACTTGCAAGGAAGCACCAACTCCCTTCAATTTTCTGCAGGCACCAACGTACAGGAGGCTCCAACCTCAGTCAGCTACAAATGACAGCTATCAAGCTACAACTTGATAGGGAAGCTCAAACTTCCTCAATTTATCAAACTGAGTGTTTGCTGATTTACCTCAGGTATCAGCTCTGTTCTGTAGCATCTCTTTCTGCTCTTCTTTTCTTAATTTTCTCTGCCTCACTCTTCTATACTTTGCGTTCTCTATATTTTCTCTCTCTAACCTCTTTTTGCATATCAAGATGATATTATTTATAAGGATTTTCTTGTGACTGTTAGCATTCCTCAATGAATTTGGAATGGACAGCCATGCCTCTTCGCTTTCTGCCTTTTCATTTCTTTCACTCGCTCATTCAGAAAATATACCAACATGCATTAATTTCACTATTACAGTGGGAGATTTGTTTTCCTTAGGAGACTTGCCAATGCATCACAAACAATAAAAAATCAATTAAAAACATTTACATTCAAATTACAATGAGAATTCCAGCTCAACTCATTTAGTCTTTTGGCTTTTCTTTGATTGTGTTTGTATTTTTTGTGACTGTGTTTTATCTCTTTTTAGCTCTGTTTTCTCTTCTGTCCTTTGCTGCAGTGTAACTGTTGCATATGTGTAACTATGCTTTTTATATCAGTGCATTTTATATAAATATGTAACAACTGGCATTAAATCTGGGCAAATTCAAACCCTTTACACATAGCAAGTGTCTTGTTGATGTGGCGAGTTCCACAAGCGGAACATACATACACCACAACAATCGTTGTATATTAATAATCACCCTCCACCTTAAGCCGAGGCCCGTGGGTCCATAGACCACGCGGCATATTTCAATACAATCACAATCATTACATAAAACAGCTCTCGGCGTTTATAACACCTTTCTTCGCACTTTTATGTATATGAACCCTTTCTTATGTAACTTTCAACGATTTAATAATAGACCCACTTAAAATAGGAAACAAACTTTCGGGCCCACTTGCCGATCTTTGTTTATCCGCCGATGCGATGAGCTGCCTCCGATTTAATGCGATGCGATGACTCCTTCTCCGATGCAATGCGATTAATCACAATCGCAAACTTCTATTTGCGATAGTTGCTGTGCAGTTTCAACCAACTGCGATATTGCGATATTGCGATGGTTGCGATGGATGCGATGGTTGTGATGGTTGCGATATTGCGATAGTTTCGATTTGGACTGGGCCCTAGCGTTAACGATCTACCACATCCAATGACGGACATCACATTGCACGGCTTCTGATGATCCGACGGATACTGCTCGGGCAACTTGCACGGAAAATAATGCGCGATGGCGCGCCATACCTTGGGTAACCTTTGCACATCTATAGCAAGTGACCGCCGTCCGATGACCCCTTCCCAGATCAATGGCGTTCAACAATATCGCTGGGCATCCTGAGTCGAACAATAACGCGCGATGGCGCGCAGTGGCAAGCGATTTTGTGGAGTCATACAGGGACGCATGTCGCCCGTTCTATGGAATCGGAGCCAACCTCTTGAATACCGCTCAACCCGCAAAAGCGGTGCGATAAAAACCACCGTTCAGCTCCAAACCGCCATTACTGTTCTCTCGGTCACGGTTCCACTTCTTCCTCGACGCGTCAGGTTCCGCCTTATGGTACTTTGGTTTTTTGAATCTCGCGCTACATATGGCTATATATATATATATATATATATATATAGTCCTTTGTATATAAAGCGCAATATATACTTTGCCGCTGGAGTATACGATTCCCGAAATGAGATTTATATATATATGCATTACATTGCCGCTCCAATCTTTATCATATCTTCCAGTGGGGTAGGCGATTCTCGGAATTTATTTATATATATATAACACCCGGCTGGGTAATTCTCGGAATTAAGGTACACATATATATATCTGCCAGCTTGGGCGATTCTCGGAATTTTTTATATATCCTCCAGCTGAGGTAGCGATTCTCGGAATAACAGTTGTGTCTCTGCCTCTGCTACTTCTGTCGCTCTGCCTCTACCTCTACTGTTGTGATAATTACTCTGCCTCTACCTCTGCCTCTGATAACGGTTGTGCCTCTATATTCGCTTCCTCTGCCTCTGCCTATCTCCTTTGCTTCCTTCATTTGCTTCTTTGCTGCTTCCATTGCCTACTTCTATCTTTGCTGCCTCCTTTGCCTGTCTCTGTCTTTGCTGCCTCCTTTGCCATCAATGACAATATTTCCAACATATTTTGTCTCATTTTTGACCTTAGAATGCAAATGGATCTAAATTTGACAAAATTATGAGTGATTTTTTCTTAAATAGCTTTTGATGTTGAAATGTTGAAGTTGAAAATTTGGCCCTTTTTTTATTGATTTCGAATGTAAAATTTTTAATGAGATTTGAAATAGTGTGCATTAGCATCGACCTTTGCATGCAAAGGGATCAAATTCGATAATATGAGTGAGTGTTTGTTCAACTGGATATTTTATGTTGAAGTTCAAAATTATGCGTTCTTATCGATTTCTGACTTAATTTTTTTTATGAAATTTGAAATATTTTGCATTATTCTTGTTCTGTGCACCAAAAGGGATAGGAATTTGACAGGATTCTGAGTTCAAATGACTAATTTTCCAATAAATCTTGCACTGGATGTTTAAATATGTGAGCTAATCAATTACTGTTAAATTCAACAAATGGAAAGCTTTCTCCCAAATTTTAAACGAATCCCCTTCGATGTTTTAAGTGCAAATTAATATTTTTTTCAAATATTTAATTGCAAATTAGCGACTCGATAAGACTAAGAAAAACGCTTTCTGTTTGTTAAGTTTGATGATATTAAAGCGTGAAGTTGTGGATTCTTTTTTTTCCTTTTTTTTCCAGAAGGAAAAAAACGCTGCTTTATATATATAACTAGTACTTGCTCATTTATTAAAATGAGCCGATGGAACACCGAAAGTGTGTCATCTCGTCTTCCCGAGCGATTGGACAGCAGCACAGATGAGAAGGAGCTGACGCGCGGGAAGGAGCTGAAGGGTGGGAGCAACCGCCAAGTGTCAAATTTTGAGAGGGTAGAAGGGCGATAGGTGGAGCACAGGGGTTGGTTGGGATGAACAGTGTTTCCCAGTCAATCTCATAAAAGGAACACCTTCGGTGTAAATATATGCAAACATTACATTATACTAGAGATAAAAGTGCATAGAAACACCCATCGAAATAGATCAGCTTTGGGAGCAGAGATAGGATCTGTTTAAACCTAAACAGCAAAAACCTCATCATGATTGTCATAATAAACATAACATGATCTCATCCAGAGTAGAAAAGCCTGCCCAAAGCAGATAGAGATAAAGAAGAGCATGAAAAGGGAAAAAGGACCGAGACAATATGGCACTCAAAACAGTTGGCAGCAGCCAAGTGATACTGCCCCAATCCGTCATCAGACAGCAGGGCAATAAAGGACTCTCATGCAAAGCAGAAAAAGCACAAAAACAGGCTCGCCTAAAAGTGGAAGATATAAATCGACAATCACCAGGAGCACTCAGGCTCGCTTGCAGCAGATAAGGCATGAAACAAGCTCGCTTGCAAAATGGGGAAAAACAAAAAGAAAACTGCTCATTTGATGAAGAAAACATAAGGAGTCAAGGAATGGGAATTTTATCGACCCACACAATCTTACCATCCTTGTACTGAGTAATCTGTAAAATACCAAATATCATATCAATACCAATTTTGGATAAACCATCAGCCCTTGTATTGTTTTCCCTGTAGATGTGTAGCAAAGGAGGAGAATTCATCAAAGTCCACAAGTGTTTTGTCCTCTTGAGCCACCCTTGACATCTCAGAGAGGAGAGGGAAGAAAGTCCCTTGATGGCATTGATAATAATTTTGGAGTCACCATAGATGTGGACGCGATCCAAACCCAAGTTTCTCGCAGCCAACAATCCGCACCAAAGTGCCATCAACTCCGCCAAGTTGTTTGTTCCCAAACCCTCGTTCCAGCTTATTTGGATTCTATTATATTTCGATAACTTGATCCAAGCCCTGCATCCCATCACCCCATCCAAGCATGCTCCATCAAATAATACTGCCAGAAGGGAGATAGGGTGGGGTCGAATCCTTCGAGATCCATCACATACTGAGACTTTTTTTGGCTCTCTATCGTCAATCCATCTCATAATAGCACTATATATGTGGGCGATGATAATAGGCTTACCATAAAAAATGGCAAGATTTCTAGCCAGCCATATTTCCCAAATGAAGAAAAAAGGCGATGATTGAAGCTTTCCTTCACAAGATCCCACCTATTTTCCGCTTCTAGAAAATTTACTGGGGTCCATGGAGTCTTAAGATGAAAGGGGCCAAATAGATTCCAAATATTAATGACCATGGGGCAAGTAAAAAATAAATGGTCTGTCGATTCACCATTTTGTAGACAGAATACACACCTACCAGGACCATATAAACCCCTCCTATTGAGGCCATCCCACATAAGAATATTTCTCTTCCAGACCAACCATCCAAAAAGAAGGATTTTAGTAGGAATATTCCTACACCAGAAACTCTCAAAACTGGAGGAAGTATACTTCAAATTGGCAAATATGTTAATGTTGAAATAAAATTTTTTCACCATCGGAGCCTCCCGCTTCAATTTTCCAGCCCATACCATTTTGTCCCCATCATTACAAAGGCATAAGCTAGCCTCCTGAATCTTCACCTTGAAAGTCGACCATTCCACAGCATCCCAGCCCGAGAGACCCATCTATGAAGCCGATTTAATAATCGGTGCACCGTGATCCCAGCAATGAATCACCTGATAAAGGTAAATGATTCCTCGTTGTGTCAATCAGTGAAGCATCGGAATACTAAAAAGGTGGACATCAAACATCCCACAAATTTTATCACCATTCAGAAGGATCAAATGCCCATTCCCAAATCGCCAAGCCAACCCCCCAGCAAATATATGCATGATCTTCATGAAGCCAGCCCAAATGGCAGACATGGAGCGAGGGAGAATGAATTGATGGTAGTAAATAAGACGCATGGGTTCACCCGATAGATATTTGCAAGCAATGATGTCGGGCCAAATACCCTTAAGATTGATCGCGCGCCATAGAGATTTAGTGAGCAGAGCCGAATTGAAGGCCCGGGTGTTTAATATACCCCATCCACCCATCAATTTTGGGCAGAAAAAAATTTCAAGTTTACATAGGTGATACTTCTTCTCCATATTTGGCCCGCCCCATAAGAACTGAGCAATGATGGAGTTGATCTATGCGATAATTTTCTCCAGCAGGTAGAAGAGATGCCCCCAAAAGACAATGAGCTAGGCCAGAACCACTTGTATCATAATAAATCAACCCCCAAGTGACAGCCACTTATAATTCCACTTTGAAATTTTGTATTTGAATTTCTCAACAAGCCAAATCCAGTCTTTCACCTTATAACCACAAGGTTTAATTCTGTATCTGAGATATATAAAACCCTATGCAGCCAATCTTGTTTGCACACCCAGAAAATCAGCAAAAAAAGATATTTCGCCCTCATCCCCATATTCATACATTAGAAAAGATTTAGCCTTGTTTATGCTTAAACCAGAGGCAACAGCAAAACGGATGAGTAAATAGTGGATATAGAACCAATGATTCCTAATGAGCCTTCTAAATATAAGCAGATCATCTACAAACAAAGAGTGAGATACACATACAGTACTCGAAAAAGAAAACCCAGCAATGTAGCCTGTGCAAGAAGCCATCTTCATAAGGTTACTGAAACCGTCCATGATCAGAATAAAGATCAAGGGCGACAATGCACATCCCTGTCTTAGACCTCGTTCAATGCTGAAGAAAGAGGTATGCATTCCATTTACAATAACAACATACCTGACTGACGAAATGCAACCCATAATCCATCGGATTGGTCCAATAGGAATGCCAACCTTCAGCAGCAGTAGGTGTATATAAGACCAATCAGCGATGTCGTATGCTTTTAGGAGATCAATCTTCAAGATGAGGGCCTCCTTTTTGCCAACATGCATGGAGTGCATCACTTCCTGAGCAATAACAATAGCGTCATGTATGGAGCGGCCTTTTAGAAAGCCGTATTATTCTTGAGATATCGACTTGGACAGTGTCGGTCTGATCCGGTTGGCAATTATTTTTGAAGATATTTTATAGATAATATTGCACATGGCAATCGGTCTAAAGTCTTTGAAAGTCAAAGGATCATAGGTTTTGGGGATCAGAGCCAAAAAGGTGGAGTTCATGTTTGATGGAGTGTGTCCTAGGATCCGTCCCTGTTCAACAATCATTGTGATTTCGTCAGCCATAATATCAATAAAGTGGATATAAAACTCTGCTAGCCATCCATCAAGCCCAGGGCACTTATCATTGGCAAAGGATTTTGAGGTCGAAATCACTTCCTCTTTTGTGACAGCAGCCCATAAAACACTATTGGCTTCATCATCAAACATTTCTTGAGTATGTTGAAGAACCCATTGTTGACTATCTAGAACAATCTCCCTGTCAGCTTTATAAAATGATCAGAAGTGGTTGAAAGCCTCCACCAAAATTTCCTGTGAAGATGATACGAAACTCCCATCCTCTCTCTGAATGTGCCATATAGTATTTTTATTTCTTCTATCATTTGCACGCTTGTGGAAAAATTTAGTTTTCAAATCACCTTCCTTCAGCCATTTGATCCTGCTTTTCAATTTCCAAGTTAATTCTTCGATCCTCAAGATCTCCAATTTTCTACTCTGTAGAATTCCAATTTGCTTGTGGGTCTCCTGATCTGGTGCAATGGTAGCAAAAACAACATGAAGGCAGCAAAGTTTTTCATTAATGATCTTTAGTTCTGAGCATAAACCCTCTTTCTTCTTGATCTCCCATTCTTTTGTCAGCCCCTTGATTTTCTGTCGCTTTTTTTGAAAATTTTCCCATCCAAAAGAGCCCACAGAAGGAGAATTTTCATTCCAACACTTCTGGACAACTAGATTATATTCAGGGTTTGTCAACCAAGCATGATTAAATTTAAAAGGGATCGCCATTCTCAGCAATTCCTTCTGCCAAGATAGGTATATGGGCATATGATCAGAGATCCCCGAGACCAGAACCCCAGATCTTACATGACCCAAACAAGAGATAATGGATTCACTCACCATCGCTCTATCAAGTCTTTTGCCAATGTACTCCTTATCCACCCGGTGATTAGTCCATGTTGGGACGATGGGAGAGGGTCTAATGTCCCTGAGCATTGCCAACTCCAATATCGATCCAATGTGTCTCGACATTGGATCCTTCCTAGCTTTTGCACCCCATGATTCATCTGACCGAAGGGTGGTATTATAGTCACCGATGACCATGAGGTTGTCCAACTCAAGAATGCCCGATCTATTAATACAATCCCAGAAAAGCGCTCTGCCATGGCACGGAGCATAAAGATTTATAATGTTAAAAATGCCCAATTGACCCCTTATACTTCCCAACAAGAGAATACCCCTAATGAAACTGTACACACGAAATTTGGCAAAAGATGGGTTCCACATGGCTAGCAGACCACCAGCATGACCATCCGCATGTATAGCAGCCGCATTCCATCCTGGGTAAATAGACAAAACAGTTCTGATAGCCTTATCCCTATTACATAATGTCTCCTAAAATAGTACAATCTTCGGATCCTTCTCTCGCAACATTTCTCTTAGGTGCAGATGTTTAGAGGGTTCGCCTATACCCCTCATATTCAAGTATATGATGTGAGTCATTTTGGAAATCCCTAAGGGTTTCTTTCTCTAAGTGCCCTAAGTTCCTCTGGAGCAGATATTGGCACATCCATAAGGTCTATGAGTTCATCACGGAAGAGTGATTTTGTCTTAAGCCTACCTCTGAAGTGCCTAGACCCGGACTTAGATTTTTTCCTCACTGTAATATTATTCCCCGATAAGGGAGAAATGACAACGTCCATGTCCTTAGGGATATTATCAAAAATAGTCAGAGCAACCAAATCAAGGATGGGATTGCCAAGAAGAGATTCAGTGTCACTGCCCACTGTGTTTTTAAGGGAGTCAGGGATATCCAAGTACTCATTCGTTTGCGAGGGGGGAGGCGAGGGCAGAGGGGATGCCCACTCCAGGGGAGGCATGGATGGGGAGGTTTACAAAGGCTCGGCAGGGGAGCGGGACGGTGGGGGGTCGATAGAAGACATAGAAATAACAGAGCGAGACAGGGGAGGATCGATAGGAGATACAGACAGAAAGGAAATTTTTTGGCCAGACTCAACCATATGAACGGCCAGATCGTTATTAAGCAAGGATTCACTGTTGACCATCGAGGGTCCTGTCCCCGATTGAGGCACATACACATCAATACGAGCTGACCCCTCCATATGATCAACCGTTCCATAGGTGGACAGAGGTACCTTGTCAACCATCGGAGTATCCTTTTCGGAATGAGGTAAAAACTCATTACCAGTGGGATTGGATTTTCCACTGTGTGCACTAGCAGAGACATATAATTCAACATCAGAAGATGACGGATTAGAATTACCTGACAGGGGGTCCTCCGTTCAGCCGTTTGATAAATCATTAAATCCAGCTCCATCAGAATTCTGATTCTCTAGACGACCGCTTCTGTGCCACATCGGGCAACTTGCTTTCAAGTGACCAGTGTGATGGCATATTAGACATCGGAAGGGAACTCCCCAGTAATCGACCCTTTTCCGATGTCTACGAAGTCCCCACACCAGATCGAAATCCCCAGGCAGACCACCGGAAAAACATACTTCTACTAAAATCCATGCAATGCGCTTGTTGCTTGCCCCCAGAATACTAGGATTGATATACTTCGTACAACCGATGGAATTTCCAATGGCTCTTAATGCCTTAAGCGTCCATAATTCCAGAGGGAGACCTGAGAGCTTAACCCACATAGTTTTATTCTTCGGTGCCTCCATGATTAGGTTAAAACCAAGATACCAGGGAAGAAGTTGCAAGAAACTCCTCTCCCTAACCCAGGGCTTGTTAGCAATCAGGGCAACACCATTTTCATGCATAAAGTGTATGCTAAACCAGTTGTTTAGAAGTAAACTCACCTTCGGAGTGTATCCCACAATATGGCACCATAATTTTTTAGCCCACTCCATCATATCCACCTCACTTCTGTCAGCAAACCTCCATCGGCCAATGAGAGCACATTTCCGGAGGCTAGTGACCCTTTCCCAGAGGTTTCCATATTCCAAAACCACCTCTTTAACGTCCATAGCAGACTTGTAGCATGAGAGATGTGTTTGCTTCTATTTGTGTCCTCTCCAATGTTTGGCACCTTTGAAACCACCTTTATGTATACTATCAGTAGGGAGTCGCCTTCTCTCATTGAAATCCGAGGGAGCGAAAGTGGACTTCGCGATCAGATTGGCATCCTCTTCAAAATCCATCTGCCAGCGTTGTTCTGCAGCCACAGCTACAAAAATCATAGCTTCTTGTGCTGACACATCAGAGGATAGAACATCCTGACCGTCAGCCATGTTGATGGATCTCACAGCAGCAGGCGTCGTCAAAACGAAAAATATGGCCGGAGAAGGAAAAGGTCTATTCCCGCCCAGAATTTAGCACCATGAGACGCTTAGCTGTCGAAGGGGCTAAGGCAAGAGTACAGTTATAAGGAATGTTCACCATCAACATTTAAGACTCCAACCACTCGTAGCCTTTGGATTCTAAAATGTTAGAGCATTTTCTTGCTTTTTGAGCTATGTCAGATGCAAAAAGAATATAAAAGTTGGGTCTCATACATCCTTTGACACTCCTTAAATGGCAACCGTCACCTGGATATAATCAACCGCGCGGAATAGATACCTTGATGTACTAAAATAGTCATACCCTCAGCAGAAACACTACCATCGACAGATAGCATTGAGATCCTTGTTCCTAACATGTTCAGCAAGAATATATCACCCACGTCAACCTCGATACTAACACATCGGATTCAAATTTTCAGGCGAACAGGGTGCCGATAAGAAAAAAGGTGTCGAGAGTAGCTCCTAGGAAAAACCAAACCATCCCAGAGTGAGGATTAGATATGGCAGCAACAACAGCAGAAGCAACCTGGACACGTCCACCACCTTGAGCATAAACGAAAGGCAAATTTTTTGCAGGGTCTGGAAACAGTAAAAGACTCCACCCACTTATGCCATAGTAAAAACCACTTAGATGGCCTTATACCAGCTTGTAGTTTCCAGTCACTCGATGATACTTGTGAGCTTCCACTATCTTCATGGCTTAGCATTAGTCTTATAGCCTGTGTTGTATATTGCCAATAATAAGGTAAAAGCAATGCACATTAAGAAGAATATCATACAAACTTCTACCACATCAGCTAGCCTCATTAGAACCAGTGAGTAGAAAAGATCACTTGGCCATCCAACCATAAAAAGGAGTACACCCAAAATAATCAATCAATCCTTAGCAGGCAGAGGATAAACAGTCATAGAGGACTGTCAATGGACTGTGATGCTTCAATCCTCGAAGACAATTTTTACACCCAAACTACCCACCCCATGCCAAAAGTTTGTGTCCCTCTCAGATTGGCATATTTGAAATAGACACCCAGACAAGAACGAACCTCTAAGCCTATCAATATACCTCTAAATGTACCCAGAGAAAAAACAAGAGGAAAAAATGACTGTTTTCGGACCAGGAAGCATCTTTTCCCCAACCCGAATAGCTTACTTACTTGAACTTACTTGCTGCTTGTTCATAGAGCACCCCAGGTAGCCCCAATTGACTAGCATTTCGGCCAATCAAAGCATTATTTCTATACCCACCCTGAACTTTTTGCATACTACTATGCTTTCCAATAACTCTTCTGGCGAAAAACGCAGAACTTGACAACGCCTCTGCTCTGCTCCCAGGTCCTTTCTCCTTCTCGCGTGAAGTTGTGGATTCATAGTCTCTGAATTGCAGATTCCAGAGCTTTTCCAATATTTTTGACTAATCTCCTCGAGTTGGAGTTGAATTTTAATTCTTAGATTTAGATTTCATTCAGATTTCTCATGCTTAATGGTAATTTTTTTGAAGCCTTTGGCATAAAGCCCTTGTTGAACTATAATTTCTAAATCCATTAGGAATTGGATTTTGTTTAAAATTATTTTAAACCCGAGTCATAAATCTCTTTCAGTTAAATTTGTTGGAAATGTTGTCATTGATGGCAAAGGAGATGAGAAAGGAGGAGCACCTGAAACATCATTCAAGGGGCAGAAAGGCAGCAAAGACATCAGAGGAAACAGAGACAAAGAGAGATAGCAAAAGAAAGGCAAAGGAGACAAACAAAGAGCATAGAGCTGAAGAGCTGGAGAGACAGAGTAGGTTGCAGAAGAGCCACTTGATTCAAAGATCTAGCCAGGACAAGTAGTCTTGCAAGTGAATTCATTTGTTCCTGAATGGATGTGTATAGGTTGATTAATTTCTGTGTGGGACACAAGAATAAATGTCAATTATGGGATGTCGATGTTGTGGTTGAACAAATGCATGAGTTGTAGTCATCAATGACATGGAAATGACATAGATTCCATTGTAAAATTCGATATTACAGCCATCGATTGAATAAGGCACTTGAAGGAAATTACAGGCTCTGTTGTGAAATTATGGGCTGTGAAGTTCTGAATTTTGAATTCCATATAAGAGACCCTATTGTAATGGAGGACTGGCTTAATTTGATATCTATAATCAGGGATTTGTAATTTAGAGGAGCTGCAGTAAACCCAAAAGCATAATTATGGCACATTAATCCTGCGAGACAGGCTTATTACACATACTGTATTAAAACAGTGATGGCACAGTTTTATGAATTTGAGGAATTATGCGATGAAACTGTTGAGTCTCAAAAATGTTCTCCATATTCATACATATTTCCATTATGTCATAACCATTTAGCTCTTATTTCATAGCCATTTGACCTAAAACCCTACATCAAATAACCATTTACATAAATATATGGGTTAGGATCTTTGTTTTCCAAAGTTATTTATTTTATGTATTTTAAGTGAATTTATGATTAGAAACTAGAAAATTAACATAGTTTCATATATCTATATATGTGTTATGAGCTTTGTGACATGTGTAGGTAAAAAGGAGACTTCTAGAAGACCCTTATGTGGCACTCTAAAACCAAATTCGAATTTGGTTGGAGAAGATTATGGGATCAAGAGGATATGTGTCTCACTTCCTTATTGTATTGAAACTCTAAGAGGATATGTGTCTCATTCCTCAAGTTGTGTTAAAACTCTAGAAAGACATGTGTCTTATCATTTCCTATTTTGATTGTAACTCTAGAGATGGAGGGAGAGATTCATGGACTCCCATTAATGAGATGACTCCTCATATTTTGTATAAATAGGAGAAACTTTCTCCTATCATAGGTAATGAGAAAGTAATGAGGAAGTAGATTTGTAACAAAGTTCAAGATGGAATGGGATGTAGATTTATGAGTTTTTGAATAAAGAAGCTTAGTTCTTTGATGCTATTGTGATCTTATCTTTAAGGAGCTGAAGGACTTCACCAAATTGGTAGCAGAGGGCCCTTGCTATCCAAGGAGGCTTTTACATGTTTTCTAGATAAGTTGCTTTCAATTCTGTTTTGTCATATTTCCTTACTTAGATTGCTTTTTGAAATCATAGCTTTTAACATAATTTTTCATGGCAGCCTGGGCATTTGCATATCTTTTGACTAATGACATGGAATCAATATTGTTCTGCTGTTAATTTATTTTTTCTTAGTTTTTGTTTAATTCCAGTATTGCTTTGTTTATTTCAGTCTTGCACATTTTCTTCAGTAGTTAGATTTAGATATATTAAATTGCTCATGTCATTTTCAGTTACCTCCGAAAGCCACAGCTGGACTGATGGTGAGGGATTGTATTATGAAATGTGTAGTTTGATATTAGTTTCCTTTCTGCAAAGTTAGATATATTAAATTGCTCATAACATCTTCAGTTGCCTCCGAAAGCCACAGCTGGACTGATGGTGAGGGATTGAATTATGGATGTGTAGTTTGATATTAGTTTCCTTTCTGCAAGTTAGAAATATTAAATTGTGCATGTCATCTTCAGTTACCTCCGAAAGCCACAGCTGGACTGATGGTGAGGGATTGAATTATGAATGTGTGGTTTGATATTAGTTTACTTTCTGCAAGTTAGATATCAGTTACTCAAGTTGTTTATGGTTACTTACGAAAATCATAGCTGGACTAATGATGAGGGATCAGAAGACAAGTTGATGTAATTTGATTTAGATTTACTTTATTGCAACTTTTGGATTTCTTTCAGCATAGTTTCTTTTGTGTTTAGACAGCAGCAATAATAGTTTGGTTTCATGCTCACTAGTTCATTGTTTTGATTTATTAGATTAGCAACACCTTTTTCATTTCAGTAGCACATTTTCATTTCCTTTCAAGTTTTGTCATTGTATGTTTCAAATTCTTTTTTTCAGTTTCAAGTTGGTAAATCATTATAAAGGACATCATTGCCTTGAATATCCATAACCATACTTGTCTTTTAGAATTTCATAAAAATCCAAAAACGACAAAAAGTAAGAAATAGGTTATCTTGCACATATAGTGCGCCACACTTCGTCAGCTTACGAATCCCTGGTTGATAATTTATGTTAGCAATTTAGGACACACTAAATTGACCAAACAGAAACGTCTTAACCCTGCAAAGATCTTGAATTGTTTTAACCCTGTTTGATAAGGAAATCTATTTCGGATGTTCATTTTAGTGTTGGAGAACCGGGAGAAGAGTAATGAATTAAAGTTCTGGCATTGATTTATTGATGGGTAAATGAATCTATTAAAAAGGAGTAATGGAGTTCCGCACTTCTCTGATGAATAACTGGCAACTACAACTGAATATTGGGAATTGAGCCTGAATGGCTACCCTCCTAATAGATGGATGATATCTATAGTGCGAAGGAGGGACCCCAGGACAGAGTCGGGGATAAGGCCCTGCGTTAAGGAATCATGAATCGAGCGCAGAGGTTTGGTGATAAACCTATGCGTGAATGGAGCTGTGCGTTATGATAGCATAAGCGCCGTGTTGAAGTGTTGACAAAGCAAGGGATAACATATGAGAAGGAGCGACAGAGAATAATCGAAGAACCGTATGAAAACAAAGTTAAGAAGACATATTGGGATCGTGAACAAATGAAGGAAGGAACGAAACCTCGAGCGCAACTGAACGGAACCACGAGCGCTGTGAACAGTGACAGTGGGTTTGGAACACCCGACGGTTTTCATCACACCGCTTTTGTACGGTAAGCTGTATTTACAATTCGAACGCGATATATGCCAGGAGTTGACACGTGGTCTTAAGCGGTTTGGAGATACCACTCTCATCGCGAGTTAAAAGCCCATGCATCTAAGTCACGCGAGATTCGATTAAGGACGTCGGATCATCTGAAGCAGTGCGATGTGCTGTCCGCCGTTGGATGTGGAAGGGTCGTTAGTGCGGGGCCCAGTTCTAATTTATATTGATCGAGATTGTTCAAACCACGGTTGCGAGTTTAACCGAGGTATGTCCGATGTGGTTGAGTTTTGTTATAACGCTTCCAAAATTGAAGAAGGTCGTAATATATATATATATATACGGATATATTGTAGTGCACATATAATGGTTGTATATGCGAAGTTGGCGCAATATGAATTGTGTGAAAAGGTCAAAGGACAGTTGCAATTGAAATGTTCTATGAACATTTAATTAAGTTAACGTATACATGTAGAATAACTCTAAGTCGAGATTGAGAAGGGAGTTAACATGTGGAGATTGATGGGTTATATGCAATACAGGGTTTAACCTTAGGCCAATGAAAAATAGAGCTCCCGCCTGCAAAAGAATTATAAGAGGGTGTATTGCATGGTTTTATAACCCTTGAGCTTCCGCATTTTTAAGCCGGATAGGAGGTGTGTGGTTTCTTAACTAAAAGAGGATTTTTATTTAATATCTCAATCTCAGATTGAGATATTAATATACACAAATGTAATTCATTTGTCAGTTAAAAGGAAGCATAGTATGTTGAGGTTGCTAGATTGTGAAGTTGATTGGGCAAGAATCTTTGGATGCATTTTACACACATATTGAGATTGAAATAATCCGAAGTCCGGGACTGTGGGTTAACCCCTGCAAAAAATATTAATATTATTGAATAACTATTTAATGTAGTGGATGTGTGGGCCCATAAAACGAAATGCAATATAAAACGTCCTAGTGCCAAAGGAGGTTCACGTTATACACCCATGGTTGTAATGTTACAAGTGCTTGTGCATTGGTTTAAAGGCATCAAACCATTTGTTAGAGTATTAAGAGCTTAAGTCGGAAGATACATGAGTTTTATAGTCTTAAGGTTAAGACTTACATAATTTTATATTTTCCAAAATGTGAGTTACATCGAATCAGATTTGAAATCTGGGGAATGTGGTTTTGATAACCATCAAATGTGAAAAGAAAAGCGTTCGCATACATTGAGTTAATTTTCCAGCAGAAAATTAGAAGAAGATGCAATTTTTAAATAATGAGAGTTTGAGAGTTATTGGTGAGCTAAACTTATAAAACATGCATATATACAACAGATACACAACTATAGTGAGCTTGGAGAATTTGTACAGAGGTAAACAGAGACTGCAGAATTGAAGAGGTATGCAGCGAAGGGATTTAAAACTGCAGTGAAAAGGTATACATGCATAGGTGCTCAGAGTTGCAGTAAACAGAGGTATGCAGGACAGTTGCATGACAGTAACAGAAAGGAAAAAACCAACAAGCCAAGGGCTGAGTGAAGTTTATATATTGAAACTGAAAATGTAAATGTTTAATTGTTTTATATTTTTTGTGATGAAAAGTCAAGTATCCGAGGGAAAAGAAAAATCCCACTGTAACATTGAAATTTGTACATATTTTTATACGTTTTTAAATGAGTTGGAAAAAGGAATGAGAAGGCAGAAGCCAAAGAGTCATGGCTGTTCACTCCAAATTCCTTGTGGAATACAAACAGTCATGTGATGAACTCTATATATAATATCAACTTGATATGCATAGAGCAGTTAGAGAGTGAGGTAAGAGAATGTAGAAATGAAGCAGTAAGGCAGAGGAGAAGGAGGAGCTGATAGAGAATCTGAGAAGATGCTGAAATGAAGCAGGGCAGATATGAGGACTAATGGAAAGTAGAAGAGAAGGTACAGAAAAGAGTTGATATCCAAGGTAGATCAACAAGTGTTTTTTCTTTTGAAAGAGTAAGGAAGTTGGAGCTTCCCTATCAAGTTGTAGCTTGGTAGATGTCAGTTGTAGCTAACTGAGGTTGGAGCCTCCTGTAGGTTGGTGCCTGCAGAAAATTGATGAGAGTTGGAGCTTCCTTGCAAGTTGTAGCTTGCAGAATTGAGGTTGGAGCCTCTTGTACGTTGGTGCCTACAGAAAATCAGTGGTGAGAGGGAGTTGGAGCTTTCCTTTGTGTCACAACAATAATAAGATGTGGTTTTCTCTCTTTATGTGATTCCACTTATATCTGGTGTCTATGTGCATGATGTCTATGTGTTGATATGGTATATCTAGTCTGCTAATACTTGCTGCTCACATATTAAGACTGCTAATACAGTGTCTAATCTGCTTATTAATTGCTGCTCACAAATAAAGATTGTCACACATTATGTTGATCATGAAATGAAGGTGTTAATAAAGTTTAATGAAAAATTTTAAAAGTCCATGAATGTGTTAAACTGATTCACCCCCCCTCTCAGTTTAACTAAGGGTTCAACAATTGGTATCAGAGCTGGTTCCTTTGGTGTAAGCTTAATAGCTTGAAGGAGATCTGGTTGAGTCATGGACTATCAAAATGTACCTGTGTTGAGTACAACAAACTTTCCTGAATGGAGAGATAAGGTTAAAACAAGATTATTGGCTTATGAACCTGAGGTATGGAAACTTGTGTGTGATGGTTACTGCACAGAATCTCCCTCGGTGCAAGAACAACATAACAATGCCAAGGCAAAATGTGTGATATTCAACAACATTCATAACAAGGATCTTGAGGTAATAATGGATTTAACCTCTGCAAAAGAAATATGGGACAGATTGCATTTCATGCATGGAGTAGACACTGAGGATTGCATTGTCAAGAAGGAGAAGAGAATTAAGAAGAAGAAAACTTCAGGTCAAAAGGAAAATGTTCAATCAAATGAGGTACCTGCTAGTGTGAATGGTAGTAAGAACCATGAAGAAATTGCAGCTGAAGAAAAAACCAAACTTGACACATCACTGACTGAAATAGAAAAATTGAAGAATGAAAACAAAGACCTTAAGTTATTGGTACAAATATGTGATGAGAAAGAATATGAAGATAGGAAAGAAATTATTGGTCTGAAGACACAGCTTGAAGAGGCAAAGAAAGTAGAAGACACTCTGCTACAACAAATGAGAGAGAAATGTCTGGAATGTGAGAGATTGGAAGAAGAAGTAGTGAGCCTAAGGAAGAAATTAGAAAAAGCCTAAAGAGAATTATTAATGAATACTCCTCAAATGAAAAGCTCTAAACTGTTGGACAAGATTCTAAATGCACAAAGGTCACCTCTCATAAAGGTTGGGATAGGATATGAAGGTGAAACCAGTAAGTCCAAGGTTGAAGATAACAAGAATGTCATTTTTGTAAAAGCTGTAAAGGACAGTGAAGAAACTCAACAAATTCCTACAGAAGCAAAAACCAGCAAGAACATGAGTTGCAGAGAAACAAATAGAATCAAGCAGCAACATGAAAGGACAGAGAATGAGAGGATGAAACGGTCAGCTGAAAAAGGCTCATACACTCATAAGGATGAACTGAATAAATTTGGAAGATGTCAAAGAAGGTTCTTTCATCCTATGAGAAGTATCACTTGTTTCTCCTGCCACAAACCAGGACATGAAGCAACACCTTGTAAGACAAAGAGAATCAATGTTAACTAGCAAAAGATGTATCAAATGAAAATAACACCCCAAACAAGTAAAGGGACAAGACAATCTTTCACCAGGTACACAAATCATTTCCATGGCTATTGTTATGCATGCAATCATTTTGGACATAAACTTGTTGATTGTAAATTATGTTCAAAGAGGGGAACAAAATATTATACTCCAACTCAAATGTACTTTGATAAAATAAGATGTTAGGTATGCCTCAAACTTGGTCACAAAGCAAAGGACTGTAAACTGCCATATATTAAAGAACTCCAGACAGATGATGAAATCCAATCCAATTAAACAAAACTATGAACCAAAAAGAAGTACAAACATTATGATGAACCCCAGAAGAGTATGGAAAGAAAAGAGAAAAGGGGAGCCTATCATCTCAATAACATAATGAATCTAGCATAGTCTCAAGGGGAGCTGCTCTAGAAAACAAAACAAAAATCCATCCAGTGACAAATATGAAGCAACATCACAGGGGGAGAGCAGTTCATAATTATTCCCCATGAGAGTAATCTAAGAAGAGCTACATGAAATAGCAACTGTTAAAAGATCAGAAAGAAGATTATTGGAAGCACACAATAGCCTGCGGGTTGATGGAAGGAGAGAAAGCAGTAAGTAGCCATGATGATAGAAGAAGACATCAGCACATTAAAGTGATGATCACATTGTGCATCATTCTGCTAGTATGAACAATGATTCACCCTAAGAAAGATGAGTAAGAAAAGAGCCTATCATCACTGTATCATTACTTCCTTCATCTATGAAAATGTCCCTTGGAGGAGTACAATTAAGTAAGTGATAAATCTCTGAGTAATCTACCCATGAAGATTTCTAATAAAAGAATTGAAGATGTCTTCCTGAAGATTATTATGTTAGAACAACTGAATTGTATGTAAAGCAACGATGTCTCTGGAGCAGTCTTAGAAAGGAAAATGCAGTGACATTCCTTTGAACAGAATGACAGAATAAGAAAATGGTTAAGATGTCAAGATCAAATTCAGGATATTGATGACTGTTGGTGTGAACAGTGAAAAGCTCTATAGTAGAATTTATGAAGGATGTCTTAGTTATGGGTTAATATGCAAGCTGAAGTGAAATCTCTGCATGGTTTATCAAAGTAGTATCAATTGGCATTTAGGTACAAGAAGCATGCCTATCAGCAGAATATCAAGTGTTATTATGGAGCAGCAGCAGTATGGTACAGGTCCTCGGGATCAAAGGATTATGGAAAAAGTGCATCAAGGTGAAATTCCCAGAGTTATCTGCATTCAGCATGAAAAGGTCAATAATAGGGCTAAAGGATCAGTACTCTGTTTACACTTGAAACATTATATTAAACATTGAAGAAGTATCTGTTTCTATATATATAATTGCATGCCTACCTGAAGTCAGTACATATATCTTCAAGGCCTCTTTCTGAAGATTGTTCATAAACTGGGTGAAGTTTGTTAGTTGAGATATAAATTAAACAACTTGAAGATGTTTTTATTGGAAATAATCATGACAGAATAGTTACAATATCTGAATAATGAAGGAATAGTTGTGATTACCATTGAAGCTAAAAAGTCTTTTATTAGTTCATCCAAGCATACTTCAGCAGAAAGGAATCGCTGGTATTTCACCATTTAAAGAGAGATTGATCATCAACATACATAATCCCTTATGAAATAAAGGAAATTGCCTGATTGATAAGTGAGACTGACTAATACACTGAATGTATCTAGCCTCAAGGGTTTGTTTTTGAAAATACATTGTACAAGTAGGAAAGTCATTTGGTCTCTAATATTGAAAGATATTGCCTATTCCCACAATAAGCTGTAAGCTCTGGTGTGATTCATTTGTTCACAACAGCAACAAGGACCTTTCAATCTTTAAGAGTAATTTCCCTGTTAGTAGTCTAGCACGTATCACCAATAACAGGCAGGAAAGGTGTACCACAGCAATAAAAGATATATTGGCTTCATCAGAATTGAACAGATGTGTACTGCAGATGTGATTTGCAGACAAAGACTTACTTCATCTTCAACCTTTCTCAATAGATATGCATCATAGATGAAGATTATAATATAGACAGAAGTATAGCTGAAGCAAGCTTGATATGTCACATGGAACATTCATGATCTTTAAGCTTGGATACAACTATGCATCTCTGATTATACAAGTTTGATTATATATGGCTGTCATCACCTACACTACATACAAGTGCAAGGAGTCTATGCTTTGGGATTGTATCAACTTATTGTGTATATTCAAGTTCTAATGATTCTCAAAAGTGTTCTCTCAACAACTATTGTACACCAGTTTAAAGCAGCATGGTACAAAGCCAGAAGAAGAAGGCCTAAACATAACTCAAAGAGAGGAAATGATGAGATAGAATGCACACTAGGAAATGAGCAACCCTTTGCCATTGATGTCAAAGGGGGAGGAAAAGCAAAAAGGGGCTTCCAAAAGGCAAGCAGAGGAAGTGTATTGCCATCAATGCCAAAGGGAGAGACTGTTGGAAACGTTGTCATTTATGGCAAAGGAGGAGCACCTGAAACATCATTCAAGGGGCAGAAAGGTAGTAGAGACATCAGAGGAAACAGAGACAAAGATAGATAGCAAAAGAAAGGCAAAGGAGACAGATAAAGAGCAGAGAGTTGAAGAGCTGGAGAGACATAGTAGGTTGCAAAAGAGCCACTTGATTCAAAGACCTGGCCAGGACAAGCAGTCTTGCAAGTGAATTCATTTGTTCCTGAATGGATGTGTATAGGTTGATTATTTCTGTGTGGGATAGAAGAATAAATGTCAATTATGCGCTGTCGATGTTGTGGTTGAACAAATGCATGATTTGTAGTCATCAATGACATGGCAATGACATATAGTCCACTGTAAAATTCGATATTACAGCCATTGATTGAATAAGGCACTTGAAGGAAATTACAGGGTCTGTTGTGAAATTATGGGTTGTGAAGTTCTGAATTTTGAATTCCATATAGGAGACCCTATTGTAATGGAGGACTGGCTTAATTTGATGTCTATAATCGGGGATTTATAATTTGGAGGAGCTGCAGTAAACCCAAAAGTAGAATGATGGCACAATAATCCTGCGAGACAGGCTTATTACACATACTGTATTAAAAGAGTGATGGCACAATTTTATGAATTTGAGGAATTATGCGATGAAACGTCTTAACCCTGCAAAGATCCTGAATTGTTTTAACCCTGTTTGATAAGGAAATCTATTTCGGATGTTCATTTTAGTGTTGGAGAACCGGGAGCAGAGTAATGAATTAAAGTTATGGCATTGATTTATTGATGGGTAAATGAATCTATTAAAAAGGAGTAATGGAGTTCCGCACTTCTCTGATGAATAACTGGCAACTGCAACTGAATATTGGGAATTGAGCCTGAATGGCTACCCTCCTAATAGATGGAGGATATCTATAGTGTGAAGGAGGGACCCCGGGACAGAGTCAGGGATAAGGCCCTGCGTTAAGGAATCATGAATCGAGCGCAGAGGTTTGGTGATAAACCTATGCATGAATGGAGCTGTGCGTTATGATAGCAGAAGCACCGTGTTGAATTGTTGACAAAGCAAGGGATAATATATGAGAAGGAGCGACAGAGAATAACCGAAGAACTGTATGAAAACGAAGTTAAGAAGACATATTGGGATCGTGAACAAATGAAGGAAGGAACGGAACCTCGAGCGCAACTGAACGGAACCACAAGCGTTGTGAACAGTGACAGTGGGTTTGGAACACCTGACAGTTTTCATCGCACCGTTTTTTTACGGTAAGCTGTATTTACAATTCGAACGCGATATATGCCAGGAGCTGACACGTGGTCTTAAGCGGTTTGGAGATACCACTCTCATCGCGAGTTAAAAGCCCATGCATCTAAGTCACGCAAGATTCGATTGAGGACATCGGATCATCTGAAGCAGTGCGACGTGCTGTCCGCCGTTGGATGTGGAAGGGTCGTTAGTACGGGGCCCAGTTCTAATTTATATTGATCGGGTCTATTCAAACCACGGTTGCGAGTTTAACCGAGGTATGTCCGATGTGGTTGAGTTTTGTTATAACGCTTCCAAAATTAAAGAAGGTCGTAATATATATATATATATATTGTAGTGCACATATAATGGTTGTATATGCGAAGTTGGCGCAATATGAATTGTGTGAAAAGGTCAAAGGACAGTTGCAATTGAAATGTTCTATGAACATTTAATTAAGGTCACGTATACATGTAGATTGACTCTAAGTCGAGATTGAGAAGGGAGTTAACATGTGGAGATCGATGGGTTATATGCAATATGGGGTTTAACCTTAGGCCAACGAAAAATAGAACTCCCGCCTGCAAAAGAATTATAAGAGGGTGTATTGTATGGTTTTATAACCCTTGAGCTTCCGCATTTTTAAGTCGGATAGGAGGTGTGTGGTTTCTTAACTAAAAGAGGATTTTTATTTAATATCTCAATCTCAGATTGAGATATTAATATACACAGATGTAATTAATTTGTCAGTTAAAAGGAAGCAGACTATGTTGAGGTTGCCAGATTGTGAAGTTGATTGGGCAAGAAACTTTGGATGCATTTTACACACAGATTGAGATTGAAATAATCTAAAGTCCAGGACTGTGGGTTAACCCCTGCAACAAATATTAATATTATCGAATAACTATTTAATGTAGTAGATGTGTGGGCCCATAAAACAAAATGCAATATAAAACGTCCTAGTGCCAAAGGAGGTTCAGGTTATACACCCATGGTTGTAATGTTACAAGTGCTTGTGCATTGGTTTAAAGGCATCGAACCATTTGTTAGAGTATTAAGAGCTTAAGTCGGAAAACACATGAGTTTTATAGTCTTAAGGTTAAGACTTACATAATTTTATATTTGCTAAAATGTGAGTTACATCGAATCAGATTTGAAATCTGGGGAATGTGGTTTTGATAACCATCAGATGTGAAAAGAAAAGCCTTCGCATACATTGAGTTAATTTGCCAGCATAAAATTAGAAGCTGCAATTTTTACATAATGAGAGTTTGAGAGTTATTGGTGAGCTAAACTTATAAAACAGACATATATACAACAGGTACACAACTACAGTGAGCTTGGAGAATTTGTATAGAGGTAAACAGAGACTGCAGAATTGAAGAGGTATGCAACGAAGGGATTTAAAATTGCAGTGAACAGGTATACATGCACAGGTGCTTAGAGTTGCAGTAAACAGAGGTATGCAGGACAGTTGCATGACAGCGACATAAAGGACAAAACCAACAAGCCAAGGGCTGAGTGAAGTTTATATATTGAAACTGAAAATGTAAATGTTTAATTGTTTTATATTGTTTGTGATGCAAAGGCAAGTATCCGAAGGAAAAGAAAAATCCCACTGTAACATTACAATTTGTACATATTGTTATACGTTTTTAAATGAGTTGGACAAAGGAACGAGAAGACAGAAGCCAAAGAGTCATGGATGTTCACTCCAAATTCCTTGTGGAATACAAATAGTCATGTGATGAACTCTATATATAATATCAACTTGATATGCATAGAGCGGTTAGAGAGTGAGGTAAGAGAATGCAGAAATGAAGCAGTAAGGCAGAGGAGAAGGAGGAGCTGATAGAGAATCCGAGAAGATGCTGAAATGGAGCAGGGTAGATATGAAGACTGATGGACAGCAGAAGAGAAGGTACAGAATAGAGCTGATATCCAAGGTAAATCAACAAGTGTTTTTTCTTTTGAAAGAGTAAGGAAGTTGGAGCTTCCCTATCAAGTTGTAGCTTGATAGATGTCAGTTGTAGCTGACTGAGGTTGGAGCCCCCTGTAGGTTGGTGCTTGCAGAAAATTGGCGGGAGTTGGAGCTTCCTTGCAAGTTGTAGCTTGTATAATTGAGTTTGGAGCCTCCTATAGGTTGGTGCCTACAGAAAATCAGTGGTGAGAGGGAGTTGGAGCTTGCTTTTGCATCACAACAATAATAAGATGTGGTTTTCTCCCTTTATGGGTTTCCACTTATATCTGGTGTCTATGTGCATGATGTCTATGTGTTGATATGGTATATCTAGTCTGCTAATACTTGCTGCTCACAAATTAAGACTACTAATACAATGTCTAATCTGCGTATTAATTGCTGCTCACAAATAAAAATTGCTCACACATTATGTTGATCATGAAATGAAGGTGTTAATAAAGTTTAATGAAAAAAGTTTAAAAGTCTATGAATGTGTTAAACTGATTCACCCCCCTCTCAGTTTAACTAAAGGTTCAACAAAATTCTAATGCATTCTAATCCTTAAATGCATGACGAATTGAATTTTATTTAAATTTGGAGTTGTCTATCCAAGCAACGAAATAGCCCGGACGGTAGTTTTTTGCCGGAATCCGGGCAACTAAAATTCAAGAAATCAGGTAGTTGGAGTGTTTGGAATCCATTTTTGATAGCAGAAATGGATTCAGCACTACCAAAAACCCTTAGGGCACTCAAAATACTAAAGTTTAACCACTGAAAACATGATTCTGATAAAATCTTTGCGAGATTTTTTAAAAATCTTTGCCAGATTTTTTAAAAATCTTTGCCAGATTCCAGACCAAAACGTTGCCCGAGAAGACTACGGCTTTAAATTTTGTTCTGCGTGTTCGATGTGGGGCAAGTCCCTTTTTGTTGCAGTTCGGTAACCAAACTCGAGTCCGGACGTTGTTTTTACATTAAAAATAACAGAGAATCCTTTTTTATTTAATCTCGTTAACCTAACCCCAGTCCCCATTTAGATTTTCCATTAAAGCTAAAGTGCGCATAAAGGAAATCTGCAAAATGTTGAGTAGTATTACTTGACGATCAAGTAAACTGACACACACGAAATGCTTAAACAACTGCATTGCATTGTTTGCGTTGATCCCCAAATGAGGACAGAAATGGTTTTATTTGACGGGAAAGGCATTCTATAGATATTTTATAATTTAATGGTACGAAACCTTCGCTGTCGGTGTTGAATAGGTTGCTTGCTTTTATGGATTTGTCAATTCCTGGAATTATAGCTTGCACTGGTTACTACTCTGTTTTATTGACAGGACCTTGGGACCTTAGAAGAAAGGACTGAAATTTCTTCTCCCTTGGTTTGATCGTTCACTTTGACAATAAATGTCTTCATTTTTCCCCTTCGAATGATCTTCTCAGCCCAGCTATCCAATGCATTTTTGGAAAATTAGGGACTTTTCATGCCAAAGCAGTAAAAAATGTTGCTGAGGAGTAAATTAAAGAAGCAGGTGCAAAGTGTAGAGGATGAGCCACCTTTGTCACTACTGGACCTTCCCGACCTCGTACTCGAAAGCATTTTCCGCCGGCTGCCCCCACAGTCTCTGTGCCGATTATCTCAAACATGCAGAAATTTGAGAATGAAATGTCGGAGTGATGAAATATGGGAGATCCTGTTCCATCGGCGCTGGGGTAAAATTATTGGGCCGACTGCTTTTACAGCCTGGGAGCGGATGGCCAAAGGGGAGAATGCAAGAATCCTGAATCGGAGCTACATGCCATCATGCTTTTGGATGCTTCCGCTGACATGTATTTGGTCATTTTCAAGACATAATGATAAAGAATTGTTAGAAGAGCCGAGTGAACGCTTTGCGAGTATGTATTCAGACTTGGAAAGTGGCAAATTATGGTTTCCCGCGCAGGTTTACAATCGGCAGGTGAGGACTAAATTATGCCACAAACTCAGAGTGAAATTATCACATACCATGAAAATGTATACTACCCATACATTGCCTTCAATGAATGGCTGTAGTTGGAGGTCACCTGATAGCCTTTGGTGGATGCTTTATCATTGGTCGGGCACATTACATTCGTCTGCTTTCTGTTTTCATGAGCAAACGACATTCTGTGTTATTTTATTTTTAGTAGAGACCTAGTGGTGGATGCTTTTATCATTGGTCGGGCACATTACATTCGTCTGCTTTCTGTTTTCATGAGCAAACGACATTCTGTGTTATTTTATTTTTAGTAGAGACCTAGAGACATTTTGTGATTACATTTTTATGTCGGGTCAACCTGTTTCATCTGTTTGTGTGCCATCTATGAGAATGTAGTTGTATTCCCCTGTGAATATGCAATAGGTAAATTTTAATTTGAAAGCATTTTACAAAATGTAGTTGCATTCCCCTGTGAATATGTAATAGTTAAATTTTGATTTGAAAGCATTCGGTTTTGTGAAACCGTATATCAAGCTTTTGTTCTCAATGTTTCGGCACTAAACTCGTCATCATCAAGAAGGGACTTTCTAAGTAAGTTAGAAACCATTTGTTTCTCTCCTCAGGATGGGTGAAGTGGGTGAAGTGTTCACGTCATGATGGGTGAAGTGTTCAGGTGAATTGGGAAAATGTTCGCCCATTACCAAGGTAGAAACTCCCTTGATAATGGGTGAAATATTCACCACAAATATGGAGAACAACAAAACCTTGATACATGGTTCACCTAAATAAAATAAATTGTCTCAATATGTCTATATGTGGAAAATCTACATCTGAAATTTATTTTGTTGAGATAGTATGAACTAATATGTTAAGGGTATTTTGCGGATTGCCTTTTCTGTTTACATATTTTATATCGGTTGAACCCATTACAGTCAACGTTTTTTTATTTTATTTCTTCATTAAACTTTCTTTCCCACGTTATTCTAACCATTTTCTATTTCGTGTTTCCCATTTTCTCGTCTTTTTATTTTTTCATGTTTTCTATCCCTTCCCTCACTGTACTTTGTCGTTCATTTTGTTTATGCCTTCTCTCAAGCCACCGGCCTCTTTTCATTGAATATGCTTCCTAGACATACATTTTGAAATTATTTTATGAACATTTATACCAGTTTTATTCACAAAGTAATGGAACTTTTGACTAAATTCAATTTTATTCACTGTATTTCCTAATGAAATCATAGCATTTCGATAACATTGCATATTGCCTTAAACTTATGCAGCTTACAGAGTTCTTGCTTGGTTTTCAGCAGGGTCACGTTGGATTTTTGTTATCATGCTACGATGCAGAGTTAAATTATGTCAGGGATTCTGACACCTTCTGTGCCAGGTAGAATCTATATGGCCTTCTCAAGTTCTCACACTTGTATCTTCACATTTAAATGAAATTCTAATTACTTATCATGTGCTGCAAAGTTTCGTTCGATCTTATGTCCCTGGGTATTGTTGTGACTTGCAATGGTTTAACAACAGCCGGTTTATGCTATTCTTCTACAGCTCCTTTAAGGGAGTTACCTAGAATAAATTAAACCTCCAACTTTATAACTTCCTTTAGAAGGTCCAAGTTTTTTTGAATTATATATATATATATATATATATAATCCTCATGAAAGGACTTGAGATTGGCTAAGTGATAGTGACTGATTGGCTAAGTGATAGTCACAGTCACTATGACTGATTGGCTAAGTGATAGTCACAGTCACTATGGGCAACTGGTTTTCCTCTCCTTCCTCATATCCTATGATGTCATTTTAAGAAATTGTATAGCCTATTACCAAAGTAAAGAGCTTGAACCTTAATGCCTTGGTTTCCCTGACCATTTTCCTGTTCGCTTTTTCTAGCAAAATCTTGAACCTCAAAGCTATGGTTTGCCTGACCATTTTCCAGTTTGCTTTTTCTAGCCAAATTTTAAAGCTAGGCCCTTTTCAATAAAGTTAAGCCACACAGCAGCCAGAGACTCACAGCTATTTTACCCCTTGTCTAATTGTTTTTTTTACCCAATTGTAGGTGGGTTTTGTTAAGTCGCTCTTGAAGGTGATATTAGGAAACCAAGCATCATTCCATATAAATGCCCAAGTTTTTTCGACTTATAGTCAGCTTGTGTCCTGATGGGAAAGATTGAGAGGCTGAGCTATGCATGGCAAACCTCGAGTTTACTGTGCTTCAAATTATTTCTAGCTTTTGTACTTTGAAGACTATTTTTTAACCCTCTTAGTACTACAGGTACTCCCCCTATTATCCAAGAGTTATTATGGAGGATGGAATACCGTGGGCACGCATTAGGAAACCACCTGTTGAGACATCTCCAAGTGAATTTCACAATCCAGATATTGCTGAGGAGTTTAGGCCGGGAGATCATATAGAAGTTCAATGGAAAAGGTGTCAATACTTTCCATATGGTATTTTTCTGCGTCTTTACTGCCTATGATTGTGTTAGTTACAATACATCATGAAATTACAGTAACAAGTAAATCGATTGCTCATCCAAACTTGAAAGAACGAAGCACAAGAACTAGCCTAGGTATCCAAACCCTTGCAGCATAATCTTCAGAGATAAGATGTATACTTCTTTCATTTTTGAATAATTGCAGGGCATCATTGAAAAGCTGTCATAGATTTTAAGATTTCTAAGATTGTGATTTTGATTTGCAGGTTGGTGGTATGGTATAGTTGGCCATGCTGCTAATTGTACAAGAGATGACCAAGACTGTAAATGCCATCTCAATGGTACTCTTTTTCCAGTTATTTGTTTTAAATTAACTTCAGATTTGCATGAATCTGATGCATATACGGTTTCCAATTCTTTTAGTTATTGCAGTTGATTTTTCTACATTTATCTGGAACAATGTTTGAATGCTACTGTGTGTTTAGCTCTTTGACTCTTGGAGTCCGTTGGCTTTGGAGCAGAGGTGCTGTGGTTAGAATTTAGGCAGTATATCAGGGATTCAAGGTGGAGGAAAGTTCCAATCAAAAGAAAAAGATCTCGTGAAGATAGCAGCGGGTTAGATGGATTCTATGGAGGCATCCGGAAATTGTACAGCGAAGATGAGATTTCTACATGGTTACAGTTGTGGCCAAAACAGTCTCTCCAATAGTGAACTGTAACAGTTCTTATTCAAAATTATATTTGAGGTTCCTGTCTATTATTTCAACATTACAACCATCATATTCTATGATTAACATTTGCATGGCAGGTTGATGCTATTTAGTTTTAGTATATTTGTTTTTGCATTGAAAGCACTGGTGCGAATTGATACTCATAAATAACTTGAATCCTTAAATTGTGAGGTTTGATGTATCTAATTGATTGCGATTATTGGTTGAAATAGGGTTTGGTGGTTTGCAGGGAGTCTGTATCTCCAAATAAATTCTATCTTATAATATTTTGTACAGACTCCTGCATTAGGACAGCCATCTGCAAAATCCTCTGCAGGGAGTTTATAGGTTTTCAGGGATGGAGTCTCTATCTCCAAATAAATTCTATCTTAAAATAGTTTTGTACAGACTCGCATTAGGACAGCAATTTGCAACGTTATTTGCACGGAGTCTATATAAACAAATACATTTGGTTCGCAGGGAGTTTATATCTCCAAATAAATTGTTTTACAAAAAAGTTTTGTACAGACTCCTGCATTACGACAGCCATCTCCAAGATCCTTCTTTAGATTCAGAGATAGCAAGATAGTTTGAAAGGAATCCAAGCCATCTCCAAGATCCTTCTCTAGATTCAGAGATAGCAAGATAGTTTGAAAGGAATCCAAGCCATCTCCAAGATCCTTCTCTAGCTTCAGAGATAGTAAGATTGTTTGAAAGGAATCCATATATTTCCCTTGCTATGGATATTCCATGTGTGCTGCTTTATTGAGCTGTACTTCTCTGTTATACTTTGGTAATCAGGGATCATTTATCCATGCCCATGAAAATGGGCTCGATCAGTCTGTCGTACTTGGGAATCAAGGGTGATTCATATATCCGTGAAAATGAAAGTTGTAATATTACATTTTCTTGATATGTTCAAAATAGACGGAATCTACCCATGGTATTTACTGTGGTATTTACCCATGGTATTTGTGCACCGTATTCTGTTTCGTTTTTCTAGGGAAAATAATAAAATAAAGCTTTTAGAGAGTCCATCAAGCCTATAAAAGGGGATAGGAGCGTTTTTCTATGGAAAATAATAAAATAAAGCTTCTAGAGAGTCCATCAAGCCTATAAAAGGGGATAGGAGCTAGGCATTGAGATCATCGTGAATTATTTATCTATTATGCCTTTGTTGAGAGTCCATCAAGCCTATAAAGGGGAATAGGAGCTAGGCATTGAGATCATAGTGAGTTATTTATCTATTTTGCCTTTGTTGAGAACTTGGCAAGGCCAGTTCTAGTTTGATCCCAAGACAAAAACCTCGTGGGAATAATTTGCCTGGTGGATTCTGTTGAGATTTTGGGGTGTTGGGGTAGCATTGGATGTGCTCTAGCTCCCAAACTTTGTGGAGGGACTAGAGTACATAAGATCTCCAAGACCCAGAAAGCGTCTAAAGAAATTTCATCAGGTTTAAGAGATATTTAATTAATTAATTTTTTTAAATTAAAGACTCTAAGTAATTAAAAGATTAAAGTTAATTAAATCAAAACTGTGATGAAAATGACTTAAGTGACGCGGATCGAACAACTTCTAATCTTAGCCGTCGATTAGAGATTTAGATCACATCCGTTGGTTTTCAAACGAGAAAAGTATAATAGGAAGACTTGGGGTCAGTTGGAGAACACACACACTGGCAAAACACTGAAGCTAAGTTGAGATTCTAGGCCATGGTTTGCTAAGAATTTCAGAAGTGTTTCAGCTGCAGCGAGGGGCAGTATTGGTGAGGGGGGTGGTCTAATCCCAGGCCAAGAGTACAACGAGGGCAGAGAAGGAGCAATCCAGAGCAGCACAGAGGCAGCAGCTACGCAGAGTAGTCGAGAGCCCAGCAGGGGCAGCGCAGAAGTAGCAAGAGGCTCGGAGGGCTGACGCAGGCCTAGTTAGGGCAGCGCAACCTAGTCTAGGGTGACGCAAGCCCTTCCTGAGCAGCGTAGAGGTTGACGCAGGCCAGGCAGGCTGATTCAGAGGGCTTCAGAGCAGGCGCTGGGGCTTCCAGAGGCCGGAAAAGGGTATAGTTTTGTAAATCCCATTTGAGAGTGTGAATCAGTCACAATTTTCTGTCTTCGGGATAGAGGTATTGTTGTCGTTTATATTTCTTTGTCGGGTTAACCAGTTTGGTGCCCAGATTTGTTGTACTTATAATCTGCATAATAATAAAAACCCTCGAGAAGCTAGTAGCACCGGTTTTCCTGTATTGGATTTTTCCGGGGACATTTGTCCAGAAAATCCTTGTGTCATTGTCTATGAGCATGTTATTCAGTACTTGATCTGTATGTGTAGGTCGTTAATTGTATTTACTGCGATGTTAATGCTGAATTTTTCAGATTAATAACTTATGTAAGCAGGAGAAGTAAATCAAAATTTCACAGTAAGGTTTCTGTTTAGTAAATTCAGAAAATTTCACATGTTATCAGAGCAATTGCAGATCAAACTGGATCTCTAGCAAGATCTATGTTGCAAAAAGCAGCGACAGCAACAGATAAACCGGTGAGGGAAGCGCATCAACAGAAGGATGCAAAGGCAGCAAGAGCCATGCAGGGGCTGACATAGTCCCAACTAGGTGACGCAGAGTCTTCCAGAGGGACGCAGGAGCAGCCTGTGCTATGCAGAAGCTGCGTGAGCCAGTCTGCTCACGGAAAGGCCAGCTAGGGTGACGCAATCCAGAATCTTATTGCTGTGCAGAGTGCCGTGAACCGGAAGCTGAGTTGCAGATCTTCAGCAGTTGCTGGTGGGGTGAAGATTCTGCCGGTGCAAAATTAAGCCTAAGCTAAGCGGACGAAGAGCGGGAGGAGAACAACTTCTCAGAAGATTTCATTGCCAAAGAAATTTGAAGATCGATCGTAGGGTGATTGAAGAGAGCTGATTCGTTGTTTTTGGCAGATTTCCAAGGAGGAAATCAGTTGTCAGAGGGAGTAGAGGGTGCCTTTCTCGCCAAGGACCCTAGATCTGAGTCTCTAACAGAGAGAGGAGGATTTGTTCCGACAAATTTCTAAGCAGATGGCGCCACATAGACTGCGTGATCAAGATAGGTTGGACGGTATGTCCAATTTGCTATCTGGAAGGCTAGAGTCCTGGTAGTCCTGGAGGCATACAGCTTGAGGGAGCATGTGGAGAAAGTCTTGGCTATGCCGACCAATGCAAAACTCTTGGCAAAGCGTGATGAAGCAGTAGCACATGCTAAGCGCTTCATCACAGACAGGGTAAAAGATCATGTGGTACCACACATAGTCGAGAAGATAACAACTCATGAGATGTGGGAAGCTTTAATCACATTGTATCAAGGGAAATCCGTTCAGAGGAAGATGCTTCTGGAGAACCAATTGAGGTTATTTATGATGTCCAAGGGAGAGGAAATCAATCCTTTCCTATCCAGACTGCAGTCGATCCGAGATCAACTGACTAGCATGGGGGTCAAGGTAGATGATGATGTTATGGTGAGGACTACTCTTAATGCTGTCACAAAGGACTAGGAAACATTTGTCTAAAGTCTTTTGGGCAGAGTGGACCTTCCTAATTGGGACAATATGTGGGCTATCCTCCGATAAGAGGAGATCTGCTGAATGACCAAGAGGCAGTACAGTACCGGTTCGAGCAAGATGAGGAAGGAGGAAGAGGAAGATGCAGCCCTGGCATCAAAGAAGCAGCAAGGGGAAAAGAAGCGTGATCTGTCAAAGATCAAATGTTTCCAATGTGGCGAACTTGGACACTTTGCCAGCAATTATCTTCAAAGGAAGAAGGACAAGGAATCTTCTAGTTCCATGGCTGCTGTAGCAGACGATGGCTCCGATGATGACGTAGCCATGAGTGCTCATGAACCATGAAAGTGGGGCGATATTGATCTGTAGAGTAGCTACAGAGTGTAGGCAGGATCCTTGAGGTGCCCAAACTCTTGGATCACATACGAGCTATGGGAGACTTTAGATGGTAGCCGGACAAGTGGAGTAGTGGGTGCAGAAGATCACGGATGGAGCTAAGGCAGAGACTGACACGCTGAAGAGGGAGCAGCGCAGTGCAGATGCAGCAACAAATTAGAGGGCAACAGTGCAAAGGCAACGCAGAGGAGGTTTGCTTACGCAATGCAGAGTTGCAGCAACGTAGTAGCCTTCAAAGGACAGCGCAGAGCAACAGCCTATGGAGCTTCAGTAATGAGATGCAACCCAACTGACTTGGCTATCAAAGATTGGGTGATGGTCCTTCAGTTGTTTACTCTCAGCAATTGAGTTGCAGTGCAGCAGGTGCCAGCACGATGCAGCAATTTGAGAGGGAGCTGCAGTACAAATGTGGCAGATTCATGGGCAACAATACAAAAGAGCAACAACAACGTAGTGATGAAGGGCAGTGGGCCAAGCATCAATGCAGAGACAGACACCAGAGATCAGAGCAGTGCTTCGGGGTGAAGTGTTTTGCTAGAGCACATTCCTCACTAAGAGGAAGTGTTGAGATTTTGGGGTGTTGGGGTAGCATCGGATGTGCTCTAGCTCCCAAACTTTGTGGAGGGACTAGAGTACATAAGATCTCCAAGACCCAGAAAGTGTTTGAAGAAATTCCATCAGGTTTAAGAGATATTTAATTAATTAATATTTTTAATTAAGGACCCTAAGTCTAACTTAGGAAAATTAAAAGATTAAAGTTAATTAAATTAAACATGTGATGAGAATGACTTAAGTGACGTGGATCAAGCAACTTCTAATCTTAGCCATCGATTAGAGATTAGATCACGATCGTTGGTTTTCCAACGAGAAAGTATAAGAAGAAGGCTTGGGGTCAGTGGGAGAACACACACACTGGCAGAGCACTGAACCTACGCTGAGATTCTAGGGCATGGTTTGCTAAGAATTTCAGAAGTGTTTCAGCTGCAGCGAGGGGCAGTATTGGCGAGGGGGGTGGTCTAGTCCCATGCCAAGAGTACAATGAGGGCAGAGAAGGAGCAATCCAGCGTAGCGCAGAGGCAACATCTATGCAGAGCAACCAAGAGCCCAGTAGGGGTAGCACAGAGGCAGCAAGAGGCCAGGAGGGCTGACGCAGGCCCAACTAGGGCAGCGCAACCCAGTCTAAAGTGACGTAGGCCCTTACTGAGCAGCGCAGAGGCTGACGCTGGCCAGACAGGCTAATGCAGAGGGATTTAGAGCAGCGCTAGGGTTTCCAGAGGCCGGAAAAGGGCCGAGTTCTGTAAATCCCGTTTGAGGGTGTGAATCAGTCATAGTTTTCTGTCTCCAAGATAGAGGTATTGCTATTGTTTATATTTTTCTACCAGGTTAACTAGTTTGGTGCCCAGATTTGTTGTACTTAGAATCTGCATAATAATAAAAACCTCCAGAAGCTAGTAGCGCCGGTTTTCCCGCATTGGGTTTTTTCGGGGACATTTGTCTAGAAAATCCTTGTGTGTCACTTTGTCTATGAGCATGTTATTCAATACTTGATCTGTATGTGTAGGCTGTTAACTGTATTTACTTCGATGTTAATGCTGAATTTTTCAGATTAATAACTTATGTAAGTAGGAGAAGTAAATCAAGATTTAACAGTAGGGTTTCTGTTTAGTAAATTCAGAAATTTTGACAGATCCATCCAGGGTCTACGATTGTGCTTCAATGTTGTTATTTCTCTTTTGGTGAGCAGCCTTGCATGCCATTGGCGAGGGTTTCGGGTTTCTTATGTTAATTATTTTGGCATGTATTATTTGCTGTAATTAATTAAATAAAGTGGCTGCAGTCCCAGATCCAGTTGCGTTCAGTGTTTTGATTGCAATTATTTTTAACTGGAACACCTAGATGTGCCACATCTTTTGTTTTTGGGGATATTACAGTGGTATCAGAGTTGTGAATCCTGCCATGGTCAAAATAGACGAAATCAGATGAAATCTACCCATTGTATTTACCGTGGTATTTACCCATGGTATCCGCCCACGGTATTCTCCTTCGTTTTTCTGGGGAAATTAATAAAATAAAGCTTCTAGAGAGTTCATCAAGCCTATAAAAGGGGGGGATAGGAGCTAGGCATTGAGATCACCGTGAGTTATTTATCTATTTTGTCTTTGTTGAGGACTTGGCAAGGCCAATTCTAGTTTGATCTCAGGGACGAAAACTCCGTGGGAGTAATTTGTGTGGTGGATACATCCAGGGTCTATGATTGTGCTTCAATGTTATTATTTCTCATTTGATGAGTAGCCTTGCCTGCCATTGGTTAGGGTTTCTTATGTTAATTATTCTGGCATGTATTATTTGCAGTAATTAATTAAATAAAGTGCCTGCAGTCCTAGATCCCATTGTGTTCAGTGTTTTGATTGCAATTATTTTAACTAGATCACCTAGATGTGTCAAATCTGTTGATTATTTCAAGATATTACAAAAGCTCTGCATTTTTGGAAAATCTTATCAAATATGAGTTATCAACCAGAACAGTCCTAATTTTTTTATTTTTTTTCCAGCCCAGAAAAAAATCAAACTTTGATTAATTTTTATATCGAAATTTTCATAGTTCTTGTTGTTCAGCAACATTCATCATTTTTTTATAGAAATCATACTACCATATAAATACAAGAAACAAAAGGATAAAATAGTTGCATCCGCAGTTTTTATAAACCAGCTCTATAGCCCCAAAATCAATACCAGTTTTTATAAACTAGCTCTATAGCCCCAAAATCAATACCAAGGATATGTCCTACGCACCAAAAATAAAAGGGACAAGTCTACGCCTGGGGAGGAATTACCTGAATGGTCAAAAATGGTTGGAATTTGGGCAAAAAAATTTCAAAGTATCTGTCATCAGCAGTTTTTGAATCATGTTTTTGACGGTTGAAATAGATTCAGCACCATCCAGTTTTTGAATTATGTTTTTGACAGCTGAAATAGATTCAGCACTATCAAAAACCTATAAGGCAATCAAATATTGAAGTTTGACAGCTATGGTAAAACATAGCTGGAATTTGGGCAAAAAAAATTCAAAAAATCTGTCATCAGCAGTTTTTGAATCATGTTTTTGACAGCTGAAATAGATTCAGCGCCATCAAAAACTTCTGAGATAATCAAAATATTAAAGTTTGATAGCTACAACCTAGATTCACAAAAATTCTTACAAGATTTTATTAAAATCTTGCCAAAATTTCTATAATTTTCATGAAAATAACAGACTTGTTGGATTAAGAGAAATTGATAATAGGCAAAAAAAAAAAAAAAAAAAGAAAAAAAAAGAAGAAGAAGAAGAAAAAGAAAAAGAAAAGAAAGAAGAAGAGAAGAAGACAACGAAATGTAGAGCCTGCCAGCAATTGATCAGCGTGACGACAGTTCTAAACCAATGAGGATAGTGGCCATTGGTTATAACTTATTATACTCGTTTGTTATTAATGAGATTATTGGTAGTGATGGTTGCTTATATATAAGTAATTTTTGCTCAATTTATATTTTAATATTTAACAAAATATTCAAACATTTATTAAATATGCACATAATGTTTAAATATTTAATTCAATATTTCAATATTAAATATAATAATGATCCGTAATTATTACTTGAACTTTTCTTATATCTTCACATATTTGAAATTTAGCTAAATTTTGATTATATTAATTTTAATTTAACTCTTTATTTTTAGCCAGTTTAATTGAATTTTTTAATTAACTATTAAGTTGTAAGTTTGTCTCTAAACAGTAATTATTACTTGAACTTTTCTTATACCTTCACATATTTAGTTAAATTTTGATTATATTAATTTACAGTAATTATTACTTGAACTTTTCTTATACAGCTAAATTTTGATTATATTAATTTTAATTTAACTCTATTTATTTTTAGCCATTTTAATTGAATTTTTTAATTAATTACTAAGTTGTAAGTTTGTCAATGCATGGCACTGTGTAAATGAAATTATGTTTTTAAGAAAATTGTGAACTGATATAGAAAGTGGGAAAACTACATTTATAGTTCTAAATAATTTAGAGCATTCTTACCTTGCAACCAAAGCCTCTAACTTCTACTTGCATAGAAATGATGCAGGATAATATTTAAATTTATTAGGATTAAAATATTTAATAGAAAATTTAAATTTAAAAAAAAAAAAAATCAATAAATATGTAAAAAAAATAAATAAATATTAAGAAATATAACTAATAAATTTGTATAAAAACCAATTGAAATAAAATCAATAAATATCTAAAAATAAAATAAACTTTAAATGTTAAGAAATATAACTAATAAATTTGTAAAAAACCAATTGAAATTTAAATAATAATAGATTAAAGACTTAAATTAATAAATCTGTAAAAAAAATAAAATTTAAATACAAGAAATATAACTAAAAATTTGTAAAAAAACAATTGAAATTTAAATACTAAGAGATTAAAGACTTAAATTAATTTTGTGTATTTCTAAGATAAATATATGAAAATCTCTTTTACAATGACAATTCATGAAATGTTTAAAATCTTTAAAAAATTATAAAATTTTATTTTTTCTATTAAACAAAATTGTTGATACTTTTCTAGTTCATACATATGTAAATGAAAGTATATTTCTAAGTATGAGGGGTTTCTGCAGTGCATTATATTAGATATCAATCTTATATCTATAGTAAAAGTATTTCAATCTTATATCTATAGTAAAAGTATAGTAATTTTTTTTTTTTTTTTGTAAGCTTTTACAAATGATTTCCATTAATAAAAGGAGGTATTACAGTGAGTACATATAGATTTCAAGAGTCCAAAAAGATAATCCTCAGAGAGCATATCTTCAACTAGGTGTGACAAAGGAACACCATTACTACCTGTTCAACTTGGAAACTAAGCATTAAATCAGATATATCCATGGCCATTGCTAGTGTAATTTTACAAAATACAAAAGAGGATGACAAGAGTAGAACCATGCACTTTCGGACTTGGAGAGCATATCTTCAACTAGGTGTGACAAAGGAACACCATTACTACCTATTCAACTTGGAAACTAAGCATTAAACTAGATATATCCATGGCCACTGCCAATATATTTTTACAAAATACAAAAGAGGATGACAAGAGTAGAACCATGCACTTTTGGACTTGCAAACCACTGAATAAATTGGAAAGTGACATCAAGTGAGGAATTATCATAAGCCATCTCGGTGTAAGCAAAATCAAAATTCATGCAACAAGAAAACATTAAAATGTTGAGCACCGATATGCGAGAGAGAATACTGACAACCTCCAAGAGTTCCATGTATGCGACCACCTAAAAAAGGGAGAGCTGAAGTAGTCGAGCATGCATTAGTCTTAAATGATGACTTGAGAAAGAGGAGAGGAGTTTGCTTGTGGAGAGGTAATGGCAAGAGGAGAAGCAATAGATGGGGGAGCGTTTATGATTGCAACGAAGCCATTGAGCTCCTCCATATTAGACTCGAGTTAGAAACCACATACTTCTCCACCCTAGTTAATCTAGACCCAATATCATCCAAGCAAAAGTGGATGTTTCGGAGAATACTTGTGATATCTTCCATCCTTGCAAACGATTATCTACCTGCTTATCTTTGAGGACCATGCATAGGAGGGTATTCGTTTGCTGGTGCACTGCAAGTGAATGAAGAAAGTAGAGTATGTGTTTTCCGAATTTCCTCGAGTCAGGTATCCATTTGAGGCTCATGCCTCCTACCTCTGAATTAGAGAAATATGAATGATCTCCAACTTGCTTTGATTCTAGGTGGAAAATTTCCTTAGTGACGTTAGGAAGGACAAAGTTGGTCACAAACTCTCACCCAAACAACTCACGACATTGAGATGAACCACTCTTACCTCCTCTGTGAATTGGCATTCTATGTTGAGGGACCATAATAACAAAGGGGAATGAATAAAACTCACACAACAGACAAACAAAAAACCCAGGAGGACAAACAAGGAGACAAACTCTCGACTCAAGAAGACTTGTGACAACTAAGAGAACATCGTCTCGAAAATGATACACTAGGAGCAATTTAGCATAACATTGAAGACTGACCCAACTACCTGCCACTGAGCTCCCTTTTATATAGATTGTTACTAGTGGCATTAAACCATGGAACACTCGCCAAAAGGTCAAGCAAACCATAGTCATAAACTCTGAGAACCTTCGAGGGATGTGAAATAAGGAATGACCCCAGAACTTTAATACACTCCCAATCCCAAACATAGAAGGAACCTCAAATTGAATGATACAAGTGATAAAGGAGACCCAAAGTTATAACGCCTTACGAAATTGGAAGGAAAATTATCGTCTTTAAAACGAGATAGAGAAAGTGCTTGGATACCAGACCCCATAAAACAGAACCAGCTACCTGCGGAGTTGGTACCTTGGAGCGTCGAGGTGGGTAGAAGTGCCACCAATTCAAAGTTTGGATAAGTCCATGTGTTATGAAGAAACAATATGAAAAACATTGACCCCCATCGATACTCCCCAAACTAAAGGAAATGACCAAATGACTGTTGTCTTGACACCATAATAGGAGCTAATGAGAAATTGACCAAGGGGAGGAAACAAACATGCCCACATCCAAAGAATACCACAAATAAGGACCAAGAGCAACTTGGTGAGGAGAGTCCCTCTTTGCCACCCCGAGTAATGTTACAATGTCGCCACCGTGGTAAAAAAACCCATGCATTTATAATGGGAGGACAACATCTTATAACCCAAAACTTGAAGGCATTTACCACAGTATGTCAGGTCTAGGAATGGACATGTGTAAGGCCTAACACACACTTTAAAACTCATTCCTCCCATAGATCATGCACTCATCAATGAGTTCACAAAATTGTTTGTCAGGTTCTCTCGAGACAAGGGCCAATTCGCTCTGCGAAACTTGATTCATGTCAACTGCAGAATGATCAACAAGAATATAAAACATAACGTCCTACCTCTTCCCAAATGCAACTACCTTCTCACATTTAACATGAAGGCACTGGAGTTGGTGATTCAAACCCTGGGAATGACCTTTATGCCATGCAACAACGAGGAATAAATAGGTGTAGGGTGTGGCGCACGTTTCAAACATCACCAACCCACACTCCACTTGCGTCCTCAACATGTTAATCAATTATAATTTGTCATTACAGGAGTCATTAATATCACCCCCATTGGGGATACTACCATCCCAGGAATATTTGTCATACTCCAGCCGTTGTGTAATAGAACTTCATCCCTCATATAAGAAACTAACCATTCTTCATCCAAAATAAGCTTTTGATATTGGCACCCCAAATTAGCTAGTGCATTCGCCACCCTATTCCCTTCACGACGCGTGTGTTGAACTACAATATAATCAAACTTGGCTAATTGGTTGTTAATATTGGAAACCACGTCCTCTAGGTGCCAACTATGCACTTTTTTGTGAACAGGTTGTCAAATACATTGAATGCTGACCTGTGAATTGCCATGAACTTGAAGTAATTGAAAACCTCCTCTAACTATAATATGTAAATCTCTTTCAACGGCCAAAAACTCGGCTAAATTGTTGCTTTCCATCCCACACGACCACACGTAGATTTGTAATGGAAAGGAGCTTTCATCTTGAAAAATCACTCCACATCCAATGACTTTGGGGTTTATTTGGAGGCCCCATCAAAACTCAACTTAAGAAAGGAGCTCAGGGGTGGAGAATGAGTTTGCTATATAATGACATGAATCTTGCACCACAAATGAAGAGGAAGTGGACATAGAAGGATCCAATTAAGGTTCTTCAGAATAGACCCCTCAAACTCCTCCACCTAGTATCAATTATCAGCAATCCAAGGAGATGCAATGATAGTTTCCTAGATATTCAAAAGGGTCACCTCTTTAAGGATTGACACTGATCTGTTCTTTGTACCAAAACTCTTGAGATTCCGTTCCTTCTAGATATTCTAAAAGTAAAAACCTAATGCCAACTGTCAAGCACGTGAAATGATAGGGATTTTGAATTTCTGATAGTACCATTCATCCAATAGGACCTCCAAATCTTTGCAAAATGGTCGACTGAAGCCAAACATTTGAGGAAGAAGTTCCCAAATTCCACTTGCAAAGGGACAAGAGAGAAAAATATGCTTTGTTGACTCTTCTGCTTGAAAACAAAGGTGACATAAAGATGGTCCCTCATATCCCTTTCTATGAATATAGTCCCAAGTGAGAAGTCACCCCAAGCAATTGACCACAAAATGTTGAATTTTTTTTCCACCACGAGCCTACCCAAATACAAATCCACAAAACTACCTTTTCCATGGATGAAAAACTGACAATTAAGGAGTAGGCTTCGTTAATAGAGAAAGAGCCAGATGATTGTTGAACCCATCATAAAATATTGTTCTTCTATGAACAACTAATCTTCCTATCCTCCAATGTTATTTGAAACTCCTCCTAGGAATATGAATAGGTGGCTTCAATGGGAGGCCAGTCACTTTTATCTTTCCATCATAGCCATAGCTGGTTATCTTCTAGAGGTTTCCAAAACTCAACCACATTTTCTGCACCCAAAGCCCGAGTTAGGATTTTAATAGGTTGGAAACTTTCTTTCTCTGCCAAACAAGGAAACTAATGTCGGGCATCCTCCCAAAAATACGTTGTCTTCCCTCTTACATCCAATAAATCATACTTATTCACTATTTCTTTGCAATTCTACGCCCAGTTCGAAATGCTCGATCCTTGAATATAAACTTCAAATCGCAACCGCTCCTCCTATGTTTACAAGGGCACACACTTCCCGAGCCAAATGCGCTTCCAAATTTCAAGAGCTCCTTTAACCCAAAGCCGCTAGAATTCATAGCATAAGCTTTACTAATCAATTCTATATCATGTAAACACAACCCACCTACCGATTTAGGTTTGATTAGTTCATCCCATCCTACAAGAGACCAATGTTGTGCTTTAATTGAGCCTCCCCAAAGGAAGTCACACCATAGAGATCAAAGGCAATCACAAACTATTTTTGAAATTGGCATAACCGACATTTGATAGTTTGGCAATGCTTGCAACACTGATTTGGTAAACTCCAGTCTACCTACAAAGTTAAGGGCCCAAAATGTCCAATTGATGAACTTCAATTGAACTCTCTCTATGAGGTCTTCCCAACTTGTTACCCAATTATAATATGAGACCAGAGACACTCCTAAATATTTAGAAGGAAACTGAGCAAGACGAAATCCCAATGTTTGATTCAAGTGAGCCTGAATAGCTTCTCGATAGTTAAAAAATAAGATATTGGTTTTATCATTGTTTACAAATATTCTAGAGGCCTCCATAAAAGTCTGTAAAATGTTTTATATTTCTTTCACTTCCTTTAAAGTGGGCGGCCCAAAGAGAACAACGAAGTCAATAAATTGTTGATGAGTTACAGATAGATCTTCACCAAATAGACGTAGACCATAGATACGGCCCATAGAACATTATTTCTTATACAGTCTCCCAAGCCCTTCCATAGCCAAAATGAAAAGAAATGGAGAGAGATGATCACCTTGCCTCATACCTCTTGAGGAATTGAAGGTAGATGAAGGTGACCCATTAATCAATATAGAGAAGAAGGCAGGTGAGATTAGAGAGCCTACCCATGAAATCCATTGTCCTGAAAATCCAGAAGTCGCTAATACCTGTAACAAATAGTCTCAACTTATCCAATCATAGGCCTTAGACAAATCTAGTTTGATCAACATACATAGACGTTTCATAACCCGTAAGGAGTGGATAATTTCCTGAGCTGCAATTATGCCATCCGTAATTTGTCGACCCTCAACAAAACCAATATGTTATGGGGATATTAAACCTGGAAGTAGGGGCTTTAGACAATTCACTATTATCGTAGAGATAATTTTATATTTTACGTTAAACATGGAAATAAGGTGAAAACCACTGGGATGCTTTGAATGACCACCTTTTGGAATGAGGGTGAAAAACATTACATTACGACTACACATATTGAATGATTTTGTCTCGATTCTTCCACTAGTTCATATATCTCCATACTAAGAAACCCCTAACATGCTTTAAAAAATTCCAAGGTAAATCCATCAGGACTTGGTGACTTATTTCTTGGCATATTCATAACATCCATTTCCACTTCCTGGAACAATATTGGTCTCATTAGGGCAACATTATGATCCCTACTAATAAGGCAAGGGATATGTTGAAGGACAAAATTAATAGTAGATTGCCTCCTAAGAGAGCTCTCAGACAAAATACCCTGATAATAACTCACCGATTCATATTCTATTTTTGGATGGGGGATCCTTCTATTCCCATCAGCTCCAAGAATAGAGAAAATCTTGTTATTACGATGACGTTGTAGCTTAGAATTAAGGAAAATTTTGGAACTCCTTTTTCCCTCCTTAAGCCACTACACCCTAGATTTCTATTTCCATCATTGTTCTAGCTTATGGAGACTCAACCCTTCCTCTATAATGAGTTCATGGGATCTACCCTCCAAGATCATGTGTTGTTGAATCCTTTGCATCTGATCTTCTAGTATAGCCTTATCTTCAAAAATGTTACCAAAGCCTTGCTTGTTCCAGACTTTTATTTGATTTTCTATATAAAGAGTATTTTCATTGAGGTAAGACCAAAATGAAAGTACACTTTACAACCATGTAAATTTGTTAATTACGCATAGCAAATTTGTTAGTTTTTATAAAATTACTTAATATTTTACATGATTATACACATGTAAATTTTTATTTCTAATAAAATTATTTATAAAAAATTAACAACAAAATAAAAAAATAATATTTAAATTCTCACACACATATATATGAAATTTCAACACTGTGTAATGTAATACAAAGAAAACACGCTAAGCCAAATGAAGAAAGTCTAAAGTAATACAAAGAAAAAAGGCTAACCCAGTTGAAGAAAATATACAATGTAAAGTTCTTTGAAATAATTTATAAGAAATTAGATTGGAAGATGCGAGGCATGATATGATCAAAATGAAATAGGTTAAACTAGTGGATGAAAGTGCAAAGTTTTGAGGAATAAGAAATTATAGTGTAAATGGGAATAACTATACTATGATCCAAAGGAAATTCTACCTTTTAAGTTGGAAAAATATGCATACCTTTAAAGCAGACAATAAAACCTGAAAATATAAGGAAATGCAAAAGACCTTTTTGGTTTAGAACTGTTGAGATTTGTGATTTCTTGAAAAGCAGTTGATACGATTTGACAAGATGGATAATGTTTTTGAGAAAGTAATAAGGTCTAACTTGGAAATCTTTCGCTTGTTGAAATGCTAGTATTGGAGACATATTAATTTGATAAGCTTGCTAGGGCGATCTAGATGCAATCATGTCCGATTGCATATTTTCAAACAACAATACCATAATAGAAAACACTAAGGAAATTCATATATATGGAAGTTTCACTTTTGTGCATGAAAAATTTGAAAATATGATAAAGATTAATGAAAATTAAATTGCACATTATTAAGAAAAATGAAATACATAACATTAAAGAAAATCATATTTAAGACGAGATGAAACCAAAAGGAAACTCTTAAATGAATGTAATAAAACTAGACAAACAATGACATTAACGAACTCAACTAAAGATTTAATCAGCCAAGAGGGTTAGCGAACTTTATTAGTTTTCATTAGTGATATATATTTGATACAAAGGTTAAAAGATCATCCTGAAAAAATTGTTGCCAAAATTATGATGCCCATGAATATCGATGAGTGCTAAGGGTTAGTAAACTTTATTGGTGACGTGGGACATTCTATGTTAATAAGAGATCATTCCGTGTTCATAAATCAAGGAACGTGGAACATATTACTTATGTAGATGCTTTTATGACAACTGAAGGAGGGACTTCAAATCTCCTCCCAACCGCTGGCCAATTGCACCATCATTCTCTCTTATAACTGACCACCTTTGAGCAGGATCCAAGGTCCGAGGAACAACTTGAGAGTCAATTTGAAGGAATTAGAGATCTAAAAGGGTCTTGTTTTGATGAGACCAATAAAGTAAGAGGAAATGTGAATAGGCCAGAGGTTTGAGAGATGAGATAGTGTTAGAAAATACAATCGCTACTCCCTCTTTGCTATGAGGCCATGTATTTATGCATTTCAACACTAACATCTCTTTGTCCCTCGGTTCCTTCACAGGGACACCTTGACTCTTTAGACCGTGAAGAGGAAAACATAGGGCCTACTCTACCCAACTGACCTGTCATTATACAAAGCTAGAAATCAGTTGAGTATGTCAACTTAAAAGAATCGACCCAATCACATTAATTAAGACTCATTCAGAAAAGGGGATGACTTGTCTAGTCAAAAAGGGGTTTGGAGTTTAATTCGACAGGGTGTGGTGTGGTTGTTCAGGGAAATAAGCCAACCCGACAATCTACCCCCATACCAAGGATCTGTAAGGAAGTCCAACCTTTAGTTGTTAAGTAAATTATTTTTTAATTAAATAATATCGATTAGTAATTTGGGTTTCGACCAATCATGGTTTTCTCTCTCTCTCCACACTAGGGTGGTTGTCACAACTACATTTAAAATAGAAGGGTAAAATAGGGGGATGCTACAAGCATTACATTAAATTTAATGTTGGTACAAAAAAATTCCACATTGTAAAAATGACAAAAAATGTTCGTATATTTTTTATTCCGATTTCAACACACGTAGGCAATACATCTAGTGACCTAATCTAAACTTATTTCACACCCTAAAACACCAAAATTGTTAACATAGTCACCAATTTTTTTTTATATTTCCAAGGATGTTAAATAAGTAGATCCATTTTAGGCATATGATAATAATATGCAAAGTGGCTATGGTTAGGATTTTAAACTAAGAGCACCTATAAAAATATTTAGTAGTGTGGAAAGTACACATTCAGAAAAACAAATCAAGGTTAGAAATAAATTGCAAATTAAAGGAACCAATGACTAAAATAGATGTGATCGACCATGCATATGCAAAATAGTTCATGGTATGCATAATTGAGGAGTGAAAAGTTAGTGCATAATTTTAACTTAGAGGAGAAAAATGTGCCAAATATTTACCCAACAGATTCAAAAGACACTTATTGGGAAAGAAAGACCACTTAGAGATGATCCAAGTGGAAGACGTGCAAAGGCAAATAGAGTGGTGAGGAACTGTGTGGATTTATCCCAAGAAACAATGTATGTAGAAATAAGAGCACATGTAATTAGTAGAAGTGGAAGAAATAGCGTTCAATAGTTAGACTTTCAAAAGTTAATTTGAGGCGATCAAAATGAAGTTGAAGAGCTCAATATGTACACAATTTGAAGCAACAAAAAGGATGTTGGAGACTCTGATAAGTGGATAATTTGATGTGTCAAAAATGTAATTGAGGATGGGTAGAAAAAGGAAGTTGAGAAATGCAATAGGGAAGCAATTTGAAGGTAAGAAAATAAAGTTAAATATCAGCTAGAAAGCAATTTGAATCAATAAAAAGAGTATGAATTAATATTAGTTTAGAACCAAATCCTTACAATTGTTATTACTCCTCATATTTATCTCTACAATCTATTGTATCACATGTGTAATATCCTTCATGTGTTCTTACACTATCATCAAATATTCGATACACAAACTGCACAACCTTTTTTTGTTGCAATCTCTTTAGTGTCATGTTTGGCCATTGATTGCCTTTTACATTTCCTTGCTCCATGGAGTTTACATTTAATCAATGTGTTTTAATTTCTCATTATAAACAATTATTCCATGTTTTCAAAAAGGTTTGAAGTTAAAACCTATCTTTTCATATTTGTCACTAAACCCTCAACAGTGACCACCTAACTTCTTTCTCTTCAAGTACAATTGTCATTTCTTGAACACTTTCCATTATAGTATGGTCACAAACTCCTTGACTATTGCCCTCAAACATTGCGACATTCTCATTATTCATACATTTCAAATTTGGGCACCAACTATAAACAATGTTTATCTCCTTTTCAAAAGCATACTCAACTTTTTCTCTGTCACTAATCATTCCATATTCTCAATGATCATATTCAATTGCATTTACATCATCTTTGTCTTCCATCTTGAAATAAATTGATACAACACATGTTACGAGAACCAAGAGTTTCCACACACACCTTTGCCAATGCCGCTCTCTTCAATGGTTCAAATTTACTCAAATATTTTCTATTAGAAGCTTCCCCCCTACCCCCTTACATCAAATTACTTTGCATGCCTAGAATCACACACTCTTATTGCTCATACTCGTCTTATTTCACAAAAAAATGGTAACACTCTATTTGATACTATTTTCATCATGCATTCACATGTTTACATTTCATGTACCATTCCTGATTCTCCTTCTCAAGTTGCAAATACCCTTACATTGATTTTATTTTCAACATGCTAATAAATGCTTCACCTTTTATCATTCCTTCTCCCTTCACATATTGTTTCTCTCTTGTCAATAACTCCTAATCTGCTAAGCCTATGTTGAAGCACCTCTTCAAGAGACATTTCCTCCCACTTATCTTCAGTCATAGGCTTCTTTGGTTTTCCTCTCCATTGAATGCCCTCTAATCACCTTCCAAGGCTCCCAAGCACATAAATAATTTTTGCACCTCCTTTCCAACCTTGTTTTCATATGCTTCCACATCATTTAACTTGTGCCTACGACCATTTTATGTTGTATTCTTCTCAGTTCTTAAAATTTTCCTTACATAACCATAGAAAAAATACTCAATTTTTTAATGTTTTCTTCTCTTCAAACAACTCTACTCAACACTTCTTTTTCTAGTAGTGTCTCTTCCTCTAGCATGTCTACCCAACACTCCCCTCGCTAGGGTGCTCTCAACACATTCTCCTTGCTTTGATACCATTTGATGCAAGTAGTCAACATACACTAGTGCAATTGTAACAACCTATGGCCATGCAATGTAAGAGTGCACAACAAAATGATGGAAAACACAACTTGATGATTAATAAATCTACTCATTGTTAGATATTCCACATCTATTATTTTATTATGCATCATCAAAGTGCCAACAACAACCACATTTCATTACTACCAATAAATTCCAAGGACCATATCAATATTTTCCCACCATGTCATAGCCTCTATCTTCCATTACAACTCTATTATATGGTACAATCAAGGCAAACCATTAACATTATTACACAACTAATCTAAAAACTGGAACAATTCAAAAGTAGTGATTTTGTAGCCCATGTCACATAGTGGTCAACATCTATCAAAACCACAACCAACAATATCACCAACATATTCTTGGCCTTGGATATCTCTAATATACGGTATACTTTCTTGCATTGTGAATGCAACTGATATTGTCAAGCTACAAAAGGCCCCATTCTAAAACTTTAAATATTGAGCTAATACCCCAAGTTATGCTCTCTTGAGCGAGTCTGTGTTACCTTCAAATGAGTTTGAATGGTCATTTTATAGCCTCTAAATCTTTGGAAGTTCATTGATCATAATGACCATGTCATTAGATCTACCACATTTCTTATTAATCATAATTGAGCATATTAATCGGTGCACTGATGACTAATCATTTTCAACTACATGTAATTTAAACCAAAAACCTCTTATATTTATCTAATAATTCTTTGTCTCATAATTCTTTTCCCCTTTGTTAATCATAAAACTCAACTCAATTAACTACAAAATAGAAGAAAAATAATTTTAAATAAACTCATATAAATGTCTTTATCTCTCACACAAATACATATAAATATGTCTGCAAATCCGAATAAAAAATATATCAATATATGCCATTTATGAATGAGAATAAAAATTCTTTAAATTTAATACTAACAATATTTAACTCTTTCTTTGCATATAAATTTTATTTTTACAATTGATTAATACATTAATAATTTTAATAAATAATTCCATTTTATTTAAATTGATAAATTACTACAAATATTTTATTTAAATTAATATTAATTTTATAATTATAATAATTTAAAATATGAAAATTTTAATTATTTTTTAAATTTTATAATTATAATTATTATTATTATTAAACTGTGCCTAAGTCTATACAAGACCATATATCATTATTATTATTAGTGTGTCTATACATTCTCTAAGAAGGTGTAACTCCACAATTGGTTTAAGTTACTTCAATCAGACACTTTATGTCTGTACTTAAACGTTTTGGAAAGCTCTGTAAAGGTTTTTGATAACATTACAACTAATTTGCTCTACTGTTACGCTATGTGAAGTCAAAAATATGCATTTTTAATCAGTTTTATTTTAAAATTTTGGATGAAATTTGAATATCTTGAGTTATTGTTGACCTCCGAATGTAAATTGATAGAAATTTGACAGAATTATGAGTGATTTTTTTTCTTTTTTCAAATGGCTCTTTTATGTTGAAGTTGAATTTTTTTTTGAATGAAATATTAAATACTTCGCATTATCATTGACCTGTGTACGCAAAGGGATGGATGCAAGCACTGTTAGACGAGCTGAGTGAATGCTTTGTGAGAATGTATTTAGACTTGGAAAGTGCAAATTATGGTTTCCTACGCAAGTTTACAATCGGCAGGTGAGGACTAAATTTTGCCACAAACTCTTAGTAGAATGAGAATTTATCATATACCATGAAATTATGCCACAAACTCCAAGTGAGATTATCATATATACTGCCCATACATTGCCTTCAATGAATGGTTCTATTTGGAGGTCACCTGATTGCCTTTTGTGGATGATTTTATCACCTGTTTCATCTGTTTATGTGCCATCTTTGAGAATTTAGTTGCATTCCCCTGTGAATATGTAACAGGTAAATTTTAATTTGAAAGAATTTCACAAACTATAGTATGTAGTTCCATTCCTGTGATGGTTAAATTTTAATTCGAAAGTATTCGTTTTTGTGAAACGGTATATCAAGCTTTTGTTCTCACTGTTTCGGCACTTACTCATCATGGAGTTTTTTTTGAAGTTAGAAACCATTTGTTTCTATCCTAATAATGGGTGAAGTGCTTAATAATGGGTGGACCCCTTGTACCATGCGCAGAGAGCCCAGAGCCCTGGTTCTATGCCCAACTCTTTGCAACCCACCACAGCTCCGGTAAGGTCTTGATTTGCTCTTCCGTGATCCTAATCTTCATCAATTTTCCCCTCCATTGATAGCATGAAACAACCTTACCTTCTTACCCTTATAATTTACTTAAGTGTTTCCTTATTACTTGCTACTTAAGCCAATTCCATGGTGTTTATTTTGGAAGTGTTCACCATTACCATTATTAGGGGAGAAACTCTCTAATAATGGGTGAAATGTTCGCCCGAATTATATTCAGGCAAATACCAATGTTTTTTTTAGAAGATCTCCATTATCAGGGGAAAACTCTCTTGCTAATAGATGAAATATTTGCCCCTATTAATTGATGAATTGTTCACTGAAACGTCATCGAAACAAAACTTTGATACATTGTTCGACGTGTAGAAATTTGGTGTAGAATTGCAACTTATTTAGAAATTAAACTAAAATCAAGAGACACAATTACACTCTACTACTTTGTGGAAAGTAATTCACAATTTAGAACAACATGCGCACACATGCATCAATCAAATTCAGAAGTACACAAATGTTTCTAGGGAAAACCAACTCGTAAAAACCCCTCAAGCCTTTTTGCATTAATCAATTGAATAGAGAAACTATTACAATGGCATGCTCACTCTAAGAATCACATACAAATGAATAATTGTTCTCACTGTTGAGTGAGAAGCTCTGACCCAGACCTAGTCTATTTATGCTCCCACCTAGCCTCCTATTTCCTTGCGCAATTCTTGAGGAAATTGGCCCCTATTCTTTAGGAATTTCCTCCAAATTGATTGCGCAATTCCCAATGATTGATCACCTGATCTCATGCAACACCTGCATACTCAAACTAGTTTACAACTAATGTTACAATGCTTTGGAATCTCCACCACAACTGAGCAATTCTAGTTTACAACTAATGTTACAATGCCTTGGAATCTCCACCACAACTGAGAAATTCAAATTCCTTGCATGCATGAGCTATTTTTGGTTAATTGAACAACTAACTAGATGATCTCAGAGTTAGACGGTTGTCCCACTACACAAATGACCTCCAACTAGTTCTATTAACTTTTAGAACTAGTTTAAATAAGTGAAAGTAAAAATCACTGAACTGCATTGCTATAAATTAGCAATCGACACATGTAAACTGAACTCCAAGCCCACTAACTCAAATTTGTTGATTTGAATGAGTGAGAAGAATCATGTGATCAGGGGCTCAAAATTATGCAAAACAATGAAAGTTGTCGGAATGGTGTGGAACCCAAATGACCGCGTATATCTCGTTGTTCTGAATCCGACGCAACTTGTTTTGCAGAAAATCAGCACCGTATGCTCTCGAAATCACGTTAAGTTCGTTTTCCCAAACAAGCAAAATTTTCAAAAAAATGACAACTGACTGTGTATTTTGGGCCAATGGAAGGCTGCCACGTGGCCTCTTCTAGTTGGTTGAAATTATTTTTTAGGCTAATATGGCCTCGCCACTTGTTTGAATTCTATTGGTTCTGTGTGGGCGAATTTTTATTGGTTTGTAGGTGGCCAACAACATGCTGCCATGTGGCCTCATTTTTAACCATATGCACATGGTTAATTAATTATTATTATTATTATTATTATTAATTTTTTTTTTTAATTTAAAAAATTTCAGATCACAGGGCCGCGCCTTTGGTCTCCGGATGTGGGTCATATCCAATGTGATATGAGGGGGTGCGGGGGGGGAATAGAGTGGGGAGGCTAAGCCCTAGCTCCTTCCCCCAAACCTCCATCATAATAAAGTTTAAATGGCGTTTTGAATGTATAGTTTAACAAGTAACATGTAGCCTGATCGGCGAAGACTTGGCATTTTTTGGAAAGAGGTCACGATTTCGAATCCCATGGAGGTGCATTAGTGGAAAAATTAATGGTCCGGAAATTTCACCACAAATTTCATGAAATTGTTGCTCTGTTAGCACAATTCAGGATAAATTTGTATGCCTGGTCTGAATTTTTGTGAATTTGTGGTGCAATTAGTGCCAAAACTTGGGGAAGCCATAACTAATTCAGTTTTTTACCAAATTCGGAACAAAATGAGGCTGGACATACATTTTTTGGCATTCTGGAGCTAATGGAACATGTTTAAGAGCTGTTTGAGCATTTTAAATGTATTTAATCACACTTTTGAGCATAATTGAAGGGAGCCAAGCCATTGGAAGTTGGACCAAGGAGACATAGCCCAAGAGGGGTGAACTCCTTCATCAAGTGTTTTTGTGTTACTGTTTATGGTGATGTTCATTTCTGCTATACGATGATATTCTGTAGAAATTATATAACTAAAGTGTTATACATCCAATATTCTCCTGATCACACACTATTTGACTTCATGCACAATACAAAATCTCTTTCACTATTGATCATTACTTGCGGAAATTAAATCAATTGCATGCACACATTGAAACCATAAAAATTCACACATATGAACACAATGTTTTAACGGGAAAGCCTGAAGCTAAAAACCCCAACTATACGTATATATAATATATGTCATAGAATCATGTAACAATCCTCATACAAAGTGATCATATCAAGCTCTTAGTACAATACAATCGCTACACTAATAAGACGATCTAGCAAATCCATGCACCGATATTTGCCACTGCCTTTGCCTCTATTGTGAAATCCTGTGAATATTAGCTCTGAATGAACTCGAATTGGTCCAGCCTTGCTCACGCAATCCTCATTGGCATCTCCAATCATTGTGTGTTGCAAATCATGCAACACTATAGTCACAACTGATAGTCAACCTGCTCTTTCACCTACCTCTCCACTGGTCTCCACTGAAACTGTCCATGCACTGTAGTTAACTGATGTATTCTTCAATTGATTAATGAGTTAATATTTAGTGAATTAATTATTAATTAATTCACACCACTCTCACTAGTGTATCAATCAGTTAGACTAGATACAACTAGCTCAACTGTGTCTAACTGAGTTAAGCTGAACACAACTCCACCAACTACTTCTACAACTCCACCAAACTCTGTCACATGAGTTCTAACTGAAGTCTCCATGCAATAGCTCCACTTAACCCTCGGGAATAGCGTAATTCCTTCTGTCAGCTCCTGTGCCACATCTGTGCACTTAACTGAAGTGCTCCAAGAGAATAAGATAATGTTTATAGTCCAAATATTATTAAGAGCTAATAATATTCGACATATCTATTTTTAGACTGGAAATCTAAAAATATATTCCGCCCAGTATGTCTAAAAATATAAGTCCATATATTTTTCCAACTTGACCAACCATCCACAAATAGCATCCTGCAACTCATAGAATATGATTGACATGTCTAAAAATAAACTTGCACCAAAAATAGCCGGCGGGCCCACTTAGTGAAGGCGACTCTTTTCACTAAGCTCATCATCTTGTTGCAATCTCAACACTCCCTCTCAACAAGACAGGGATTATCTACCACCCCGATCCTACCTCTATGGTATTCGAATTTGCTCCTGGTGAGCGCCTTCGTCAAGATATCAGCATCATGATCCTCCGTAGGAATGTAAGAAAGTAACATGATCTTCCGCTACACACAATCTCTGATATGATGATACCGGATGTCAATGTGTTTAGATCTATTATGAAATACTGGATTAACCGAGAGTTTGATGCAACTATGATTATCACAATATATCACAGTAGGATCTAAGTGTGAACCGAACAACCCGACCAAGATCTTCCTCATCCATATAGCCTCGCATGCATCCAAACTTGTTGCCATGTACTCGGCCTTCGCTGAAATGAGTGCCACGAATCTCTGCTTCCTGCTGTACCAAGAAATTGCTGTCGACCCGATACCAAAAATCCCTCCAGATGTGCTCTTTCTGTCTGTTGGGCTCCCTGCCCAATCTGCATCCGTGAAGCCATGTAGCCTCACCTCATCCGAATGTTTGTACCATAATCCATATCCTGATGTGCCTTTGAGATATCTCAATACATGCTTCCCCGCCTTCCAAAAGAGCTTGGTAGGCTTAACCATAGCTTGTGAAAGCTGGTTAACAACACAACATATGTCCAGTCATGTATTGACTAGATACATGAGCGAACCAACCAACTGTCGATAAACAGTGGCATCCACTACCTCTGCCGATGTAGCATCCTCTTTCCTCCAACCACGAGGAAGAGGAGTGTCAATAGGCTTGTAGTCTTGCATGTTGAACTTCTCCAGTATCTCCCAGGCATACTTGCCTTGAGACACAAACAATCCATCACTGCGCTGCCAAATTTCCAATCCCAGGAAATAATGAAGGAGGCCCAAGTCCTTCATCTTAAACTCTTTTTCAAGATAAGCCTTGCATGAGAGTATCAACTGTTCATCACCCGTCAGAATCAAATCATCTACATAAAGTACAATGATCAGAAACTTACCCTCCACCACAATGTTGAAAATGCAGCAAGATGATGGAGCTTAGTGAAATGAAGTCGCTTTCACTAAGTGGGCCCGCAGGCAAATTCTGGCGTAAAATCTATTTTTAGACTATGTCTATTTTTAGACATATGGAGCATGGTTCGGGGATTCTAGTTTGAGATTCTTGAAGTATGTGTCATGTTGGTAAAAATAGATGAGACTCTATTTTTGAGGTCAAAGAGGTCGAAGTCTATTTTTAGACTGCCTCTCCTTAAAACAGGGAAGTCAAATATTATTTACCCTTAATAATATTTAAACTATAAACTTCAGTTTACTCTCTTGGAGCACTTCAGTTCGAGCTACAGAAGTGGCTCATGCATCTGACAGAGGAATCACGTGGTTCCCAAGGGTTTGATGGCATCATGCATGGTTGACTTCATTTGGACTTCAGTGGCAGAAGTTTGGAGGAGTTAATGAGACAGATAGTGGAGTTGTGTTCTGTTTATTTTAGTTGAACTAGTTGAGATTAGTTTAACTAGCTAATCAATTAGTTAGGAGTGGAGTGAATTAAATATTATTTAATTCATTAATTAGTAACTCATTATTCAACTCAAGAACACATCAGTTCACTACAGTGCATGATCAGTTCAGTGGAGACCAGTGAAAGAGGTAGATGAAAGGGTGGAGTTAGCTATCAGTTGTGACTATACCGTTGCTATTTGCAACACACAGATAGGTGGAGTAAGCCCATGAGGATTGTGCAGTTCAGGCTGGTGGTTTATCTATATAAAGAGGCCATCCCATAGCATTGAAACACGCAATAGAGGCAAGGCAATTGGCGGTGAGTTTTGAACCAGTAACTTGTTCAAAACTGAGCTAGATTATGAGTAACTGTATGAGAAAGTACTGAGTACTTGTGAGGAGTATTGTACTGAGTTTGTTACTTGATTTCTCCATTATAATATACACAATAGCTGCGGGGTTTTCAGCTATAAGCTTTCCCCATACATACTGTGTTAATGTGTATGATGATTTGATGTGTTATCGCTTGATTTTATTTCCGCATGTTTGATGATCTGAGTGGAAGAGATTATGTGTTGCATATAAATTCGAATTGTATGTGATCAGGATAGTCTCGGTGGATAATTAATTATTATTTAGAAAATTTCTACATGGTATCGAAGCTATTGAAGCAGAGATTGATCATCACAGTGATTACAAACTTATTTCGAAGAGACGTAGTCTCAGATGCGCGTAGCCTCCTGATTCCATCTTTCTTCTAAAGTGAAAGGTCCGGTAAATGCCCTGGCAATGATTCGTGCTAGAAATAATTTGTTCTCACATATCTAGAGCGGTTGAGCTTTGAGGTGGAATTCGAATTTTGCAGCAGTTTTGTTTTCTTGGTGCCGTTGTTGAAAATGTCTTTCAACGGTTTGCGACTCGAATATGCTCTTGAAGGCAGTTCGAATTATGTTGCATGGAAGGATCGCATGGAAGCAATATTAGAAGATAATGGTCTCAAGGAGTTCGTAGATACGGATGTCCAAAAGCCCACTGATCCTGCTGAAGTCGATGCATGGCAAAAGAAGATGGCGAAGTGTCGAAGGATCCTGTTGGAGGGCGTCAAGGATCATATTGTATCCAGCCTGCATGGAAAGGCTACTCCATATTTAATGTGTAAAGCTTTGACGGATCTATTCCAGAGTAAGAGTGACCAAAGGAAGCTAGCACTCAAAGATAAGCTCAGGAACATCAAGATGGAGAAAGGCGACAGTATCGCCAAATACCTCACGAAGTTCACTCAGTGCAGAGATGAGCTAGGAAGTGTGGGGGTGACTGTCGAAGACAAGGACATGGTCGACCTGGCTCTCCTTGGTCTTCCGAAGGCTTGGCACTCATATCAAGATAGTGTCAATGGTCGAGAGAAGCTGCCGGGATGGGAGCGCCTTTGGGCGGATCTCATGCAGGAGGAGATAAGGAGGACTACTCGAGATGGATCTTCATCAAAGGGAGCTGATGAAGAAAACTGCGCTTTGGTGTCCAAAGCAAAGAAGGGGAAGGGAAAGAAAACCTCTCATTCTGGTGCAAAGGGCAAGAAGCAGGATATGGCGAAAGTGAAGTGTTTTCACCGCCATGATCACGGACATTATGCTACCAATTGTCCAAAGAAGAAGAAGAACAAGCAAGCGGGAAGATCTGCAGATGGAGAAGCTTTGGCTTCACAGTTCGAGCTTGAATTTTCACCGATCGCATGCTTGGTTTCAAGTGTGTTGGGATCGGTGTGGTTCTTGGACAGCGGTGCGTCATTTCATATGACGGGAGATCGGGATTTGTTCTCAGATCTGGAGGACAAAGATTTGGGTGTGCACATCGAGATGGACGATGATGGTAGATACAGTACGACTGGTATCGGTACCATATCCTTTCAGAAGGAGTCTGGTAAACCCTTTGTATTGAAGGATGTCATGCATGTACCTGGATTGAAGAAGAACTTGATCTCTGTGGCGATGCTGGAGGATAAGGGGTATGATGTGGTCTTCAGCGAAGGAAAATCCTTCCTGCGCAGTAAGACTACTGGAGAGACCCGGAAGATAGGGGTTCGAACCAAGAACCTTTATCAGTTGCAGGTAGATGGCTGCGCAGCTATGGCATGCAAAGTGGGAGAAGTGGTGAGTCGGGATGATGAGGGCGAACTGTGGCACAGGAGATTGGGCCACCTTCACCATGGAGCTTTGAAGATTCTGCAGCAGATTTCTACTGGGCTTCCTAAGGGCACCCTTGCGTAGTCAGATCAGTGCAAGGGGTGTACTTTAGGGAAGTATGTGAAAGCCACCTTTCACGAGAAGGATAGTCGCGCCACGACGATCCTTGAGAGAGTTCACACAGACGTGTGTGGTCCTTTCTCAGTTGCTTTGACAGCAAAGCACAAGTATTATGTGATATTTGTTGATGATTTCTCTCGAAAGTGCCGGATCTTCTTCATGCAGAAGAAGAGCGATACATTCGCGAAGTTCTGTGAGTTTAAAGCACTGGTCGAGAAGGAGTCGGGGAAGAAGGTGATTGCTCTAAGGAGTGATAACGGTGGTGAATTCATCTCGGCTGAATTCAAGGAGTTCTGCAGCGCAGAAGGGATTCGGAGAGAGCTCATCGCACCCCATAACCCACATCAGAACGGGGTGGCTGAGCGGAAGAACAGAACGATCGTGGGTGCTGCACGGGCGATGTTGCATGATCAGGGCCTACCCCTTCACTTGTGGGCTGAGGCATGCAATACAGCAGTGTATGTGCAGAACCGTTGTCCTCACAAGGTTCTTGGCATGAGTACACCGGAGGAGGCTTATTTTGGCAAGAGGCCTGATATTTCCCATTTGTGGATTTTTGGTTCTCCTGTCTACATGCATGTGACGAAGGATGCGAGAAGGAAGCTGGATCCAACTGCCGAGGTTGGAATGTTTGTGGGGTACACTGATACACCTTACAACTACCGGGTATATTTTTCAGACAATCGCAAGACTGTTGTGTGACGAGATATAAAATTTCAGGAGGAGAAAGCCATGCAGTGTTCGCTTGAGAGGGAGATACACTTGCATGCAGATGAGGAGCTGTTAGTTCCTAAGGAGGAGCTTCCGGATGTGGATCAGCCACAAGAGGAGGTTCAGGAGGTGGAAGAAACCACCCAGGCAGCGCCAACCATCAGAGGGCGCATGCGCACTACAGAAGCTGAGCGACTGGCTCGGGATGCAGAGAAGGTTGTAGGACCACCCACAGCACAGCGCAGACAGAGACAGTCACCGGATCGGTACACTGGATACATGGCTCTTGTGAGTCAATGTGTTGTGACGGAGCCATCCTCTTTTGAGGAAGCCATGGAGGAACCCGCATGGGTTGATGCCATGATCGAAGAATATGATTCGATCATCAGGAACAGTGCATGGGAGATTGTCCCAAGACCGGTTGGGAAATCAGTGGTAGGTTCGCGATGGATCTACAAGGTGAAGCAGGCGGCTGACGGGAGTGTGGAGAAGTACAAGGCGAGATTTTTTGCCCGTGGCTTCTCACAGATCGAGGGGATTGACTATGAGGAGACTTTTGCACCTGTCGCAAGGTACTCTTCCATACGGACGATCCTTGCTCTCTCAACGCAGATGGGGTGGCACATTCATCAGATGGATGTGAAGACTGCGTTCCTCAATGGAGTTATTGAGGAAGAGGTGTACATAGAGCAGCCTGAAGGTTTTGAGATCTTCAGCAGTGAGTCGCATGTGTGCCGACTCAAGAGAGCACTGTATGGGCTGAAGCAAGCACCTCGTGCTTGGTACACTCTGATAGACAGCTACTTCACCGGGCTTGGATTCTCCAAGAGTGAGGCGGATCCAAACCTGTACCAGATTGTGGTGGAGGGGAAGCTGTTGATCATCGTACTGTATGTAGATGATCTGATTTTGACTGGCGACGAGCAGTTGATACTTTCATGCAAGGAGGATCTCGCACGAGAGTTTGAGATGAAGGACCTGGGCATCCTTCATTATTTCCTGGGATTGGAGATTTGGCAGCGCAGTGGAGGACTGTTTGTTTCTCAGGGCAAGTATGCCCGGGAGATTCTGGAGAGGTTCAACATGCAAGGCCGCAAGCCTGTTGACACTCCTCTTCCTGGTGGTTGGAGGAAGGAGGATGCTACTTCAGCGGAGGTAGTGGATGCCACTGTCTATCGACAGTTGGTGGGGTCGCTTATGTATCCGGTCAATACACGACCCGATATATGCTATGCAGTTAACCAGCTTTCGCAAGCTATGGTTAAGCCTACCAAGCTCTTTTGGAAGGCAGGCAAGCATGTATTGCGCTATATTAGAGGCACATCGGGATATGGTCTATGGTACAGACAGGAGGATGGAGCGAAGCTTTCTGGCTTCACTGATGCAGATTGGGCAGGGAGCCCAACGGACCGGAAGAGCACATCCGGAGGAGTTTTCAGCATTGGGTCGACAGCAGTTTCCTGGTACAGCAGGAAGCAGAGATCCGTGGCACTCAGTTCAGCAGAGGCCGAGTACATGGCAGCTAGCTTGGCTGCATGCGAGGCTATTTGGATGAGGAAGATCCTCGCAGGATTGTTCAGGTTGCATTTGGAGCCTACGGTGATCTACTGTGATAACCAGAGTTGCATTAAACTCTCGGCTAATCCAGTATTTCATGATAGGTCCAAACACATCGACATCAGGTACCATCATATCAGAGATTGTGTTCGGCGGAGAATCATGATGCTTTCATATGTTCCCACGGAGGATCAGGATGCCGACATCCTGACGAAGGCGCTCACCAGGAGCAAGTTTGAATTCCACAGAGGCAGGATAGGGGTTGCGGATAATCCATATCTTGCTGAGAGGGAGTGTTGAAAATGCAGCAAGATGATGGAGCTTAGTGAAATGAAGTCGCCTTCACTAAGTGGGCCCGCAGGCAAATTATGGCGCAAAATCTATTTTTAGACTATGTCTATTTTTAGACATATGGAGCATGGTTCGGGGATTCCAGTTTGAGATTCTTGAAGTATGTGTCATGTTGGTAAAAATAGATGAGACTCTATTTTTGAGGTCAAAGAGTTCGAAGTCTATTTTTAGACTGCCTCTCCTTAAAACAGGGAAGTCAAATATTATTTACCCTTAATAATATTTAGACTATAAACAGCAGTTTACTCTCTTGGAGCACTTCGGTTCGAGCTACAGAAGTGGCTCATGCATCTGACAGAGGAATCACGTGGTTCCCAAGGGTTTGATGGCATCATGCATGGTTGACTTCAGTTGGACTTCAGTGGCAGAAGTTTGGAGGAGTTAATGAGACAGATAGTGGAGTTGTGTTCTGTTTATTTTAGTTGAGCTGATTGAGATTAGTTTAACTAGCTAATCAATTAGTTATGAGTGGAGTGAATTAAATATTATTTAATTCATTAATTAGTAACTCATTATTCAACTCAAGAACACATCAGTTCACTACAGTGCATGATCAGTTCAGTGGAGACCAGTGAAAGAGGTAGATGAAAGGTGGAGTTAGCTATCAGTTGTGACTATACTGTTGCTATTTGCAACACACAGATAGGTGGAGTAAGCCCATGAGGATTGCGCAGTTCAGGCTGGTGTTTTATCTATATAAAGAGGCCATCCCATAGCATTGAAACACGCAATAGAGGCAAGGCAATTGGCGGTGAGTTTTGAACCAGTAACCTGTTCAAAACTGAGCTAGATTGTGGGTAACTGTATGAGAAAGTACTGAGTACTTGTGAGGAGTATTATACTGAGTTTGTTACTTGATTTCTCCATTATAATATACACAATAGCTGCGGGGTTTTCAGCTATAAGCTTTCCCCATACATACTGTGTTAATGTGTATGATGATTTGATGTGTTATCGCTTGATTTTATTTCCGCATGTGTGATGATCTGAGTTGAGTTAAGTGGAAGAGATTATGTGTTGTGTATGAAGTTCAAATAGTATGTGACCAGGATAGTCTCGGTGGATAATTAATCATTATTCAACAAATTTCTACACACAATCTGGTATAGGTTCAGATCCGCCTCACTCTTGGTAAATCCAAGATCGGTGAAATAACTGTCTATCCGTGTGTACCAAGCACGAGGTGCTTGTTTCAACCCATACAACGCTCTTTTGAGCCTGCACACATGAGACTCGCTGCTAAAGATATTGAAACCTTCGGGCTGCTCTATGTACACCTCCTCCTCAATGACTTTGTTGAGGAACACATTCTTCACATCCATCTGATGAATGTGCCATCCCATCTGCGCTGAGAGAGCTAGGATGCTCCGTATGGAAGAATACCTTGCCACAGGTGCAAAGGTTTCCTCATAGTCAATCCCCTCAATCTATGAGAAGCCCCGAGCAAAAAATCTTGCCTTGTACTTCTCGATGCTCTCGTCAGCAACTTTCTTCACTTTGTAGATCCATCTCGAACCTACCACTGATTTCCCTTCCGGCCTTGGGACAATCTCCCATGCACTGTTTCTGACAATCGAATCATACTCTTCCACCATGGCATCTACCCATGCAGGGTCCTCCACAGCTTCCTCGAAAGAGGATGGCTCTATCACGATACGCTTGCCCATCAGAGCCATGTATCCAGTATATCGGTTAGGTGGCTATCTCTTTCTGTGCTGTGATGTAGGTGCTCCTACAATCTTCTTTGCATCAAGATTTAGTCGCTCAGCTTCTGTAGTGCGCTTCCACCCTCTGATGGTTGGCGCTGCATGAGTGGTTTCTTCCACTCCATGAACCTTCTATTGTGGCTGATCCACATCCTGAGGCTCATCCTTAGGAAATAATAGCTCCTCATCTGCATGCAAGTGTGGCTCCCTCTCAAGTGAACACTTCATGGCTTTGTCCTCATGAAATTTGATTTCCCGTCACACAACAGTCTTCCAACTGTTTGGCAAATACACACGATAGTTGTGGGGTGTTTCTGTGTACCCCACAAATATCCCAACCTCTGCGGTCGGCTCCAGCTTCTTCCTAGAATCCTTCGTCACATGAATGTAAACAGGTGAGCCAAAAATCTTCAAATGAGAAATATTAGGCTTCTTACCAGAAAACGCCTCTTCGGGTGTACTCATGCCAAGTACTCTGTGAGGACAACTGTTTTGCAAATAAACCTTAGTATTGCAAGCTTCAGCCCACAAGTGTATGGGAAGGCCCTGATCATGCAACATCACCCGTGCAACACCCACGATCGTTCTGTTCTTTCGCTCCGCGACCCCATTTTGCTGTGGGTTATGAGGCGCTATGAGCTCTCTTCAAATTCCTTCTGCGCTGCAAAATTCCTTGAATTCGCCAGAGATGAATTCACCACCATTATCGCTCCTAAGAGCCTTCACCTGCTTCCCCGACACTTTCTCCACCAGTGCCTTAAACTCACAGAACTTTGATAATGTCTCGCTCTTCTTCTACATGAAGATGATCCAACACTTACGAGAAAAATCATCAAAAAATATCAGATAATACCTGTGCTTTGCTGTCGAAGCTACTGAGAAAGGTCCACACATGTCTGTGTGAATTCTCTCAAGGATCGTCGTGGCACGACTATCCTTCTCATGAAAGGTGGCTTTCACAAATTTTCCCAAAGTACATCCCTTGCACTAATCTGACTGCGCAAGTGAGCCTTTGGGAAGCTCGGTAGAAATCTACTGCAAAATTTCAAAGCACCATGGTGAAGATGGCCCAATCTCTTGTGCCATAGCTTGCCCTCATCCCAGCTCACCACTTCTTTTGCCTTGCCTACGATTGCTGCGTAGCCATCTACCTGCAACTGATAAAGGTTCTTAACTCGAACCCCTATCCTCTGGCTTTCACCAGTTTCCTTACTGCACAGGAAAGCCTTTCCCTCACTAAAGACAACATCATATCCCTTATCTTACAACATCGCCACAGAGATAAGATTCTTCTTCAATCCTGGAATATGCATGACATCCTTCAAGATGAAAGGTTTGCCAGAATCCCTCTCAAAGGAAATGGTCCTGATACTAGTCGCACTGTATCTACCATCATCGCCCATCTTGATGTGCACTCCAAGATCCTTCTCATCCAGATCAGTAAACAAATATTTGTCTTCGATCATATGGAAAGATGCACCACTGTCAAGAAACCACACTGAACCCATCATACTTGAGACCAAGCATGCGATCAGTGAAAAATCCAGCTCAAACTACGAGGCTAAGGCCTCTCCAGCTGCAGATCCAGCAACTTGCTTACTTTTCTTCTTCTGTGGACAATTAGTGGCGTAATGTCCGTGTTGGTGACAGTGAAAGCACTTCACCTTGGACATGTCCTACTTCTTGCCTTTCGCACTGGATTGAGAAGTATTCTTCTTGCTCTTCCCCTTCCTTGCTTTGGCAGCCAAAGCGCAATTTTCTTCATCTTCATTCTTCGACGAAGATCCATCCCTGGTACTCCGCCTTGTCTCCTCCTGCACAAGATCCGACCAAATTCGCCCCCATCCCGGCAGTTTCTCCCGACCATTGACAGAGTCCTCATAGGAATTCCAACTCTTCGAAAGCCCAAGGAGAGCCAAGCTCACCAAGTCCTCTTCATCTACAGTAAACCCCACACTTCCCAGCTCATCCCTGCACTGGAAAAACTTCGTGAGGTACTTGGGTAGACTGTCGCCTTTCTCCATTTTTATTTTCCTGAGCTTATCCTTGAGCGCCAACTTCGTCTGGTCGCTCTTGCTTTGGAACAAGTTTGTCAAAGCTTTCCACATCAAGAATGGAGAAGCTTTACCATGAAGGCTGGACACTATGTGATCCTTCACACCTTCCAACATAATCCTTTGACATTTTGCTGTCTTCTTTTGCCATTCGTCAAGTGCAGCAGCATCGCTAGAAGCAGGTTTTGGAATTTCTGCATCTATGAACTCCTTTAACCCATTAATCCTCTAGCACCGCCTCCATCCTGTCCTTCCATGAAATATAATTCGCGCTGCCCTCAAGGGCATACTCCAATCGCAATCAGTTGAAAGACATCTCAACTTCGACACCAAGAAAACACTACTGCAAATTCGAATTCCACCAGCACAAAACTCAACCGCTTTAATGATTTGCAATTGCTCCAATGATCAATATCGCTATGATACCATGTAGAAATTATATAAATAATGATTTATACATCCAATATTCTCCTGATCACACACTATTTGACTTCATGCACAATACAAAATCTATTCTACTGTTGATCATTACTTGCGGAAATTAAATCAATTGCATGCACACATTGAAGCCATAAAAATTCACACATATGAACACAATGTTTTAATGGGAAAGCCTAAAGCTAAAAACCCAACTATATGTATATAATATATGTCATAGAGATCATGTAACAATCCTCATACAAAGCTGATCATATCAAGCTCTTAGTACAATAAATTGCTACACACTAATCATGCCCGATCTAGCAAATCCATGCACCGATATTTGCCACCTGCTAGCCTGCCTCTACTGCGCAATCCATGCTGAATATTGGCTCTGAATGAACTTGAATTGGTCTAGAATTGCTCACACAATCCTCATTGGCATCTCTAATCACTTTGTGTTGCAAATCATGCAACACTATAGTCACAACTGGTAGTTTACTTGCTCTTTCACCTATCTCTCCACTGGTCTCCACTGAAACTTTCCATGCACTGTAGTTAACTGATGTATTATTCAGTTGATTAATGAGTTAATAGTTAGTGAATTAATTATTAATTAATTCACACCACTCTCACTAGTGTATAAATCAGTTAGACTAGATACAACTAGCTCAATTGTGTCTAACTGAGTTAAACTGAACACAACTCCACCAACTACCTCAATAACTCCATCAAAATCTGTCACATGAGTTCTAACTGAAGTCTCCATGCAATAGCTCCACTTAACCCTTAGGAATAGAGTAATTCATTCTGTCAGCTCTTGTGCCACATCTGTGCACTTAACTGAAGTGCTCCAAGAGAATAAGATAATGTTTATAGTCCAAATATTATTAAGAGCTAATAATATTCGACATATCTATTTTTAGACTGGCAATCTAAAAATATATTCCGCCCAGTATGTCTAAAAATAGAAGTCCATCTATTTTTCCAACTTGACCAACCATCCACAAATAGCATCCTGCAACTCATAGAATATGATCTACATGTCTAAAAATAGACTTGCGCCAAAAATAGCCTGCGGGCCCACTTAGTGAAGGCGACTCTTTTCACTAAGCTCATCATCTTGTTGCACTCTCAACATATTTAATGTTTTTTTTTTATATGTTAATTTTCTAAACAAATTCACATAAAAACACATAAAAACTCATGGTTAACTTACAATTTGCCTCATAATCCTCAAGAACTTTGTTTATATTCTGAAGAGGAATTTAGCACAACAAAACTAATTTTCCCATTCAGATCAAGTTGGTATCAGAGCACTAGGTTTATTTGTGCAAGGAGGATTTAATTTTTTTTCAAGTGTTTAAATGCTTACAAGGTTGAAGCTCAAAAGAGGAGAAGGCAAGCTTTTGGGTGCAGGGTCTCAAGTTGGAGAAAGGAGAAGGAAGGCACAATTTCCACAATCTCCACCACAAGATTCACCTTGTGTTGTACCCAAGGATTTAGTACACATGTCTCATGAAGGAGGAAATGATAACATGATGGAGGATGAGAAGGATTTTAGGAAGGATTTCTTTGACATGAAAGAGATGGTGAAAGTCCTCTATGAAGAGAGGAATAAAAGGTTGCAGGGTGAAAGCTCCAGGCCTCCAAGAGGAGAGGGTTCTCCAGAAGGAGGAGGTAATGGTAATGGTGATAAACCACCATATTCTCCACCATAATCCTCACCACCATCCTCACCTTCATCTTCATTCTCTTCCACTACTACAACCCTTATTCACACTCATGCACATAACTTGAAGGTACATGGTAAAAGTCCATTATTGAAACTAGATGTAAAATTCGAATTGCCTATGTATAATGGTGAAGTGAATGCAGAGAATCTTGAAAATTGGGTTCGTCTGTTGGAGGTCTACTGCAAGATTCAAAATCTTCAAGATGATGACACAAATATTCAACTAGCTTCCTTGAGATTGGAAGGTGCAACACTAATATGGTGGGAAACCAAGACACAAGAAGAGATGAAAAACCATGGTAAGATTTCATTCTCTTGGTATGATTTTATTGCTGAAATTAAAGGACAATTTTACCCTCTAAGTTATACACAAAAATCTATTATGGACTAGCATAATTTTAGACAGCTAAAGGGACAAAGTGTTCAAAATTATACTCAAAAGTTTAGGAGAATAGCACTAGTTTTGTGTGAAAATTTATTTTCTCAAGACACTTTGTTAAAGTATATTAGGGTTAGCATAGCTATCTTAGGAATACTATTCTCATGTTCAATCCCACAAAATTAGATGAGGTTTGTGTTCAAGCACACATCTAGAAGCAAGAGGGAAACATAGTGCATATGAGAAAAGTGATAGCCTCCATTGCGTATGAAGGAAAAGGAAAGGGTGAGTTTAATGGAAAAGGAAAGAAAAATGGTTCTATTAAAATAGAGAAAGAGAAACTCACATGTAAACATTGTTTGAAAAATGGCCATGATGAAAACCATTGTTGGCAACTCCATCCATAGTTGAAGCCCAACCAAATTAAAACCAAAGAGAAGGAGAAAACAATTGCAATCATTGAACGTGACTTAGGTTCAAATTCAAGATATGAAACTAAGATTACAACAATGGGTTTGAAAGGTAATAACACAACAAGAAATAGTTCTTCAAGTTGTTCTAATGTAACTCAAGATGATGATACAAGAGTTGAACTCTTTCATATTAGAGTTGTTTCAAAACATACCAAAATAGACACACTATTTGATAGTGGTTCTCAAGCCAATTTGATTTATGAAGACTTAGTTAAGAGGTTAAATATAGAAATTGTTGCACATCCAAGACCTTATCCTTTAGGTTGGATATGCAAGAATGCAAACTTTCAGGTAACAAGGAAGTGCATCCTAAGGTACAAAATCAATTCAAACTTTCTTGACGAAGTTGAACTTGATGTAGTTCCTCTTGAGATTTCAGGTATTGTTTTGGGAAGTCCTTATCTTTATGATAGGAGGGAAATATTTCATCTCCATGAGAATAAGTATCAATTGTTTAAGAATGGAATTGAGTACATATTTATAGCGCATAAGAAGAAGATGAATTTGTCTCTTATGCATGTAGGACAAATGAAGAGAATAGTGAATGCAAGTCAAAATTTTGCTTTGTTAATGTTCAAACATAATGATGTTTTGAATGAGACCTTTCAAGAAGATGCATCAAATGAAAAATATGTTTTCATTTAAGTTGCTAATGGTTGTAATAAGATGTTTTAGGGCTCTAACATGTTGCCTTTGAAAAGAGGTAAACAAGATGTGAAAGATTTGTAGTAGTCCACATCATTGTTGAACAATGATGGGAACAAGATGTCGGTGTAAAAATAAAAGAAAAAGTGCCAAAGAAAGATGGCAAAGAAGACATAGGTTCCACAAGTACTTAATTTGGGTTTCAAAATGGTACATGAAAATGGCGAAAACAATTGGTCAAAATTTGACGCAAGTACAAGGAAAGACAAGCTAAAAATCGACATGTCGACAGTGTTCGAGGTGAGAAATTTTCAAGTTATTCAAGTTTCATTTGATTGATGATGAAGGAAGGAAAATATTATTTTTTCAAGGATAGTTTGTTGTTTTGAAAATTCTGGGAAATTTTAGCAAGATTATATCTACAATATCAAGACAGGGTCTCCAGAATCAAGGAAAAAGATTAGTTTTCATGAAAAGCTCAAATTGTTGAATTCAGGAAAATTCTAGTGGATTGAGACTGGAAGGGCGAGGGGGATGTACCCTCATCCACATGTTCAATAATGAAAGATATTTTGGGTCCAAAATATTCTAGTTGGGAGGCGTGATCACTCAAAATTATGCTTAAAAATGAAAGTTGTCGGAATGATGTGGAACTTGAACGCCACGTAGATCTCATCATTCTGAATCTGACGCAACTCATTTCGCAGAAAACCGACACAATATTCTCCTAGAAACGTGTTCTGTTCGTTTTTTCAAAAAAATGACAGCTCACAGTGTATTTTGGGCCAGTGGCATGTTGCCACATGGCCTCTTCTGGTTGGCTGAAAGGTAAATTTTTAAGGCCAATTTGGCCTCGCCACATGTCCGAATTCTATTGGTTTTGTATGGAAAATTTTATTGGTTGGTAGGTGGTCAACCACATGCTGCCACGTGGCCCAACCAGAGGCCGCCACATGGCAGCACAGGGCCACCAAAAATTGGTTAAGTCCAAATTGCACCTCCGTGGGATTCAAAATCGTGACCTCTTTGCAAACAATGTAAAGTCTTCACAAGTCGGGCTACATCTTACTTGTTAAACCATATGTTCAAAACACCATTTAAACTTTATTATGATGGAGGTTTGGGGGAAACACGGGGAAGGGGCCAGGGCTTAGCCCCAACCTCCCTGATATTACATTGCATATGAACCACGATAGGAGACTAAGGGTGCGGCCTTGTGATCTGAATTTTTTTTTTAACCATGTGCATATGGTTAAAAATGCATTTATGACGTTAGTGGACAAATTAACGGTCCGAAAATTTTGCCTGAAATTTTGTGAAATTTTCGCTTTGTTAGTGTAATTCGGGGAAACTTTGTAGTACCGGTCTGGATTTTGGAGAATTTTTTGTGCGGTTAGTGCCAAAACGTGGGGAAGCCATAACTAATTTAGTTTTTAACCAAATTCGGATCAGAAAGAGGCTAGACACACATTTTTGGGCATTTTGGAGTTAATGGAACAAGTTTTAGAGTTGTTTGAGCATTTTAAATGTATGTAATAACAATTTTTATCATAATTGAATAGGGCGAAGCCATTGGAAGATGGACCAATGAGACATAGCCCAGGAGGGGTGAACTCCTTCATCAAGTGTTGTTGTGCTATTGTTTATGGTGATGTTCATGTTTGTTTTTTTTCACAAAGGAAAAATTCGTAATTTTATTAATGGAAACAAAATTACATGTTACACTTTGCTGTAGTTTTCAAAGAAATATGCAAATAATTGCAGCTAGAGGCTAAAATACATGGGGAGTGAGAAATTAAATTTTCCTCCCTTTTTTCTTTTCAACCTTTCACCATGGACATGGTGATGGCAAAGTTGTGATAAGTGCAAGCTGATTTTCAACTATGATTGCTCCATTGTCCTTATCCGAATATGAAGTGTCTGAGTTATGATGTCTTTTGTGTCCTCCACTTTCTGGTGCCTCTTGGTCCAAAGACGCCAGAGCCGTGTTTGATGGCTCTTGCATCTCTTGTTCTTGTGTCTCACCTTCGGTTGTTTTCTTTTGGGATGGGTTCCGTCTCATCCTCTTCCATCTCCTGTTCTGGTTCTTCAAAGGGAAATTTCCAGCCCTTTGTAGCTTTTTTTTATTTTTTTTAGCTTCTGGACAAGGGTTTTACAAATGCCCTGTATTCCTGCATATTTTGCACCTAAAAGCAGTGTTCTCATAATCGAGATGCTGCATCCATTTTTTCTATTTGTGAGTCAGTAGGATGCATTCTGGAAGCCCCTTGCTGAGATCCACTTCCACACAGATGCGTGCAAAAGTGTAGACCCTCTCCTCCATGTGTTGGGTATCAGTTTTTATGTAACTACCAATCATATCTCCAATGCTTCCTAAGACATTTTCATTCCAGAAATGAAGTGGGAGGTTGTAAAGCTGAACCCAGACCAACATTTTAGTGACCTCCATGGTGTTTGCGTAAGAATCCATAAACCATGGTGTGGTGAATAGTCCAGTGGATCCCCAGAACCACGGTCCAGTCTTTTGGATGTGTTCTCTGGCCTCTGAGGATAAGAATTTAACAATGAAGAATCCCTTTGAAAAGAGGTGTATTTCAAGGTTCGTCATCCAGTTATTGAAAATCCAATGGAATAGCTCCATTGGTTTTGGCCAGAAGCAATTAAATCTGGAGATGAGTGCTTGTGATTCAAATATGGATCTACGGTCATCAATCTTAGGTAATTCAATCTGCAATTCTGGAATCTGGTTTAGTTTTTCCATAATGTACGGTTTAGGGGCATTAGCTGCCTGTGCTATTGGATCAGAAGCTATGTTTTTCCCCTTGAAAATATTCTTATAGGATGATCCTTTGGGGTGCTCATGACTGGTAGAGTTTGGTTCTCGAGGTCCCTGAGCTATGTGCTGCCAGCAGCACCACCCCTTAGTCTCAGATTGATATATATGGTGGTATCAGGGCATATACCATAATCACAGAGAAAGCTGGAATCCTGTAGCGATCTTCCTTCATGTATGAGGGACAGTTCATGGCATGGATAACCAGTGGTATGCCAAATGGATAGCTTCAGGTTTGTAACCTGTTCAGATACATTTATCCAAAACAACAAACTGTTCCCATTAGGGGTTTTGACAAAAATCTGGAAATTATTTGTGCTTACCCATTTTTCCATTGCATTGATGTCGTTTTCGGGCTCTGGCTGTTCTTGATTTTTCTGCTTCTGTGATGACTTATCAGAGACTAGTATCTCTTTGCGCTCGCGTAGATAACAGTGGCCTAAGAGCTGCCCACCATTGAGGACCAGAACATAGTGTCAGCCTTCCATAGGATGCGCATTGGGCATATAGGTCTCATCGCACTGTAAACAACAAATATGTTTGTCCCAGTGTTGTCCGCATGCAAAAGAGCCAGTGCATATTGCCCACAGCCACCAAGTGGGGTGTTGTAGAACACATACACTAGCGGAAGGTCTCCTCCATGCTCTTCGGTCCACTCTATGCGTTCACCAGCACGGGAGTCACGCACAACAGCTTCGTCCAAGTGACTCAAATACACAGTCCTCCAACCAGGTCTGCAGGGGACCCGAATATCTGCAGCCGCGGGGTAATAGCACCACCCATCCCCATATTTTTTCCCATCTACCACATAGCCTCGAAAAGGGAAAAACCAGATCCTTTTTCTCTCAGGTGTGTCTTTGCGGGGGTCATCAGGGGAGAATCTGAGGCCAAAACCATGTTGGCACCCCCTATTCGGCGAGTTCTAGGTTGCGGCGGCAACGATGGGGGCATGAAACCCTAGGATGAAGAAAAATGCACCTGCACTCTCCATTTTTTCTCCTGTTCCATTCGTTCATGTTTGTTATATGTTGCTATTCAATGTTTTTTTATTTTTCTTTTTATGTTAATTTTCTCAATAAATTCACATAAAAACACATAAAAACTCATTGTTAACTTACACTTTACCTCATAATCATTAAGCACTTTGTTTATATTATGAAGAGGAATTTAGCACAACAAAACTAATTTTACCATTCAGATCATCATGTCACCTTAGGTAACTCCTCCAAGTTGTCTACTGATGTGGAAATTTTAAATTTTCTCAATTTGACTAAGGCTAAAGTAAAATTGAGCCTTTCTTGCTACACTTCTCAATACTCCCTGTTAGCAAGAATTGGATTTTAAACCACCCCTATCCTGCACATGTGGAATTCAAATTTACCTCTTGACAAATACTTTGTCAAGATGTCAACATCTTGTTCATTGGTTTGAATGTATTGCAGAAACATTATCCTCCTTTGCAGACAATCCTATAAATGATGATACTGGATATCTATAAGCTTGGACCGAATGTGAAATGCCGGATTCTCAGAGAGCTTCATGCAACTCAGATTATCACAATAGATCATAGTTGGATCCATCTTCTGACCAAACAGTCATGTAAAGTATCTTTCTCATCTAGATCGCCTCATAAGCTGCTTGAATTGCAACCATGTATTCAAATTCTGCTGAGCTAAGTGCCACATACGTTTGCTTCGTGTTGTACCAGGAAATAGTTGCAGACTCAACACTGAAAATTCCACCTGATGTACTTTTTTTGTCAGATGGACTCCCTGGCCAATCTGTATTGGTGAAGCCTTGCAAATTCACTCCCTCTGCCTGTCTGTACCATAATCCATACTGGGTAGTGGCTCTAAGGTACTGTAAAACATGCTTTGCTTCCTTCCAATACAATTTGGTTGGCCTAACCATAACTTGGCTCAACTGGTTGACTGCATAGCACATATTTGGTCGTGTGTTCACGAGATACATCAGTGAACCCACTATCTTCTGGTAAATGGTAGCATCAACCTCTTCACTTGAACTAGAATTATCCTTCCTCTAGTTGGTCCCTAGAGGTTCCTCCATGGGATCACAACTCTCCATCCGAAATATTTGCAGTATATTAGTGGCATACTTTCCTTGAGACAAAAACCATTCGCCATCACCTTGCCATACTTCCTATCCGAGGAAGTAGTGCATGAGACCCATGCTTTTCATCTCAAATTCCCTTGCAAGATACTCCTTACAAGAGCAGATCAACTGATCATCACCTGTCAATATTAAATCATCAAAGTATAAGACAATGATAAAAAATTTAACTTCTAGCAAAGATGATAGAGGTTCACATCTGCTTCACTTTTGGTGAAGCCCAATCTAGTGAGATAACTATCAATCCGAGTGTACCAAGCTCAGAGTATTTTTTTGAGACCATACAATTCTCTCTTGAGTCTGTACACATGAGAATCCCGATCATATGTCTCAAATCCTTCTTGTTTCTCAATGTACACTTCCTCCTTAATAACACCATTGAGAAATGTTGTTTTTACATCCACTTGGTGGATCTTCCACCCCATCTGCACAACCAATGCATTAATCGATCTGATGGATGAATACCTTGCTAATGGGGAAAATTTTTACTCATAGTCAAGTCCCTTAACTTGAGAGAATCCTTTGGCCACAAATCTGGCCTTATACTTCTCTATGCTTCTGTTTGCTACATGCTTCAATTTGAAAATCCATATGGAACCCACCACTGATTTATCCTTCGGCCTTAGGACCACTTCCCAAACACTTTTCTTCATGATGGATTTATATTATTCCATCATAGAATCAACCCAAATAGGTTTCTCAACTTCTTCCTCAAATGAGGATGGCTTTGTCTTTATGATCTCAGTCATGAGAGCCATGTATCTACTGTACAACTTAGGTGAACTCCTCTACCTACGAAAATATGATGGAGCTCCTGCATTATCCCTTGCATCCTGCACCAACATATCAAATTATTTGGTTCTCTTTCTCCCCTCTTTGAGTGTCTCTAGTTGAGTGGTTGTCTCCACTCGACCTCCTCTCTGCTCCTCCATTTGTGGCTACTCCACAACTTCCTGAAGCTCATCCTGAGGCTCCTCCTGAGGCTCCTCCTTTGGAACTAAAAGTTATTTCTATGGTGGGATTTGTAGCTCTCTCTCAAGAGAGCTTATCATCGCTTTCTCCTCATCAAAATTTACATCCCTTCGGACAATTTTCATTATGAGGGAAGGTAAGTACCTCTGGTAATTGTGTGGACTTTTAGTGTAACCCAAAAAAACTCTCAAATTTATTGTCAGCTCAAGTTTCTTCCTTGAATCTTTGGAGACATGGCAGTAAAATGAAACTCCAAAAATTCTGAAATGAGACACATCCATATTTCTCCTCGAGAAGGCCTCCTTCGTTGTAATCATACCAAGTATCCGATGAGGACTCTGGTTCTGCAAGTAGACCGATCTGATACATGCCTCTTCCCACAAATGAAATGGTAGGCCTTAGTCATGTAGCATAGCTCTCACAGCTCCCACAATGCTTTGGTTATTTATCTTAGCTACCCCATTCCACTGTGGGGTATGGGGAGCTGTTATTTCCCTTCAAATTCCTTCTTTGGCACAAAAGTACTTGAATTAATTCGAAACATTCTCACCTCCATTGTTGCACTTGAAAGCCTTCACCTTCTTGCTGGTCGCTTTCTCAACTAGTGCCTTGAATTCAATTTTTTTTTAGAATGTCTCATCCTTCTTTCGCATGAAGAAGATCCAAAACTTTCTTGAGAAATCATAAAAAAAAATAACATAGTATTTATGTTTGGTAGTGGAAGCTGTCGAGAAGGGTGCACAAACATTAGAGTGGAGTCTCTCCAAAACTCCATCAGCTTTGATCTCTCGATCGTGGAATGTTGATTTGACATATTTTCCCAACGTTCACCCTTTGTAGACATCATGTTGCTCGAGGGATACTTTAGGGAGACTGGTGGTAATCTGCTACAAAATTTGTAAGGTGCCATGATGAAAATAGACCAATATCCCGTGCCAAAGTTCCCCAACATTGTGACTCTATACTTTTTCGACCTAAATGTTCAATGCAACCTAATCTCCCACCTCAAGCTTATATAGGTTCTTGACTCAAACATCAATCTGCTTCACCTACCTGGTAGCTATGTGTCTTAGAAGGGATTTCCCCTTACTGAAAATTACATCATAACCACGGTCTTCCAAAAATGCCACAAAGATGAGGTTCTTCTTCAGGCCTGGTACAAACATCACATCTTTGAAGGGAAGAGGGTATCCTGACTCCCTCTTAAAGCTTACTGTACCAATCCTGGTAGCACTGTACCTTCCGTCGTCCATAAGATCAATATGCATATGGAGATCTTTCTCCTCTAGGTCACTAAAAAAATCTCAACACCCTGTTATGTGAAACGAGGCACCTGAGTCCAAGTACCACACTCTTCCCATAATAGTGTTGGCCATGCATGTGATTAGGGTGAACTATAAATCGAATTGTGAAGCCAATGCTTCACCTATTGTTGCTCTAGATTTCTTCTTGATATACATTTTGTGTGGAAACTTTGTGGCATAGTGCCCGAATTCATGGAAATTGAATAATTTTATTTTGGAAAAGTATTTCTTCTCGCCCCCTTGGTTGGATTGTAGTTTATTTTGATATTTCTTCCCCTTTCCAACCAATGCAAAATTTTCTTTAGCCTCTCCTTTGGATGAAACTCCATCTCTGGTATTTCTGTAGAACTCTTCTTGTACAAAATCAGACCATAACCATTCCCAATTTGGTAATTTATCCCTTCCATTCACCGAGTCCTGGTAGCTGTACCAAGACTTTTGAAGGCCTAGAAGAGCTAGGCTTACAACTTCAACATCTGCAAAAATTATCCCCAACGTCTCCAAGTTCATCTCGAACTCGAGTGAAATTTGTTAGGTAATGGACCACTGATTCATTCTTTTTCATTCTTATGTTTCAAAGTTTGTCTTTGAGGGCCAATTTTCTATGGTCACTGTTATTTTCAAAAATCTCAATCAGTGTCTTCCACATTGCGAAAGGATTTTCTTTCCCATGGAGATTCGACACCACATGGTCTGTCACTCACTCTATAATTATTCTCCTTCGCTTTGTTGGGCATGGTTTTGTACATCATATTCCTGTGGTTTTGCAACGTATTTCTTGATGTATTCTAGCAAGCCATGGTCATCAAGTATTGCCTCCATGCAGTCTTTCCAAACAACAAAATTCGAGTTTAATTAAAGTGCATACTCGAGTCTTAGACCACTGAAGGTCATTCTCCTGAATCTGAAGAAATCTTGTTACACTGAAGCTGCAAATTTGAACCTCCTGAGGAACAACTTCAAAATACTAGTTCTAATGTGAATCCTGCTCTAATATCGTTGTAGGGATTTGGTGATAGAATTGCATCTGCTCAAGAAATTAAACTAAAATCAAGAGATACAATTCTACACTTATGCTGTGTGGAAATTAATTCACAATTTAGACGTGCATCAATAAAATTCATAAGTACACAAATGTTTCTAGGGGAAACCAACTAGTGCAAACACCTTAAGCATTTTTGCATTAAGTAGTTGAATAGAGAAACCATTACAATTGCATGCTTGCTCTATGGATCACCTACAAATGAATAATTGTTCTCTCTGATGAGAGAGAAACTCTGACCAAGACTTAATCAATTTATACCCCCACCTAGCCTCCTATTTCCTCGCGCAATTCCTAAGGAAATTGGACCCTATTCTTTAGGAATTTCCTCGAAATCAATTGCATAATTCCCAAGGATTGATCACTTGATCTCATGCAACACTTGTACACTCAAACTAGTTTACAATTGATGTTACATTGCCTTGGAATATCCACCACAACTAAGAAATTCAAATTACTTGCATGAATGAGCTATTTTTTGTTGATTTATCATTTAACTAGATGATCTCTGAGTTATATTGTTGTCCCACTACACAACTGACCTCCAACTAGTTCTATTAACCATTAGAACTAGTTTAACCAAGTAAAACTGAAAATAACTGAACTAAATTGCTATAAATTAGTAATCAACACATGAAAAATGAACTCCAAACCCACTAATTTGAATTCGTTGATTTAATTGAGCGACAAGAGCCATATCACCTCAGTTAACTCCTCAAATTTGTCTCCTGATGTGGAAATTTCAAAATTTCTCAATTTGGCTAAGACTAAAGTCAAATTGAGCCTTTCTTGATACATTAAATTAAATCATCTCAATGTCTATTTGTGAAAAAGATACATTCTGAAATAATTAAATGGTCTCAATATGTCTATTTGTGAAAAATCTACATTATGAAATTTATTTTGTTAAGCTAGTATAAACTGATATGTTAAGGGTATTTTGCATAATTCCTTTTTTGTTTACATGTTTTATATTGGTTGAACCCATTAAATTTATTTAATTTTATTTCTTGATTAAAATTCCTTTAAATTTGGCCCACATTATATCTTTATTCCTTTTTAGTGTTTCCCTGCTTCCCATTTTCTATTTTATGTTTTTTTGGTTCATGTTTTTTACCCCTTCCTTCACTGTACTTTTGTTTTATTTTTTCACCCCTTCTCTCACACAAATAGTTAGTTTTCATTGAATATTTTTCCTAAACATGCATTTTGAATTATTTTATGAACATATATACCAGTTTTGTTGACAAAGTAATGGAGCTTTTGACTAATATCAATATTAGAATCTGTATTTTGTTTTGCATAATTCCTTTTTGTTTACATGTTTTATATTGGTTGAACCCATTAAATTTATTTAATTTTATTTCTTGATTAAAATTCTTTTAAATTTCGCCCACATTATATCTTTATTCCTATTTAGTGTTTCCCTGCTTCCCATTTTCTATTTTATGTTTTTTTGGTTCATGTTTTTTACCCCTTATACATGCATTTTGAATTATTTTATGAACATATATACCAGTTTTGTTTGGAGCTTTTGACTAATATCAATATTAGAATCTGTATTTTGTTTTGCATAATTCCTTTTGGTTTACATGTTTTATATTGGTTGAACCCATTAAATTTATTTAATTTTATTTCTTGATTGAAATTCCTTTAAATTTCGCCCACATTATATCTTTATTCCTATTTAGTGTTTCCCTGCTTCCCGTTTTCTATTTTATGTTTTTTACCCCTTCTCTCACACAAATAGTTAGTTTTCATTGAATATTTTTCCTAAACATGCATTTTGAATTATTTTATGAACATATATACCAGTTTTGTTCACAAGGTAATGGAGCTTTTGACTAATATCAATATTAGAATGTGTATTTTGTTTTGCATAATTCCTTTTTGTTGACATGTTTTATATTGGTTGAACCCATTAAATTTATTTAATTTTATTTCTTGATTAAAATTCCTTTAAATTTTTCCCACATTATATCTTTATTCCTATTTAGTGTTTCCCTGCTTCCCATTTTCTATTTTATGTTTTTTTGGTTCATGTTTTTTACCCCTTCCTTCACTGTACTTTTGTTTTATTTTTTCACCCCTTCTTTCACACAAATAGTTAGTTTTCATTGAATATTTTTCCTAAACATGCATTTTGAATTATTTTATGAACATATATACCAGTTTTGTTGACAAAGTAATGGAGATTTTGACTAATATCAATATTAGAATCTGTATTTTGTTTTGCATAATTCCTTTTTTGTTTACATGTTTTATATTGGTTGAACCCATTAAATTTATTTAATTTTATTTCTTGATTAAAATTCCTTTAAATTTAGCCCACATTATATCTTTATTCCTATTTAGTGTTTCCCTACTTCTCGTTTTCTATTTTATGTTTTTTTTGGTTCATATTTTTTACCCCTTCCTTCACTGTACTTTTGTTTTATTTTTTCACCCCGTCTCTCACACAAATAGTTAGTTTTCATTGAATATTTTCCCTAAACATGCATTTTGAATTATTTTATGAACATATATACCAGTTTTGTTCACAAAGTAATGGAGCTTTTGACTAATATCAATATTATAATCTGTATTTTGTTTTGCGTAATTCCTTTTTTGTTTACATGTTTTATATTGGTTGAACCCATTAAATTTATTTAATTTTATTTCTTGATTAAAATTCCTTTAAATTTCGCCCACATTATATCTTTATTCCTATTTAGTGTTTCCCTGCTTCCCGTTTTCTGTTTTATGTTTTTTTTGGTTCATGTTTCTTACCCCTTCCTTCACTGTACTTTTGTTTTATTTTTTCACCCCTTCTCTCACACAAATAGTTAGTTTTCATTGAATATTTTTCCTAAACATGCATTTTGAATTATTTTATGAACATATATACCAGTTTTGTTCACAAAGTAATGGAGCTTTTGACTAATATCAATATTATAATCTGTATTTTTTAATGAAATATAACATTTCAATAACATTTCATATTTCCTGAACTTAAGAAACTTATAGAGTTCTTGGTGGCTTTTCAACACGGTCATGTTAGATTTTTGTTATCATGCTGTGATGCAGAGTTAAATTATGTCTGCGATTCTGAAACCTTTTGTGCCAGGTAGGAGCTATGGCCTTCTCACACTTATATATTCACCTTAAAATGAAATTTTAGTTACTTATCATGTGCTGCAAAGTTTCGTTCATGTTAAACTAATCCTTCGGGATTTTTGTATATTACTAGGTTTAGTTATTTTTCAGTTTTTCTCGTATGGAGAAGTTATTCAAGATAAATGTCTCCCTCTATTTTTTCATATGTATAAATTCTTGTGTTTGATCAATAAATAAATACGATTAATCTTGGTGAAGTTAATTCCGGGCCTGTCTCATAGTGGTATCAAAGCCTGAATCAGTTCAAACACCTGAATTTTTTGTGGAGCTGGCATTGAGATTCGAGGAGGCTAGCAGCAACATTGGCGACCAGTCCGAGCCATGTACACATGCAACAGAGTTGGATGGAGCGAAATTAATTCTGTGTTTTTTGTGGAGCAGTTGGAGCAGTTGGCTAGTTTCAACCTGCATATCCTGCATGCAGACTTGGCAGAGCTACCCTTGCTTCTCGAGACAAAAAGAGATATCGTAAGTTGTTGGATTAATCGACAACATGGAGGGAGGTGAAACCGTCGGTTTGGAATCCGATGCGAGTGGATAACCCCTGTTGTGGTGGCTTTGCGTTGTTGTGGAAATGAATGCCTATGCTGTGTTTGGAGTGGAGAACCCCTGTTGTGTTTGCAGCGTTTGATTGCGGTGAACCACTGCGTTTGTGGTGCAAAGGTGAAGACTCCCTGTGTGATCGGGCTTTGGAGATGGTGCAGTAAGATGTTTTCATTACATTCCGGGTGAAGAAACCCAAGCTTTGGAGATGAGATGCTGTAGAGGTGAAATCACTTGTGGCTGTTGAATTTGTAAGTTAAAATAGAGAACACAATTTTTTGAAAACAAGGAAATTTGTGCCTTGATCTGTAAGTTAAAATAGAGTTTTTTTGAGAGAAATCTCTACTTGTGGTTGTGAGTGAAACAATAATTTTTTTTGTGATTGAAACAAAAGTAAAAAAAGAAAAGGAATTCTATGCCTGTGGTTGAAATAGTGTTTTTTTAGAAGAAGAGTTTTGTGACCTATAAAATTATCAGAAAGAAAAAAAGATAAATTCCTTGGTATCTTTAATTGGAATTGTTTTGTCCGGAAAATAAAATTACTGGGAATGGTTCAAGAAGGTTAAAAATACAATTATTTTTAATAATCTGTGGGATGGAGTCTGTGAAGGAAAATAAGGGAATGCACCAGATTAGTCTGTTAAGGAGAAACAGTTAGAAATCTGGCAAAGTAAGGATAATAAGGCACCTTAATCTCCACTTTAGTCTCAGAAGAGGTAAGCAGATACATTGCTCAAAGTAAAACAATGTATGATGCCATAAAAAAACTAAAATAGATTTATGATTCACATGTTGAATTGGAGATAATTCATTAATCATTGAAGTTATTTAATCTGGAAATGAAAGATAATGATCCTTTTAAACTTGCTTCTGAAATTAAAGCCATCAATCATGAAATTGAATCTACTGGAGTTAAAGTTGATCTGCAACTTACTACCTTTATAAAATATCTTTAACCTAGTTATTCAAATTACTTGGAATCTCTCCAAGCTAGTGGGAAATTATAAGATTTAGATTTTGAAAAATTATAAGGGAAAATTGCAGAAAGAAAAAATGCTTTTGGAAAGAAAGAAACATCACATAATTCTAATACTGAAACCCTATGTCTTACTCAAAAAGACCGAAAACGTCAAGAAGGATCTTCCAGAAATACTAAGGGTAATAGAGGAGGAGGTAGGAAGAATTATGGAGGTAGGGGGTAGAAATATTTAGGGATATAGACAAGAGAATGATAAACAAAGAAATTTTTCTGATAAAACAAATGTAAAATTCTTTACATGTGGTAAAATTGGACATACTGTTGCAAATTGTAGAATTCACTGGGAGAAAATTAATGAAAGAAGAGAATGTAGAAATTTATATAACTGATATGTTATACATCTGAGATTATCCTGATCACACACTATTTGACTTCATGCACAATACATAATCTCTTCTACTATTGATCATTACTTGCGGAAATAAAATCAATTGCATGCACACATTAAAACCATAAAAATTCACACATATGAACACAGTAATTTATGGGAAAGCTTAAAGCTGAAAACCCCCAATTATATGTATATTATATCTCATAGATATCATGTAAAAATCATTAAACAAATCTCCTCACAAGCTCTCAGTACAATCTCCAATTTCTACACACTAATCAGGTCTGATCTAGCAAAACACATGCTCTAATCTCTGCCACCTGCTAGCCTGCCTCTACTGCGCAATCACTACTGAAGAATGGCTCTGAATGAAATTGAATTGGTCCAGCCTTGCTCACGCAATCCTCATTGGCATCTCCAACCATGTGTGGTGCAAAATCATGCAACACTATTATCACAACTGATAGTCACACTGCTCTTTCACCTACCTCTTCATTGGTCTCCACTGAAACTGTCCATGCACTGTAGTTAACTGATGTATTCTTTAGTTGATTAATGAGTTAATAATTAGTGAATTAATTAATAATTAATTCACACTACTCTCACTAGTGTATCAATCAGTTAGACTAGATACAACTAGCTCAACTATGTTTAACTGAGTTAAACTGAACACAACTCCACCAACTACCTCAATAACTCCACCAAACTCCGTCACATGAGTTCTAACTGAAGTCTCCATGCAATAGCTCCACTTAACCCTCAGGAATAGCGTAATTCCTTCTGTCAGCTCCTGTGCCACATCTGTGCACTTAACTGAAGTGCTCCAAGAGAATAAGATAATGTTTATAGTCCAAATATTATTAAGAGCTAGTAATATTCGACATATCTATTTTTAGACTGGCAATCTAAAAATAGATTCCGCCCAATATGTCTAAAAATAGAAGTCCATCTATTTTTCCAACTTGACCAACCATCCACAAATAGCATCATGCAACTCATAGAATATGATCGACATGTCTAAAAATAGACATAGTCTAAAAATAGACTTGCGCCAAAAATAGCCTGCGGGCCCACTTAGTGAAGGCGACTTCTTTCCACTAAGCTCATCATATTGTTGCAATCTCAACACTCCCTCTCAACAAGATAAGGATTATCTGCCACCCCTATCCTGCCCCTATGGTATTTGAATTTTCTCCTAGTGAGCGCCTTCGTCAAGATATCAGCATCCTGATCCTCCATGGGAATGTATGAAAGTAACATGATCTTCCGCTACACACAATATCTGATATGATGATACCGGATGTCAATGTGTTTAGATGTATCATGAAATACTGGATTAACCGAGAGTTTGATGCAACTCTGATTATCCCAATATATCATAGTAGGATCTAAGTGTGAACCAAACAACCCGACCAGGATCTTCCTCATCCATATAGCGTCGCATGCAGCCAAACTCGCTGCCATATACTCGGCCTCTGCTGAACTGAGTGCCACGGATCTCTGCTTCCTGCTGTACCAAGAAACTGCTGTCGACCTGATACTGAAAATCCCTCCAGATGTGCTCTTTCTGTCCGTTGGGCTCCCTGCCCAATCTGCATCAGTGAAGCCAGAAAGCTTCGCTCCATCCTCCTGTCTGTACCATAGACCATATCCCGATGTGCCTATGATATAGCGCAATACATGCTTGCCTGCCTTCCAAAAGAGCTTGGTAGGCTTAACCATAGCTTGCGAAAGCTGGTTAACAACATAGCATATGTCGGGTCGTGTATTGACCAGATACATAAGCAACCCCACCAACTGTCGATAAACATTGGCATCCACTACCTCTGCCGATGTAGCATCCTCTTTCCTCCAACCACCAAGAAGAGGAGTGTCGATAGGCTTGCAGCCATGCATGTTGAACTTCTCCAGTATCTCCCGGGCATACTTGCCTTAAGACACAAACAATCCATCACTGCGCTGCCAAATTTCCAATCCCAGGAAATAATGAAGGAGGCCCAAGTCCTTCATCTCAAACTCCTTTGCAAGATCAGCCTTACATGAGTGTATCAACAGTTCATCACCTGTCAAAATCAAATCATCTACATAAAGTACAATGATCAGCAACTTACCCTCCACCACAATCTGGTATAGGTTCGGATCCGCCTCACTTTGGAGAATCCAAGTCCGGTGAAATAACTGTCTATCGATGTGTACCAAGCACGAGGTGTCCAACCCTGCTGCACGCTCTCTTGAGTCGGCACACATGCGACTCACTGCTGAAGATCTCAAAACCTTCAGGCTGCTCTATGTACACCTCCTCCTCAATAACTCCATTGAGGAACGCAGTCTTCACATCCATCCGATGAATGTGCCACCCCATCTGCGCTGAGAGAGCAAGGATCGTCCGTATGGAAGAGTACCTTGCGACAGGTGCAAAAGTCTCCTCATAGTCAATCCCCTCGATCTGTGAGAAGCCACGGGCGACAAATCTCGCCTTGTACTTCTCCACACTCCCGCCAGCCGCCTGCTTCACCTTGTAGATCCATCGCGAACCTACAACTGATTTCCTTCCGACCTTAGGACGACCTCCCGCGACCAGGTATGACACCAGTCCATTTTCCACCATGGAATTCAAATCACGTGGGTTCCCTCCATAGCTTCCTCTCTGCAGAGAGTGAGCCTGCCGGCCACGTGGCCGCCCATAAGAGCCGCGTGGACCGGCGAGACCGCCGGGGACCGCACCGTCCGCGCCGCATGGTGCCCCGGCGGCCCCTTACATCCTCGAATCGGGCCACCGGGGCCTTTCCCCATAGTACCCTCTACCTTCCGTTGGTCGGAGCCGCTTCCTGTGCTCTTCCACACCTCCTGAACCTTCTGTGGCTGATCCACATCTTGAGGCTCATCCTTAGGAACTAATAGCTCCTCATCTGCATGCAAGTGTGGCTCCCTCTCAAGCGAACACTTCATGGCTTTCTCCTCATGAAATTTGATATCCCGTTGCACAATAGTCTTGCGACTGTCTGGAAAATACACACGATATTTGTGGGGTGTATCAGTGTACCCCAAAAATATCCCAACCTCTGCAGTCGGCTCCATCTTCTTCCTGGCATCCTTCGTCACATGAATGTAAACGGGTGAACCAAAAATCCTCAAATGAGAAATATCAAGCCTCTTACTAGAAAATGCCTCCTTGGGAGTACTCATGCCAAGTATCCTGTGAGGACAACGATTTTTCACATAAACCGCAGTATTGCATGCCTAAGCCCACAAGTGTATGGGAAGGCCCTGATCATGCAACATCACCCATGAAACACCCACGATCATTCTGTTCTTTCGCTCCATGACCCCATTCTGCTGTGGGTTATGAGGCGCTATGAGCTCTCTTCAAATTCCTCCTGCGCTGCAAAAGTCCTTGAATTCGCCAGCGATGAATTCACCACCATTGTCGCTCCTAAGAGCCTTCACTTACTTCCCCAATTATTTCTCAACCAGTGCCTTAAACTCACAGAACTTTGAGTATGTCTCGCTCTTCTTCTGCATGAAGAAGATCCAGAACTTCTGAGAAAAATCATCAACAAATATCACATAGAACCTGTGCTTTGCTATCGAAGCTACTGAGAAAGGTTCACACAAGTCTGTGTAAATTATCTCAAGGATCGCCGTGGCCCGACTATCCTTCTTGTGAAAGGTGGCTTTCACAAATTTTCCCAAAGTACATCCCTTGCACTGATCTGATTGCGCAAGTGTACCTTTGGGAAGCCCGGTAGAAATCTGTTGCAAAATTTTCAAAGCACCATGGTGAAGATGGCCCAATCTCCTGTGCCATAGCTCACCCTCATCCCGGCTCACCACTCCTTCTGCCTTGCCTGCCATTACTGCGCAACCATCTACCTGCAATTTATAAAGGTTCTTAACTCGAACCCCTATCCTTTGGGTTTCACCAGTTGCATTACTGCGCAGGAAAGCCTTTCCCTCGCTAAAGACAACATCATATCCCTTGTCTTCCAACATCGCCACAGAGATAAGATTCTTCTTCAATCCTGGAACATGTATCACTTCCTTCAATATGAAGGGTGTACTAGAATCCCTCTCAAAGGAAATGGTACCGATACCGGTCGCACTGTATCTACCATCATCGCATATCTCGATGTGCACTCCAAGATCTTTCTCATCCAGATCAGTAAACAAATATTTATCTCCTATCATGTGAAAATATGCACCACTGTCAAGAAACCACACTGAACCCATCACACTTGAGACCAAGCATGCGATCAGCAAAAAATCTAGCTCAAACTGCGAGGCTAAGGCCTCTACAGCTATAGATCCAACAGCTTGCTTATTTTTCTTCTTCTGTGGACAATTAGTGGCGTAATGTCCGTGTTGGTGATAGTGAAAGCACTTCACCTTGGACATGTCCTGCGTCTTGCCTTTCACACCGGATTGAGAAGCATTCTTCTTGCTCTTCCCCTTCCTTGCTTTAGCAGCCAAAGCACAATTTTCTTCATCTAAATTCTTTGATGAAGATCTGTCCCTGGTACTTCGCCTTATCTCCTCTTGCACAAGATCCGACCAAAGTCGCTCCCATCCTGTAAATTTCTCTCGACTATTGACAGAGTCCTGATAGGAATTCCAACTCTTCAGAAGCCCAAGGAGAGCCAAGCTCGCCAAGTCCTCGTCATCTACAGTCACCCCCGCACTTCCCAGCTCATCCCTACACTGGACAAACTTCATGAGGTACTTGGGTATACTATTGCCTTTCTCCATTTTTATGTTTCTAAGTCTATCCTTGAGTGCCAACTTCCTCTGGTCGCTATTGATTTGGAATAAATCTATCAAAGCTTTCCACATAAAGAATGGAGAAGCTTTACAATGAAGGTTGTACACTATGTGATCCTTCACACCTTCCAACATAATCCTTCGACATTTTTCTGTCTTCTTTTGCCATGCGTCAAGTGCGGCAGCATCGCTAGAAGCAGGTTTTGGAATTTCTGCATCTATGAACTCCTTCAACCCATTGTCATCCAACACTGCCTCCATCCTGTCCTTCGATGCAATATAATTTGAGTTTCCCTCAAGGGCATACTCTAATCAAAATTCGTTGAAAGACATCTCAACTTCGACACCAAGAAAACACTGCTGCAAATTTGAATTCCAGCAGCTCAAAAATCAACCGCTTCAATGTTTTGAAATTGCTCCAATAATCAATATCGCTCTGATACCATGTAGAAATTTATATAACTGATATGTTATACATCCAATATTATCCTGATCACACACTATTTGACTTCATGCACAATGCAGAATCTCTTCTACTATTGATCATTACTTGCGGAAATAAAATCAATTGCATGCACACATTAAAACCATAAAAATTCACACATATGAACACAGTAATTTATGGGAAATATTAAAGCTGAAAACCCCCAAATATCTGTATATTATATGTCATCGAGATCATGTAACAATCATTATACAAAGCTCCTCACAAGCTCTCAGTACAATCTCCAATTGCTACACACTAATCAGGTCCGATCTAGCAAAACACATGCTCCAATCTCTGCCACCTGCTAGCCTGCCTCTACTGCGCAATCACTACTGAAGAATGGCTCTGAATGAAATCGAATTGGTCCATCATTTCTCACGCAATCCTCATTGGCATCTCCAACCATGTGTGGTGCAAAATCATGCAACACTATTGTCACAACTGATAGTCACACTGCTCTTTCACCTACCTCTTCATTGGTCTCCACTGAAACTGTCCATGCACTGTAGTTAACTGATGTATTCTTTAGTTGATTAATGAGCTAATAATTAGTGAATTAATTAATAATTAATTCACACCACTCTCACTAGTGTATCAATCAATTAGACTAGATACAACTAGCTCAACTATGTTTAACTCAGTTAAACTGAACACAACTCCACCAACTACCTCAATAACTCCACCAAAATCTGTCACATGAGTTCTAACTGAAGTATCCATGCAATAGCTCCACTTAACCCTTAGGAATAGCGTAATTCCTTCTGTCAGCTCCTGTGCCACATCTGTGCACTTAACCGAAGTGCTCCAAGAGAATAAGATAATGTTTATAGTCCAAATATTATTAAGAGCTAATAATATTCGACATATCTATTTTTAGACTGGCAATCTAAAAATAGATTCCGCCCCATATGTCTAAAAATAGAAGTCCATCTATTTTTCCAACTTGACCAACCATCCACAAATAGCATCTTGCAACTCATAGAATATGATCGACATGTCTAAAAATAGACTTGCGCCAAAAATAGCCTGCGGGCCCACTTAGTGAAGGAGATTTCTTTCCACTAAGCTCATCATCTTGTTGCAATCTCAACAAAGAACAAATTCTTAAAAAGAAAGATCATCTAATTCCAGAAAAATGACAGTCTTATGAGAATGCACATTATGTTGTTTCTCAATGTAATTTTCATATGGAAGATATATTTAGTACCTCTTTTTCTTCATGGCATGACAGTTGGATTTTAGACACAGGTGCAAATTTTCATATGACCTTTAGAAGACATTTGTCTGAACAATTAATTGATAATATTGATGGAGTAGTGTATTTTGTTGATAAATCTCAAATCAAACCATCAGGCATTGGTTCTATTCAGTTAAAAATTTCATTTATTCCAGATTATACTTTGAATGGTGTTCTTTACATTCCACAGTTCCAAAGGTATTTATTATATCTTGTACAAAAAAGAGAACTGGGACATTCCATTCACATATTTGATGGTAAAGCGGAAATACGAAGAGAAGCTGACAATAAAACTATAATGACTGGTGTGGAAGAAGATAAATTGTTGAAGTTGAAAGGCATGTTGTCTGTTGCATTGAACACTAATTATTTGGTTCAACAAAATGATACTCTATCATCTTCTCTATTGTGGCATGCACGCTTCAGTCATATTAATTATGAAAGTATTAGAATTATGAGACAACATGGAATTAAAGGAGTTCCAATAGTTCCAAGAAAATTGACCCCATGTAATGCCTGCATATTGAGCAAGCATCACAAATAGTCTTTTCAGAATTATAATTCTAGAGCTACAAGGAAATTAAGTCTCATACACTCTGACTTATGTGGACCTATGCATGTACCAACTATGAATGACAATAAATACATGCTGAATTTTATTGCTGATTATTCGAGGATGTGTTGGGTTTATCTACTTAAAGAGAAATCACAAGTTTTTGATGTGTTCAAAAAATTTCATCTCTTGATTACAAATTAAGCTCAAAGTTAGTATTCGTCTTATAAGAACTGATAATGGGGGAGAATATAATTCACATGTTTTTGAAAAATATTTGTGAGAACGAATGAATATAACATCAAAAACCAAACCACAATACCATATAATCCACAACAAAACGATGTTGCAGAACGAATGAATATAACATTGATTAATATGGTAAGGTCAATGATGTTTTTAAGAATGTAAAATTGATGTTTTGGGGAGAAGCAATGCTCCGTGCAACTTATATTAGAAATAAATGCTCTTCCTCTGTCATTAACAACAGAACTACATATGAAATGTGGTATAATCATCTTCGTGCTGTTAAACATTTCAGAATTTTTGGTTCTTAATGTTATGCTTTGATTCCTAAACATCAAATAATAAAATTGAGTGAAAGGATGATAAAATGTATATTATTTGGGTATTCTATGACTTCTAAGGCACACTGATTGTATGATGAAGAAAACCAGAAGTTTATTTTTTGAAGAGATGTAAATTTTCTTGAATTTGATAAAGGTTCCCTCACAGTTGATAAAAAAATTAATCAGATAGAAAAAATTGCATCTCAAAAGTTTTATTATGAATCAGATAAAATTCTTCCACATCCTGAAAGGGGGATTCCTATATTAGATCAATATGTGGAGTTTCCTTCACTCAATGATTATAATTCCATTGTTAAAGAGAAATTTATTTATGCAAGTGTTTCTACTGAGATGACAGAGATAAAAATGACAATAGAGTTGAGAGGGACAAAGATGGAAAGAACTGAGAAAAATGTAGAAGATGATAAACTTCCTACAAAACCTTTGTGAATATCAACTCATATTAGAACATTTCCAAAGAAATATGACGAGTTTAAGACATGAAATTCCTCTGGTAGCTATTATCATTGTGAATCTAATTTTTTTGTGGATTGTGAACCTACATGTTTTGAAGAAGCTACTAGTTATGATTAGTGGAAATATGCAATGTAAAAGGAATATGATGCTCTCATAAAAAATGGCATATGGATGCTGGTGGATCCTCTTGATGGCATCAAACCTATTGTTTGTAAATGGATTTATAAAAGTAAGTATAAAGATGATGGTTCACTTGATAAGTATAAGGCAAGACTTATAGCAAAGGGATATGCACAGAAAGTGGGTATTTCCTATACAAAGACATTTGATCATACATCTAAATGGGGAACTATTAGATCTTTGTTTGCTATTGAAGCTCATAAATAATGGAAAATTCATCATATGGATGCCAAAGCTACATTTTTAAATGGAGATTTAAAAGAATATGTTTACATGTTTCAACCAGAGGGTTTTTCCGTTAAAGGGAAAGAACAAAAGGTTTGCAAACAAATGAAGTATTTGTATGGCTTGAAACAAGTGCCACGTGCATGGGATGAGAAGCTATCCGAACAACTTCTTAAGTTAAATTATAAGCCTTTTGACCTAGATGATGCAACTCTTTTCGTTAAAAAATTTGGAAGATCAGTTGTATATCTAGATGTATATGTTGATGATTTGATAATCACAGGGTACAATGGTGAATATATATCATCTATTAAGAAGGAATTGAAAATGGTTTTTGATATGACAGATTTAGGTTTACTTCATTATTATCTTGGAATTGAAGTTGATAAAAAACCACAACATATTTTCATCTCTAAGAAAAAATATGTTGGAAAGTTATTGAACAGATATAATATGATGGATTGTAATCCTTTTGCTACTCCAATGGAACATAATTTGAAACTCACTTAAGAAGAAGACAAACCATTTGAAGATCCAACAAGGTACATACAACTTGTTGGAAGTTTGATTTATTTCTCTATTACTCAACTTGACATAACCTTTGCTGTTGGAACACTTTCCAGATATATGCATCATCCTTGTGAGGGGCATTAGGTAGAAAAAAAAGAGTTCTGAAATATTTACAAGGAACCCGAATTTACGACATCAAATATTCCAAAGTTTTAGACTTCCATCTTGCTGGTTATTTATACTCTCATTTTGATGGAGATAAGGAGAATGGAGTCTCTACTTCTGGTTATTTGAGGAAGCTTATATCAACAACCATCAGTTGAAGATCAGACAAACAATATAATCTTATGGATTCTACCACTGAAGCTGAATATGTTGCAGTAGCTCAAGCCACTAAGGAAATCATTTGGCTTCGGAAAGTACTTCAAGATTTGTAGGAGAGACAAAAATCTTCAACTCCTCTATTTGTCGACAACTCTTCTGCAATTTAATTGGCCAAGAATCCTAAGTTCCATGATCGAATGAAACATATCAACACCAAGTATCATTTGATTCGACATCATGTAGAGGCAAAAACAATTCATCTGACACATTACCCTACTTCAAAACAAATTGCAGATATATTTACCAATGTATTAGGATGTGAAAAATTTGAAAAGTTCATATCTTTACTTGGCATGTCAGATATCCCTTCGGAATAAGGGGGGATGTTAAACAAATCCTTCAGGATTTTTGTATATTAATAGGTTTAGTTATTTTTCAGTTTTTCTCGTATGGAGAAGTTATTAAAGCTAACTGTCTACCTCTTTTTTTTCATATGTATAAATTCTTGTGTTTGATAAATAAATAAATATGATTCATCTTAGTGAATTTCATTCCAGACTTGTCTGACAGTTAATTCCTATGTGCCTGGATATTGTTATGACTTGGAACAGTTCAACAACAGGGTTTATATTCTTCTTGTACATATCCATTAAGGGGGGTTATCTAGTAGAAATTAAACCTCCAGCTTTATAACCTCCATCAGGGTCTAAGTGTTCTTGGATATTGTTATATTTTTTGGGTATTCTCATCGAGAGGAATGATTAGCTAATGATAATATTTTTTTTTTGGTATTCTCATCAAGAGGACTTGATATTGATTAAGAAACTAGATATAGTCACAGTGACTAGCAACTATTTTTCCTCTCCTTCGTCATATCGTGAGATATCATTTTAAGGAATTGTACTCTTCATTTTCATATTCCAAGTTATCATTTTAAGACATTATGTGGCCTATTACCAAAGAAAGGAGCTTGATCATTTTCCTAGCCATTTTCCTGTTTGATTTTTCTAGCAAAAATCTTGAACCTCAAAGCCATGGGTTGCCTGATCATTTTCCAATTTTCTTTTTCAGGCCAGATTTTTAAGTTAGGCCATTTTCAATAAAATTAACCCACGTGGTGGTCAGAGTCCATGGGGTCACAATATAATCCTTGAATGCTACAGTTTGTTTGTTCTTTGACTTTTGGAGTCCTTTGGTTTTGGAGCGGAGGGGCTGTGGTTATAATTCAGGCAGTATGGCAGGGGTTCAAGTTGGAGGAAAGTCCGAATCACGAGTAAACTGTAACGATTCTTATTCAAAATAAATTTTGAGGTTCCTATCTATAATTTCAATATTACAACCATAATATTCTATTGTTAACATGTGCATGGCAGGTTGATGCCATTTAGTTTGAGTAAATTTGTTTTTGTATTGGAAGCACTGGTGGGAATCAATACTCACAAATAACTTCAATCCATAAATTTTGAGGTTTGATGTATCTAATTGACCGCGATTAATGGTTGAAATAATGTTTGGAGGTTTGCAGGGAGTCCGTGTCTCCAAATAAATTACATTTCCATCTTAAAAGAGATTTGTACAAACTTCTGCGTTAGGAAAAAATTAGGAAAAAATCCTCTGCAGTAAGTCTATATCAAAATAAATTTGGTTTGCAGGGTATTTATATCTCCTAATAAATTCTATATTAAAATAGTTTTGTATAGACACACATTGGGACAATCACCATTTGCAAAATCATTTACCAGGAGTCTATATCTCCAAATAAATTTAGTTTGCAGGGAGTTTATATCTCCAATTAAATTGTTTTTCAAAATAGTTTTGTATAGACTACTGCATTAGGACAACCATATCCAAGATCCTTCTCTAGATTCAGAGATAATATTATAGTTGGAAAGGAATCCATATATTTCCCTTGTTATGGGTATTCCATGAATCGTGATGAAACTTTAAAGTAATATATTTTGTGTTTGCAACATATTATTTTGAGTTTCCTCTCTCTCCATGAATTTCCTCTGAAACTTAAAAGTGATAGATTATATTTCTTAGTATATCACTTCAAGTTTCCTTTACAATTCTTATTTTCATTTCATTATGATAGCAAAAATTTATAACATTGCGAAGGCTTTCATTATATAGGATTATTGAGTGTATTAAATAATTAGATTCCAAAGGTGTTAAGTAGAGGCCATTTGATTTTATAATTGTGACATACATTTACAAAATGTCTTAAGCACTGATTCCTTACCATAAACAAGGGATTGGTTCTTGAGATACAACATTTTATGGCGTCGTTGTCGAGGATGAAGAAACAAATTTTATTTTCCCTAGGTTTTTCACATTATTTCCTCTGGTTGTTCAATGAGGAGGAAATATTCGGCTGTGTTTGTTATTTCAAAATTATGGCTTTCAAATGGCCTCACACGAGGTTAGATACCTCACAACATAGAGTCCCTGCTTTTCTAGATCCAGAAAGATTGGTTTCTAAAAGGGCTCAGAAACCTGAAACTCCTTCAATACCTGATCCTACATAGCCTTCTCCTGGCAGCAGTTCTCATAACCCTTTGTTTGAAGATATTTCTAAGGAACTCCCTTTCTTGGAACAAGATACTCCTTCCACACCCGTTTATTTTGAGGAACCTCAGTTAGAAGAACATTCTTACGAGTCTGTTTCTTTTACCTCCACTCAAGCTCAGCCAAATATAGTTGCTGGCCCCTTTTCTATTTTCCACCAACCCACCCCTATATCAGTTTTTCCTCCACCTACATTCACTTTCACAGCAGGTTCATCAACCTCAACCACCCAAGGATCCGTTAACCAAGTTGTTAATATGGCAACACCAACTTTCTTAATGGATAGATATGCACCACTAAATATTCCGCAACCAATGAATTCCATGCCTCAAGAACACCTCAAATTACTTCCTCGTTTCATTGGAGAAGATGAAGTAACTGTAGAACAACATTTACCCTTGTTTTGCACTTTTATTGAGAATTTAAATGTAGAACATATTGATGTTGTGATGAGACTATTTGTGCAGTCTCTAAATGGAGAGGCTAGGAAATGGTTCAAAGGTTTACCAAATGATTCCATAAATAAATGGGAAGAGTTAGAAACTCAATTCACTCAGAGATGGGGAGAGAAGAGAGATCATGGTTACTCATTAACAGATTTTAATGCAATTAAAATAAAACCTAATGAAAAAATTTCCGAGTTTGTAAAAAGATTCAACAAATTGTACAATAGTTTACCTATAGAGATGAAGCCCCCCCCCCCTTGTAAGACCAAAGGTAGTTTTTGTTGGGGCTTTTGAAGCTGATTTTAGCTTTAAATTGAGAGAGAGAAGAGCCCCTACTCTTGGGCAGATACAGATAGATGCTTTAGAGATTTAAGCTAATATGAATGCAGCTGGAAAGGCGAAAGGGAAACAACCAGTCCAAGAGAGGGGGAAGGCAAAAGAAGAATCATCACAAGATCTAAGAACTTCAAATGCATTTTATTTTAAGACAACAATATCTCCATAATATCCTATCAAAGCTTTGAAGGTTAAATTGTGTGAAAATGTTGAAAATAAAGTTTAGATGTAATTGTTGATGATGGATTGTAATTTTATATCATTTTTTCCAAATTTAGAGTATTATTAATTACATGATAAATTAGAGTTAGTCAGAATTATACTCATGAGTGCAAGTCACAATTAATTTGAACCAATTATGGGAATTATAAGAATAATTTGAGTAAAAATTAATTTTCATGGATATATTAATTTTTCAATAAAAATAAGAGAAGAAGAACAAAGAATATTATTGGAATTATAGTAACAATTTGACTAAAAATGGAAATTTTATAGGTATAATAATTCTTCAATGAAGATAGGAGAAGAAGAAAAACGAATATTATTGGAATTATAGGAACAATTTGAGTAAAAATGTAAATTTCATAGATATATTATTTCTTCAATGAAGATAGGAAAAGAAGAGCAAAGAATATTATTGGAATTATAGGAACAATTTGACTAAAAATTTAAATTTCATGAATATATTAATTCTTCAATGAAGATAGGAGAAGAAAAACAAAGAGTAAAAATGTAAATTTCATGGATATATTAATTCTTCAATGAAGATAGGAGAAGAAGAACAAAGAATATCACATATTAATATATTGACATTATAAAAGAAAATGCTCAACTATAATCCTCATGCTAATAACGTTAGGCAGATAATTTGCAATTAAAATTTGGAGTGACACTGTACACGTAAATCTCTCCTTGATCAAATTATGGCCTCTTCATTTCATCAGGATATAAAGCCCCATCCCTGATGCGTTGCAACCTATGTACATCCACTCTCTGTTGATTAATATCAAATTGTGGATTGTGCTTCCTCATTATATCCATCTCCATCCTCCCTTGATAAACATCAGGCCGAGGTGCACTACATTGCTTCATATCCACATCTATTCTCTATTGATACACATCACCATATTATGGATGAGTGGAACGATAGTGCAAATTAGTTATCAAATCATTTATTTGCAGGGAATTTTCCGTTGTCACTAATGATCACATTCCATAGGATTCCAATTCTTCATCAACAAGCTGTAGGTCACTAGATAAAAGAGGAACAACATTTATTTCAATAGGAATTGCTGCTGGGACTAGTACTAGGTCATCACAAATATTAATTATGTGCCCTTCACGTGGTGGTGGAGCTCGAGAAATATCAACTCAATCTAGATGATGAGGGTTATCATGTAGTGTTTGCAAAGAGAGGGCAGATGCCCTATTATTCTGAGCATCAACATTACCTAAATATTCACTTCGAATTCTTTATAATTCCCTATTTATAATAGCTTGTTGGACCCTTAATAATCTCAAGCATTCCTCTCTCTCATATTCATATTGAGCTCTCAATCTTTATAATTCCATATTTCTAATGGATTCTTCCCTTAATAATCTGAAGCCAGGTTCCTCTCTAATATTTCTTGCACCTTCTTCCCTTAACAATCTATCCTCTCTTCCTCTTTCAACAACAAAATCTAAATCACTGATACATCCGTTCATTTTATGTTGCCTATCAGGTCTCTCTTCTCTCGCAACATTCGAGTCCATGGAACTAAATAGGCGTGAAACATTTTTCACTTGAATATTAAAGACAATATAATTAATCACCACATAATGGATTCACCTTATAAATTCTTCATGTTAATTATGGGATCAGACTTATTACTCTCCTGCTTTGCACTTAGTTCAAACTTGAATTTGTTTCCTCCATCAACACAATAATATTTGATGGCCTTCTTGAATACTTCCTTAGACAATGGCACACAATCTCTATCAATACAAAAGAAAACCTGCACATACAGCAAATGGGCATTAGTTGTATGCTACATGACACCTCTAGCTGTTGCCAAAATTTGGAATTTTAGACCATAACCCAATTAACCTCATTCCATAAGGGAAAACAGGACTCAGAGGAAATTAATGATGAAACAAATGGGTCTCAGCTTCATGGAATAATTCCAACACTTCTAGTTCCAGCAGGGAAAACTGTACTCAGAGGAAATTAATTGTGGAGCATAATATGAAACAAATGGGTCTTAGAGGCAATTAATGATGGCACATAATATGAAACAAATGGGTCTCAGAGGGAATGATGGAACACAATATGAAACAAATGGTTCTCAACAATTTAGTGAAAATAGAGGAGGACATAAAATTATTTACCTGATAAGGAAAAAATCTGTTGGATCCTCTGAAGGAATTTTGTTCTAGCTCATTGCCACCCCGTGATGTAGCTTTATAAATTCCGTACATTAATCTCAAGTCAAAGTTGTTGTAATCCTATTGGATTTTATTCAGTTAGGTTAGGTATTTAGTTATGATCAGTTAGATTAGTTACTTACTTAAGTGTAAATGTAATGTTGATTTCATTGAATAAACACACATATCACATGTTCATGAGTTAATAGTAGTATCAAAGCTTGGCTCGGGGGCATCGATCTGCTGGAAATTTAAACGTTAGGGGTTTGAACCATTTTTTAAAAGAGCAGTTGATCCTGAAGGATTGTAATGTCCTTACATCCACAACACTGGAGGATCATCTGAATGTTACAACCAGGAGAAGAGGCATGTGGAATTAACGCAATTGCTCGATGGTTTTTTGGAACCCCTATCCTAGCGTTATCACACTATAGAGTGACTCAGACTTCTAGCGATCTAGAACGATGGAAATGTTGCTGTTTTGAATTGAGTATCTTTTGAACCGACCGGTTGCAGAACCCTGTGGCAAGTCTGTGTGCAATTTGACTGTGGCATAGACTGCTAGCATTTTGAACTAGTATTCGTATTGGAGAATTTGCCTACGTAAGACTTTGAATTGGAGTTTATGGGAGCATCATGCCACAATGTTAGTGTGAAGGTTCATCGGGATTAGAAGAAGAGGGTTCGAACTTCATTATGGAGAAAACTCATGTGAGAGCAGAGCGAGGAATGATCCGACATGATCCAGCTTTGCTGCAAGACAACTAGTGAACCCTTATGCAATGCAAGTGATCTACAGTGGTATGGACCAGAAGCTGGAGGTGAATGGTTGTGATTGAACCAGTAAGTTAAAAAGAGTTTTTTTTTAAGAAATATGTGGCTGAAACCAGAGTTTTTTTTTTAATTTTTAAAAATTTGCTGCAAGTTTAAAACTGAGTTTTTTTTAAGAGAAATCAGTGTCAGGAGGTGGTTAGAAACAAATTTTTTTAAATGAATTTTGTTGCAGTGATTTAGACCAGTTTTTTTAATATTTCCAAAATAAAAATGAACTACTTGGTGTCCTTAATTGGGTTTTTCCTTTCTGGAAAGGAAAATTACCAGGAGTGGTTTAAGAAAGTGAAAAATACTCTTATATTTAATGATTTATGGGATGGATTTTGTGAAGGAGAAGGAGATAATGTACCAGAGAAGCCTGATGAGTGGAAAAAACTTGCAATCTCGAAAAGTAAGGATACTAAAGGCCTTTGAATTAATCTCCACTTCAGTCTCAGAAGAGGTAAGAAAATACATTTATTAGAGTAAAACAACTTATGACGCCATAAAAAAACTAAAATATCTATATGATTCACGTTCTGAATTGGATATAATTCAGTTATTGCCGAAGTTATTTAATCTAGAAATGAGTGATAATGATCCTCTAAAACTTGCCTATGAAATTAAAGCCATCAATCATGAAATTGAATGTACTTGAGTTAAAGTTGATTTGCCTCTTACTGCCTTTATAAAATCTCTTTACCCTAGTTATTCACAATACTTGGAATCTCTCCAAGATAGTGGGCAATTAAAATATATATATTTTGGCAAATTAGTAGGGAAAATTGCAGAAAGAGAGAAGGATTTTGGCAAGAAAGAAGTATCACATAGTTCTAATACCGAAACCCTATGTCTTGCTCAAAAGACCAAAAACCTCAAGAGGAATATTTCAGAAATAATTAGGGTAATAGAGGTCGAGGTAGGAAGAATTATAGAGGGAGGGGGGCAGAAATATTCAAGGAGATAGACAACAAAATGAAAAGAAAAGAAATTTTTCTGATAAAACAAATGTAAAATGTCTTAGATGTGGTAAAATTGGACATACTGCTGCAAATTGTAGAATTACTTGGGATAAAATTAATGAAAAAAGAGAACAATTGCTTGAAAATAAAGATCATATAATTCCAGACAGAGTACAGTCTTCTGAGAATGCACATTATATTGTCGCTCATTGTAATTTCCACATGGAAAATGTTTTTAGTACTTTTCTTTATTCATGGTATGACAGTTGGGTTCTAGACATAGGTGCCACATGTCATATAACCTTTCGAAGATATTTGTTTGATCAATTCAGTGATAATATTGATCGAGTAGTGTATTTTGATGATAAGTCCTAAATCACACCATCAGGGATTGGTTCAATTCAGTTAAAAATTCTTGGACTCCCAAATTATATTTTGAATGATGTTATTTACATTCTGCAGTTCCAAAGAAATTTTTAATCTCTTATAAAAATAAGACAGGAGGGACACTCCATTCACATATTTGATGGTAAAGTATAAATTAGAAGAGAAAATGACAATAAAACTGTAATGAATGGTGTGGAAGAAGATAAATTATTGAAGTTGCATGGTTGTCATCTGTTTCATTGAACAAAACTTATTTGGTTAAGAAAAATGATACTTTGTCCTCTTATTTATTATGGCATGCACGCTTCGGTCATGTAATTATGAAAGTATTCGAATGATGAAACAATAGGGGATTAAGGGACTTCCAACAGTTCCAGAAAATTAACCCCATGTAATGCTTGTATATTGGGCAAGCATCACAAACAGTCTTTTCAGAATTCTAAGTCTAAAGCTAGAAGAAAACTAAGCTTCATACACTCTGACTTATGTGTTCCAATGCCAATACCAATTGTGAATGGAAATAAATACATACTCATTTTCATTGATGATTATTCAAGGATGTGTTGGGTTTATCTACTTAAAGAAAAATCATAAGTTTTTGATATGTTTAAGAAATTTCATCTCTTGATAACAAATGAAGCACAACTTACTATTGGTACTATAAGCACTGATAATGGAGGAGAATATACTTCACATTCTTTTGAAACATATTTCCAAGAGAATGGCATCAAACATGAGATCACAATTCCATATAATCCACAACAAAATGGTATTGTTGAATGAATGAACATAACATTGCTTAATATGGTAAGGTCAATGATGTTTTTTAAGAATGTAAAATTGATGTTTTGGGGAGAAGCCGTGCTCTGTGTGGCTTACATTAGAAATTGGCGCTCTTCCTCTGTCATTAACAACATAACTCCATATGAAATGTGGTATAGGCGTCTTCCTGCTATTAAACATTTCCGAATTTTTGGTTCTCAATGTTATGCTTTGGTTCCTAAACATCAGAGGAATAAGCTAAGTGAACGAAGCATAAAATGTATATTTTTAGGGTATTCCATGACTTCTAAGGCATGCCAATTGTATGATGAAGAGAACACAAATTTTATGTTGTCAAGAGATGTAATTTTTCTTGAAACTGATATATATTTCCTCACTGTTGGTAGACAACTTAATAAAATAGAAAAGTTTCTGCCTCAAAAGTTTTATTATGAATCATATAATATACTTCCCCATCCTGAAGGGGGGATTCCTATATTATATAAGTCTGTGGATTTTCCTTCTCTTAATGATGAGAAATTGGTTGATGATGATAATTCTATTGATGCTGATGAGGAATTGGTTGATGCAAGTGTTTCTATAGAAAAATTGACAGAAATGGCAAGAACTGAGCCAGATGAAGAAGATGAGCAACTTCTGGAAATTCCTGAACAGCCTCCTACACAACCTTTGTGAAGGTCATCTCGTATTCGAACATTTCCAAAGAGATATGATGAGTTTAAGGCTAGAATATCCTTAGGTAACTATTCTCATTGTGAATTTATTTTTTCTGTGGATTGTGAACCTACTTGCTTTGAAGAAGCTTCTAGTTATGAATAGTGGAAATATTTAATTCAAAAGGAATATAATGCTCTCATAGAAAATCACACATGGAGGTTGGTGGATCCTCTTGCTGGCATTAAACCTATTGGTGATCCGGATTTTATGCAGGAACGCAACAGAATACAGAAATAATGTTAGGTCCCTATATTACTAGTATAGTCCCTTATTGTTGTTAGTGTAACCCCCTTATTGTTATTATTGTACCCTTGTAACCCCCATTTTTTTATTATTGTGCCCTTAAATTATTATTGTTAGGTCGGCTAGAATTACATTGTGGCCCACTAGGATTACATTATGGCCCCATGGACTCCTATATATAGAAAGGAGGTTTTGTAAATTGTATCATCCAAGAATTTTTCATTTATGTAATGTATTGGAGGTTTCCCCCTCGAAGTGGCTCATTTCTAAGGCGTTTATATCTCTTTTCTTATATTTTTGGAGTTGGTTACACAACATTTGGTATCAGAGCTTGGGATTCTAGGGTTTCGCTGCTCCAAACAGGTCATCGTGGCATTTTCGCTATAAATTTTTTTCTACGAAGTTTCAAAAGCTGAAATTTTTAGGGTACGAAGCTAAAATCCTGAGGAAGATTTTCTAAAAATTTCATAGCTGGGTTCGCAATATTTTCGGAGATATCATTTGTGGAAGTTAGGTATTTTTTCAAGCTCCTAAATAGGTCATCGTGGAATTTTCGATATAATTTTTTTTCTACGAAGGTTCAGAATTTGAAATTCGTATGGTACGAAGCTGAAATCCTGAGGAAAGTCATCAAAAAAGTTAAGAGCTTGGTTCGCAATATTTTTGGAGATATGATCTGTGGAAGGTAGTGCTTTTTTTGGCTCCTGAATTGCATCTCAAAGAGGTGATCGTGGGAAAAGTTCAATAACTCTCTCTCTGGGCAGTGGATTTGAGTGCCGTAAAAAGTGGTCGCAAGTACACGGACTGTAGTTGCTTGGCTATCAATTTCAGAGACAAAGGACGAAACAGTGACACGTGGCAAGTTCTACAAGTGTGCTCTACTGAACCAGTCCATAATTAGGTCATTGTCGGAGATTGGACACAACTTTGTCTTGGAAAATCAAAATCAGATCAAACCTGTTGCATTAAAAAGAGAATTCAGAGGTCTACTTCAGTGATTAATTTCAGATATTGAAGATCTGTAATCACAGAGATAATACAATTTCAATATCGAGCTCCTCAAAGCTAGTAAAAGGTGTGTATTTTTTTTTCCGAATTGCATAAGTCTTGTTTGAAGAATCAAGTTGAATTGATTGCAAGGGCCTATTGTAAAATAGATATCAATATTGGAGTCTGAAATGGCCCCTAAAAAGAATTCAACACCCATTAAGCCTTTAGAAGGCTCTACTATTACTCATGAAGATGAAGAATGGCAACATGACATGTCAAAATTACAAGAGCAAATGCAACAAATTTCGCTCTCGCAAAGAACAACAAAAAAATGAAATGGAAGTTTTGAAGAAAGGCGTGGAAACTAAGATGGATGGTTTGAAGAAAGGCGTGGAAGCTAAGATGGTTGGTTTGGAAGCTAAGATGGATGGCATGGAAGTGGGCATGGAAACTAAGATTGATGACATGGAAGCTAAGATCGATGAGAAAATGGAAAACATGAAGAATTTTCTAAAAGCAGACATGGAAGGTTTGACAAAGTTTATACAAGAAAGGTTTCCTAATGGTGAAAAGATAGTAGAAGAACCTCATGATGAGAACAAAATAAATGTTAATTGTGATTTAATAAACTCTAATGTTGGCGGGAAGAACCACCATATTCCAAAGATGGATATGAGGAAGTTTGATGGAAAGGATCCTGTAACATGGATACTACAGATGGAGCAATATTTTGATTCCATAACGTGCAAAACACACAAAAGGTACGCATTGCAACTTTACATTTAGAACAAAATACATTTGTATGGTATCGATGGCTTTGCTCCCGTAAAAAAATTGTCACTTGGTCAATTTTTACTGAGGAAATGATAGCACATTATGAGGATACAAAGAGCAACACCTTCTTTAGCCAATTGATAAATCTCAAACAAAAGGGTTTAGTGGGGCAGCACATTGAGGACTTCCAAAAATTGAATATAAGGGTAACTAATATTCCAGAGGAACACAGGATTGATCTCTTCTTAGGTACTCCAAAGGATAACATCCAACATGAAGTTCGTGTTTTGGAACCTGATTCATTGGAGAAGGCATTCAGGTTGGCAAGAAAAGTTGAATGTAAAATTATGGCGACAAGGAAGCCTACCACTCAATTCTATAAAGAAGGAAGTGTTGTTACGCCTAGATTTCCACAACCTACAAGGTTGAAACCACAACAATTGGAAGAAAAAAGAGCAAAAGGGCTTTGCTACAGTTGTGATAGCAAATACACTAAAGGTCATAAATGTGTTGAAAAGAAATTATTTTACATAGATTGTGAAGAAGAAGACGAAAATGAAAAAGAAGAGGATATACACCAGGAACCAGCCATAGAAGAGGAAAAAATGAATCCGACCATATCATGTAATGCACTGGCCGGAATTACCACTCCTCAAACTCTCATGATAGTAGGACAGATCAAGAAGAAAAGGGTAATAGTGTTGATTGATTTAGGTAGCACCCATAATTTTATTCATTGTAAGGTAGCCAAGGAATTAAATTGTTTCCTATACCCAGCACCAGAATGTCAAGTGATGGTTGCAAATGGAGGAACTATAAATTGCTTTGGAAAATGCCATAATATCAAGCTAACCATGGGGGAATATGTATTGACTAGTCCAATGCTTTCCATTCCTATGGGAGGTGCTGATGTTGTACTAGGAGTACAATGGTTACAATCTTTGGGGACGGTAGCTTTTAATTTTCAAGAACTTTTCTTGAAATTTTTTTCAGAAGGAAAGGAAGTCGAATTACGGGGTATTGAAGGGAAGCCAGGAAGGATAATAAGCTCTAATGTCATGAAAAAGCTTCTAAAGAAAGAACAACGAGGCGTAATTGCACAAATATGCTCACTAGAAGTTATGACATCAAAATCATCTATTTCTGTAGATCTCCAACAAGTCTTGGACAATCATTCCAAGATGTTTGAAACTCCCAAAGGACTCCCACCTATTCGTGATCATGATCATGCTATTCATTTGATTCCAGGAAGTGTTCCTCCAAACATCAGGCCTTATAGATATCCTTACTTCCAAAAGAGCGAAACTGAACGTATGATTGCAGAAATGTTAGAGGCGGGTATAATTCAAACCAGTCAAAGTTCTTTCTCTGCTCCTGTAGTATTGGTACACAAGAAGGATGGATCATGGCGAATGTGTCCGGATTATAGGGAGCTCAATAAGCTCATCATTAAAGACAAATTTCCCATTCCTGTGATTGATGAATTATTGGATGAATTACATGGAGCAATTTATTTTACCAAGTTGGATCTTCGTTCAGGATATCATCAAATTAGAATGAAGACTGAAGATATTCCAAAACAACATTTCGAACTCATGAGGGTCATTATGAATTTTTGGTCATGCCTTTTGGCCTTACCAATGCACCTTCTACATTTCAGGGGTTGATGAATTCCATTTTCAAACCCTTCCTTAGAAAATTTGTGCTATTATTTTTTGATGATATACTAATCTACAGCAGGTCTTGGAAGGATCATGTTGAACATGTTGACAGGGTGCTCAAACTATTGCAGGAGAAACAATTATATGCAAAACATCCAAATGTTTCTTTGGAGTACAAGAGGTGGAATATCTGGGTCATATTGTATCTCACGAGGGTGTTAAGGTAGACCCTAACAAAAATAAAGCCATTAAGGAATGGAAAGTCCCCACAACCATAAAGCAGTTGCGAGGATTTCTCGGGTTAACAGAGTATTATTGCAAGTTTGTTAAGAATTATGGGAGAATAACAACACCTCTAACAACATTATTGAAGAAAGATGCATTTCATTGGACTCCTGAAGCAACTAAGGCCTTTGAACATCTTAAAGAAGCAATGTGCCTAGCACCGGTCTTAGCTACGCCAGATTTCACAAAAACCTTTATTGTGGAATGTGATGCCTCAGCAAATGGAATTGGTGCTGTTTTAATGCAGGAAGGAAGACCCATTGCTTTTGAAAGTCATCCAATCAAAGAAAAGTATTTACAGAAACCTATTTATGAGAAGGAAATGTTAGCAATACTGCATGCACTAAAGAAATGGCGAACTTACCTAATGGGAAGACACTTCAAGGTAAAAACTGAACATGATAGTCTTAAACACTTTTTGGAACAAAGACTATCTTCAGAAGAGCAACAAAAATGGGTCACAAAGATGTTGGGTTATGACTTTGAAATAATCTACAAAAAAGGAAAGCTTAATGTTGTTGCAGATGCGCTCTCAAGAAAGAATGAAGAGGTGGAAGCATTGCTTTGTGCCATTTCTATTATCCAACCAGATTGGATAACTGAAGCAAGAGATGAATGGAAGAAGGGCAAAGATGTATGGACACTCATTCAAAAGTTGCAGCAAGATCCTAGTACATCTGATACATTTAGTTGGAAAAATGATTCCTTATGGTACAAAGATCGCTTATATCTTTGTAAGAATTCCCAACTGAAACAAAAGATTCTTTTGGAATTGCATACTTCTCCTTTAGGAGGACACTCAGGATTTTTAAAAACTTACCACAGGGTGAAGAAAGATTTTTTTTGGGATGGCCTTAAATCTGATATTCAAAAGTTTGTGGCGGAATGTTTGGTTTGCCAGCAGAATAAAGTGGAGACAATTAAGACTCCGGGACTTCTACAACCTTTATCCATTCCAAGTCAACGTTGGGAGGAGATTTCAATGGATTTTATCACAGGTTTACCGAAGTCCGAAGGCAAGAATGTCATCATGGTGGTAGTTGATAGACTTACCAAGTATGAACACTTTTGTGCATTATCTCATCCATTTAAAGCAAGTACAGTTGCTACTACATTTATGGACAGAATTCAAAAGCTACATGGAAGCCCAAGGGTTATTGTGAGCGACAGAGATCCCATTTTTACTGGAAATTTTTTGGATGGAGTTATTTTCTTGTTTGGGTACTCAATTAGCTCATAGCTCATCTTATCATCCTCAATCTGATGGTCAAACTGAGATAGTAAATAAATGTTTGGAAGGATATCTTCGTTGTTTTGTATCTGATAAACAAACACAATGGGTCAAGTGGTTACCTCTTGCTAAATGGTGGTATAACACTTCCTTCCATACTCCAGCAAAAATGACCCCATTTATGGCACTTTATGGATATCATCCACCATCCATCACATCATCTTTAAGGGAAAATTCGAAGGTTCAAGCAGTGGAAGATCACATCGAGCATCAGCAAGAAGTTCTCCAACTCTTAAAGGATAACCTGAATTTGGCACAAAATCGAATGAAACAACAGCCAGATCAACATCGCAGCGAGAGAAGTTTTGATGTAGGATATTGGGTATTTTTACGGCTACAACCATACAAACAAATGTCCCTCAAGCAAGCTAAGAAGGATAATAAATTATCACCAAAGTACTATGGTCCTTACAAGGTGTTGCAAAATATTGGTACTATGGCATACAAATTGGAGCTTCTCGCTTCTTCGCGAGTACATCCAGTTTTCCATGTTTCATGCTTAAAGAAGGTTATAGGTGAAAATCTTCCAGTTCAAACAATATTGCCAGAACTTGATGAGGAAGGAAAATCATATTGGAACCTGAAGCGGTCATGGAAACAAGAACTCGACAGCTACGGAATCGATCAATTTCAGAGTATCTCATCAAGTGGAAGAACTTACCCACTGAAGATTCTACATGGGAGGATGAGAATTTTATACAGAAGCACCCAGAGCTACTCAAGCGTCGAGGACAACACTTTTTTTGAAGGAGAGGGGCATGTTAGGTCCCTATATCACTAGTATAGTCCCTTATTATTGTTAGTGTAAACCCCTTATTGTTATTATTGTACCCTTGTAACCCCCATTTTGTTATTATCGTGCCCTTAAATTATTATTGTTAGGTCGGCTAGGATTACATTGTGGCCCACTAGGATTACATTATGGCCCCATGGACTCCTATATATAGAAAGGAGGTTTTGTAAATTGTATCATCCAAGAATTGTTCATTCATGTAATGTATTGGAGGTTTCCCCCCCGAAGTGGCTTATTTCTAAGGCGATACCTATTTCTAAGGCGATATCTTTTTTCCCTATTTTTGGAGTTGGTTACACAACAAATAACCATAGAGAAGGCAGAGAGATGCAACATAAATAATGCTTCATTTTATAATAAAATAATGACCGCAATAAGCTTACAAACATAATGGAAACAGCTTAGCGCGGTAGCGTATCTCGAGAGTGCATGCACGCAGCCTCGAACCGTGTTACATTGAGTGTCAGCAGCCTATTGGCTGCATAATGGAAATTTCGGGTCTGCCAGAAGCACGTAAGATCCGAGAAGAGATGTGGCGCGCCGCCCTGAACCGTGTTACAATGCAGACATGATGGAGATGTGGCGAGCTAGGGCACTGGTAGCGCTTATCTCTGAGAAGAGATGTATCGGCTCCCAGCCCCCTGAACTGTCTTACAATGAGGCTCGAGGGCCTATTTATTGTTGAGAAACAATTTAGAATCTGAAACGTCCAAAACCCTAACCATAGGAGATGAAGCGCCAAAACTGTGGGCCCCGTTTGGGTAAATTGGTGGTTCAACTTCCCGGGGACATAACTTTGGCATCCGATCTTCGTTTGACGCACTCAATAGCTCGTTAGAAATATATGTCCGAGGAGTACAACTTTGGAATGAGCAACATCGGTCCATGGACCCATGTGGACCGATGTTGCTCTCCGTTTTCCCAAAAAACGTCGTTTAGGGCCTCAAAACGGCTCCGGAAGTTTAAGACCCGAAAAACTGCTAAAAATAGTAAGTTGTGTCGAAACTTACAAACTGAAATAAATGATGGTGGGGGTTCAAATGGACTCGATGGGTGGCCACCAATATCCACCTAGATTATTAATGCCCCAAAACAGCTTCGGGTGTGCAGGACCTGAAAACCTGCTATAAATAGTAAGTTGTGTTGAAGCTGAAAAAATGAAAGAATTGATGCTGCGGGTCCAAATGGAATAGGTGGGAGGCCACCGATATCCACCTGGATCATTCCTCCCTCCTTAGGAAGCAATGGTCTCCATTGCGTTAAGTTCCTTCATGGGGGGGGGGGGAAATTTTGCTGAACTTGGTGTTGGATTTGTCCAAGATGTCGTGGACCTGTTGGCAGACGTGTTGGATATAGATGTGCCACCGGTGGGCAGCCATTGAAGGATCTGAAAAAAAAATGTCCATCATCGCGTTCCTCTGTTTCTCTAGGGCATCCTCGAGAAATATTTTGACAGGATCTCCTGCTCCCTCATCTTTCTTTCCTTCTGCCATGGGGGGTCGTCGGGGTTGCGAGGTTGAACTCCTTATACCCTGGCCACGTTGGGGATATGAAAAGAAAAACAGAGAAAAAGCAGACCCGCTCTGATACCACTGATCCAAATTTTATGCAGGAATGCAACAAAATACAGAATTAACCATAGATACAGAGATGCAGCAGAAATAATGCTTCATTTTATTAATAAAATAATGACTGCAATAATCTTACAAACATAATGGAAACAAGCTAGGGCGCTGGTAGCGTATCTCTGAGAAGAGATGTGGCGTACGCAGGCCTCTGAACTGTATTACATTGAGGCTCGCAGGCCTATTACAGACATAATGGAAATAAAAGAGCTATGGTACTGGCAGCGTATCCCTGAGAAGAGATGTGGTGGCTACTAGCCCTTGAACTATGTTACAATGCAGACATGATGGAGATGTGGCGAGCTAGGGCACTGGTAGCGCTTATCTCTGAGAAGAGATGTATCGTCTCCCAGCCCCCTGAACTGTCTTACAATGAGGCTTGAGGGCCTATTTATTGTTGAGAAACAATGTAGAATCCGAAACGTCTAAAACCCTAACCGTAGGAGATGAAGCGCCAAAACTGTGGGCCCCGTTTGGGTAAATTGGTGGTTCAACTTCCCGGGGATTTAACTTTGGCATCTGATCTCCGTTTGACGCGATCAATAGCTCGTTAGAAAGATATTTCTGAGGAGTACAACTTTGGAATGAGAAACATCGGTCCATGGACCCATGTGGACCGATGTTGCTCTCCGTTTTCCCAAAAAACGTTGTTTAGGGCCTCAAAACGGCTCTGGAAATTTAAGACCCGAAAAACTGCTAAAAATAGTAAGTTGTGTCGAAACTTACAAAATGAAATAACTTATGGTGGGGGTTCAAATGGACTCAATGGGTGGCCACCAATATCCACCTGGATTATTAATTCCCCAAAACGGCTCCGGGTGTGCAGGACCCGAAAACCTGCTATAAATAGTAAGCTGTGTTGAAGCTGAAAAAATGAAAGAATTGATGCTGTGGGTCCAAATGGAATAGGTGGGAGGCCACCGATATCCACCTGGATCAATTGGTTGCAAATGGATTTATAAAACTAAGTATAAAGTTGATGGTTCGCTAGAAAAACACAAAGCAAGACTTGTAGAAAAGGGATATGCACAGAAAGAGGGTATCGACTATACAAAGAATTTTGCTCCTACAGCTAAATTGTGCACTATTAGATCTTTGTTTGCTATTGTAGCTCAAAAATAATGGAAAATTCATCATATGGATGTTAAAACTGCCTTTTTAAATGGAGATTTGAAAGAAGATGTTTACATGTTTCAACGAGAAGGATTTTCCGTTAAAGGGAAAGAACAAAAGGTTTGAAAAATAATTAAGTCTTTGTACGGCTTGAAACAAGCGCCACGAGCTTGGTATGAGAAGCTAACTGAACATATTCTTAAATTAAACTATAAAAATTTTGACCTAGATGATACAACTCTTTTCGTTAAGAAATTTGGAAGATCAGTTGTATATCTAGTTGTATATGTTGCTGATTTGATGATCACAGGAAACAATGATGAATATAGATCATCTATAAAGAAGGAATTGAAAAAGGTTTTTGATATGACAGATTTAGGTTTATTTCATTATTATCTTGGTATTGAAGTTTATAAAAAACCACAACATATTTTCATCTCTCAGAAGAAATATGTTGATAAGTTATTGAACATATATAGTATGACATAATGTAATCCTATTGCTACTCTAATGGAGCAGAATTTGAAACTCGCTTCCAAAGGAGGAAAGTCATTTGAAGATCCAACAAAGTACAAACAACTTGTTTGAAGTTTGATTTATTTGTCTATTACTCTTCTTGATATAACCTTTGTTGTTGGAATAATTTCCAAGTTTATGCATCATTCTTGTGAGGGGCGCTGGGTAGAAGCAGAAAGAGTTTTAAAATATTTAAAAGGAACTCAAACTTACGGCATCAAATATTCCAAAGTTTTAGACTTACATTTTGCTGTTTATTCAGATTCAGATTTTGATGGAGATAAAGAAAATGGAGTCTCAACTTCTAGATATTCGATGAATCTTGGATCAAAAGCCATTAGTTGGAGATCACACAAGCAATCTGTTCCTGCTGATTCTACCACTGAGGCTGAATATGTTGCAACGTCTCAAGCCACTAAGGAAATCGTTTGGCTTCAAAAAATACTTGAATATTTGCAGGAGAAACAAAAAGCTCCAGCTCCTCTATTTGTCAACAACTCTTTTGTAGTTAGGTTGGCCAGGAATCCAAAGTTTCATGATCGAACCAAACATATCAACACCAAGTGTAATTTGATTTGACATCATATAGAGGCCAAAACAATTCATCTGACACATTATCCAACTTCTGAAAAAATTGCAGATATTTTTACCAAATCATTAGGGCGTGAAAAGTTTGAAAAATTTAAGTCCTTACTTGGTATGTTAGATGTTCCTTCGAATTAAGGGGGGAAATGTTGTAATCCCACGAGATCCTACGATATTCTATTCAAGTAGGTTAGGTAGTTAGTTATGATTAGTTAGATAAGTTATTTATTTAAGTATAAATGTAATCATGATTTCATTGAATAAACACAGAGGTCACATGTTAATGAGTTAATAGGATTTAAGCAAGAATAACTGCATTCCTGGGTAAACCCTTTGTAAAGCTCCATTTTGGCTGATGGCATGCCAAAAACATGATATCGGAAACAATCCTGCTTAGTTGTTGAGTTTCACATAAATATCAACCCAGCAAATTTATTCTTTGTTTGAGAAAATTGATTAATAGGATTGCTTATGTTTGCAACATCTACACCAACTTCACATACTTCTTCATTTTTGCGCTCCTTTTGACTTTTCTTATTTCCTTGTGCCATAATGTCCCCTGCAATTTTGCATAGCTGCATAAACAAAATGATGAGTATTGCATTAAATTTCACATATTTCACTTCTAGATTTCCCTGTAATTTGTGGGTTTAAAATAAGCTCAACTATGCTGAAAAAGAGTTGAAGTTACCTCTGCTAATTGCAATGAATCTTTTATAACCTTCTCGAGAATTGAATACAAAGTGATATGGTACTATAATAACTGATGAGGACAATAAAAGAAGAAGTCGAATGATATAGAAATTATTGAAAACAATCGAAGAGGAGTGGATGTGTATATAGTGATGAATCGTGCACAAAATAAAATATCAAGTGGAGGTGGTTAGCTCCATAGAGGGTAGGTCAGAGTGGAAATGGGCCTCCTGATTTTAAGGTTTGGTTGGTGGAAATGGTGATTTTAATTTTTGGTGGGTATTTTTGCGTCTCGGCAAATTTTATGTTCTTCACACTTCAAAATTCTCTCACATAATTATTATTTATTTTGTAAAAATATTTTTTTTTCACAGAGAAAAAATTCGTAACTTTTCATTATGATAGGTTACATGTTACATCATCTGGTAGTATGTACTACTATTTAGTCCAAAGACTAATACAAGCTGTCACAAAACCTGTGTGATGTCCAAAGATCAGTCCCAAAAAATGGATGAAACCCATGTCCACAAAGTAAGTTCGGTGCATAACTTACTGCAGAAATTTACAAAATAGCATATATAAAAAGTACAAGCCGAAATATAAATATAACAGGGGAGATAGTAACAAAATTATCCCAAGTAGCTTTATAGCTAGACAGCCAAAATTGCAGGTGCCTCCTCAATGAAAGGCCGATGAAAATATCTGTAAATCTGTCCTCTAGTATGTTCTGTGATATGCCAGGTACCCCAAATTAGCTCCGAAGCTTCTTTGGACAGTTGGTCAGCCACTTTGTTCCGAGACCTGAAAATATGAGTCACTGATATGGAGTCAAAAAGGGCTCTGAGATGATGGACCTCTCACAGCAATGCAGTCAGTGTGTGCGAGTGAAAATATGCAAGATTGTTGAACCAATTGATCACAAGTTGTGAATCACCAAATATCTGGATGGAGTTGCAGTGAATATCCCGGGCAAATGTAAGAAGAAGTCTAAGGCTTTGCAATTCGGCGTAGTTGTTTGTGCCTGGTCCCAGGCCCATTCTGATTTCATAATAGTGATGTTAATTTAAATATAGAATGGCGCCTCCCCCACACCCCTGTGCGTTGGATGCACCATCAAAGTAGGCCCATGCCCGATCATGATCAATTGTTTCAGGTGTGATGAGAGGAGGAGTACTGTGTATATGGTCCTTAGGCAAGAGTTGAAAAGTTGCAATAGAGGCAGCGCTTATGCGGTCATAGTCAATAGGAGTGTTATTAAATATCTTCTTGTTGCGCCCAATCCAAATCTCCCATGCAACAATCAGTGGGAGATTGCGCTTTCTTGGGCTGTAAACATGATGCTGCCACCAGTTGGTCCAGGCCTCAATTAATGTTCCGCCCTGCCAAATAATTTGGCAGCCAAGACCAGTGATGACCTGCATCCAAATTCCTTTGATGGAGTTGCAATGTAGAAATAAATGGGTCATCTCCTCACAGTATGCAAGACATTAGCAACATCGAGAGGCCCCATGATACGCCCACATGTGGAGATATTCCATCGTGGGTATGCACTGATTAAGGATGCACCGGAAGAGGGTTCGATGCTTGTGCGGTGCCTTTAATTTCAAAATATTGCGCCACCACCATGCCTGTGTTGGGGGCTCCTTTTGTCGAATAAGGGCGAGGTATCCCAGTTTGGGAGTATAATGACCATTTGGTGAAACATCCCATATCAAATTATCAGCCTGATCAGTGATGCAGATGTTTGTTGCTTTTAAAGCCCAGATATAATTTTTCCATTCTCGAATGCCAGCCTGTGGGAGCTCAAGATCAATTTCTTGTAGCTAGGCCTGACCTTTCCAAGAGGAGTTAACCTTGTCCGAGATCTGTGCAAGATAGAGAATATTTCTGTGGCCAAGATGCTCAATTATGAAATCCGGAAGTTTGTAGTAGACACCACTCCCCGACCAAGAATCAATGCCTATGCGGATTGAAGTGCCATTGCCAATTTTCCATGATAAGCCATTCTGAATAATATGTGCCGCTTTTGTGATAGCCTTCCAAATGATTGATGCACCTAGCGACTGACTGATTCTGTCCTGGATCCATTCAAGAGGGTTCCGTGGCGAGATATACTTTGCCACAATAACCTATTTCCAGAGGCTTTGTCCATTGATAATGTGCCAGCACATTTTAGCCGCGAGGGCCTGAGAAAAAAGGTGGAGATATTTTAACCCCCAGCCGCCCCATTTCTTGGGAATGTTAATGCGATCCCAGGCGATCCAGGAAAAAGTAGAAGCCTTTCCTTGGTTGCACCAAAGGAATTGTCTGCAAATGTTTCTGATTCTGTTAGTAATACCTATAGGTATCCAAGCCAGGGTCATCCAATAGACCGGAATGGCTTCCAGTATAGACTTAATGAGAATCAGTCGACCAGCTCTGGATAACCATCTGTTATACCAGACATTAATTCTACGCTCAATTTTTGCTATGATCCAGTTCCAGTCTTTGATCTTGTAATTGTTTGGTTTAATATGATACCCCAGGTATTTGAGACCATCATTGATATCAATGGATATATAGTCAAATAAATTCAATGAAGTGCCTTGTTCCAGTCTTGTGCACCCGGTCATGATAATAGAGGATTTGGTACCTTTATGTGACATTCCGGTGGCCCTGCAAAAACATTTAAGAAGCAGATCAAATTGTACAGAGTCTTGTCTAGAACCATTAAGGAATATAAGTACATCGTCCACAAATAATAGGTGAGTGAGGTGTAATATATCATTGAGTCGGAGCCCCTCTAGGACTCCTCTCTCTTTTGCATTTTTTATGAGAACAGATAGTCCCTCCATGACCAGGATGAATAATAATGGAGATAGAGGGCATCCTTGACGAAGGCCCCTCCCAGCATGAAAGAAATCAGATGCAGTGCCGTTGATCAATATACTGAAAGTGGCATGGCAAATGCATCTCATAATCCAGTTTATAAATGTATGAGGAAAGCCCAAGTGGATAAGTATAAGATGTAGGTAACTCCAGTTAACCTGATCAAAAGCCTTTGTAAGATCAATCTTGAGAATGGTGGATTTCTGGTGCAGGGTCTTGATGGAGTGGAGGGCCTCCTGGGCAGACCCAACAACTTCATAGATTTGCCGATGATTCAGAAATGCAAATTTTTCCTTTTCAATATGAGTGGATAGGAAAGGCTTGATGCGGTTTGCAATAATTTTGGATATGATATTGTATATGCAGTTGCATAGAGATATCAGCCTGAAATCATTGAAGCTGGTCAGTTTGTCCGATTTATGAATAAGAGCAATAAAAGTGGTATTGAATCCATCATATATCTTACCCCGAATTCTGCTGTCCTCAATCATGAGCAGAAGGTCAGTCGACATGAGCTCAAAGAAGTGTATGAAAAACTCAATGGGCCAGCCATCAGGCCCAGGGCTTTTGTCCCGCTTGAACCATTTCAGAACACCTTCTAATTCGCCCAAATTGACCGGTGCATTGAGATCCTCCATCTGCTCATGTTCCACAAAGAGTTTAAATTGCTGAGTAATATGAAAAATGTCCGGGAGATCAATGTTCATTGGTGCCCTATAGAGATTGGTGAAATGTCTGGTACCCAAATCAGACAATTGTGACTACGTCTTTGCAGTAAAACCATTTAGATCAGTCAGTTCCCAAATGGAATTAGCAGCCCTGCATCCATTTTCATGCTGCTAGAAAAATCTAGTGTTTTCATCGCCCGCCTGTAGCCAAATGGCTCGACTTTTTAGCCTCCAGTCTTCCTCCTTTTGTCTCAGGAGTTTTGTCTTTTCGGCCTCAAGTGCATATAGATGATTCCTGGTATCATCAGTTCTATATCCCAAAAGACCAGCATTGTTGAGTTGGGCTATTTTGATTTCAATATTGTGTAATGCCTCCCTTTCCATTCTCTTTTTGTTCTGAATAGTGAGGTTTTTTATTCGGATGAGGTTGTCGTTGATAATCTGGCTGGGATCATGTTTATTCAGAGGTTTGCAGTGCTTCCAGGCCTGGGAGACCAGCACGTGGTATTTGGGGTCTTTCAACCATCTGGAGTTGAACTTAAAGGGGGAACGAGCCTTAATAGGACCACAATCGAATTCCAGAAAAATAGGAGAATGGTCAGATTTTCCACCCGTCCCAACCCATTGACGGACACAGGCCAAAATGGAAAGGAGAGGCTGCTTGATAAGAAATATGTCTAGTCTACGAGCCAAAGCAGCAGTTTCGATCCTTCTATTTCTCCAGGTAGGTTGAAGCAAAGTGGTCTGAGTGTCAACAAAATTTGAGGCGCCGAGTTTTGAGTTGAAGAACTCTGCCAAGGGATCCGGGGAGGCCTGGGGGCCCCAAGATTCCGCAATGCCTAAAGAAAAGTTCAGGTCACCTCCCATGATGATGTGGGGTGCATCCAACAAGGTACATGACAATAGGGAGTTCCATAAAAGCTCTCTGTTGGTGCAGGGCCCATAGACATTGATCAAGGTAAACGCGATCTCAGATAAACCAAACAAGACATCCATAGCAAGAACACCTGTCCGGCCCCAACAGTTGCACATCCGGGTGGTTCTGTCGTTTATTCCCAATGCACATCCCCCAGATCTACCATGTGCATCAAGTGTGATAAAAGTCCAATCAGGTAAAAAGGCCTTCAAGGTAGCCACAACCTCCGTGCCAGCACCAAGCGTCTCTTGAAGAAATAGGATATCAATAGGCTTTTGTGCAATCAGTGCCCCCAAGGCCAATCTATTATCGGGGTTGGCCAGTCCCCTGCAATTTTAGGAGAGACAAATCATGAGGAAACAACCACCAAGAGTCTTCTAGATCTAAGGACCCGAATGAGAGATGATTGAGTTCTAGCTTCCACTTCTAGGTTGGTCCTTTTGATAGCCTTTGCCAATGCAGAAGGTCTACCACGGGATTTGGATGGTATATAGCCCTAACCAGATCCGATGCCGAAGGCCTCACTAGAAAGTGGTTGGGATAGGGATCGAAGATAGTAATTATGTTTTGAAGAGGGAGTCTTCGATGAGGAGGACGAGTTGCAGACAGATGGTTCAGCCGATGTGTGTTGAATGACGGGGGAGAAAGACGGAGGGGCCACAACGATTGAACAACTGACCGAGGGGAGTTTCAGTGACTGGTTGAGCATGATCGAAGTAGTGCAAGATAAAGTAGTATAAAGAGAAAGATTAAAGCCAACATCTTCAGATGAAATTTTTAAAGAAGGAGGAGAGACAGAGCGATTAGTAAACAAAGAGACAGTGGAAGGAGTAATACCCGGGATGGTCGAAACTCCTAGAGAAAGCACCGGTGAGGACTGTGGGCGAGATCTGGGGAGCGTGTTCATCCATGTAGGGAATGTAGTCAGCATCGTCCCAGTGACGCTCAGAGAATTAGGAGCAGTCATCGGCAGATCAACCCTTCCCATCTCGGTGCTGTTAACAGGCTCAGTCTGTGTGCCAATTGAACAGGATTTCCTTGAGACCATCTTGCTCAACCCCTTCTTTGGGAAGTATTTATACAAATGCCCCACCTCATGGCATTTCCTGTAGCGGAATGGCACGCCCTCGTAGTCCAGATGTTGCTGCCACATCATTCCATCAAATAGCATGTTAAAGTTTTCATATAATCCATCCCGGGTATCCAGGAAGATCAGTATGCGTGCCACCGCTCTGCTGCCTGAAGTCAAGTAGGAGCGGTCATGGTCCAAGTATAGTCCAAAGTGTCCCCCAATGTTCTGAAGGGCAGAGTCGTTCCAAAATTGCAAGGGAAACCCCGGCAGCCACATCCAAATGGGACCAGCCCCCACATTCTCTTTCCTGGGATCAAACAGCGGAACCCATCTCTTGAGGTAGACAGGGTGCAACTCATGATGCCAGTAGTGTTTGAGAGCCCATTCGGATTGGTCCGGGTGAGCAAATGTGAGAGAGAACCAACCTTTTGTCATTACCTGAACTTCCGGAAGCTGATCTAGAGTCCCATTCTAGATCTCACGGGTCCATCTCTGTAATCTCGGCGCAGAGTATTTTCGGCCGTGAACCTTCCCAACCAAAGTCTTGGCCGCAATGAGGCCCCAATCCTCCATGTCGCTCTCACAGCCAAAGTTAGTGAGGTAACTGAGCTTGTTTTTTGTTACTTTATGCTTCTTTTTAGCAATGCTACATCCCAGTCCCGGCTCAACAGGAGTGTCAGATTCAGAGGACGTGTGATTCCTCTCTAGATGGATCAGGTCCTCCGGGATGTTGGCAAAAACCCCGGAGGCCACCATTTGTACATTTGGCCCTGAACAATCCGGATGCGCACTACCACTAACCAAAAGGCCAGATGAGGTAACACAATGAGTGAGAGGGCCCCCAATACTTAGCTGATTCAACGATCGGGAAGCTACTCCGATGTCATGGAATACCACCTCCGAGAAATGCTCCGCACATTTGGTAGTATCAGTCGCCAGGGTGTCATGAGGAGCCTGAGAGAAATCCCATAGTGTAGTGTCCGCCTCCGAGGGCATGCCAAATCTATACTGCATCAGGTCCCCCATGGGTGAGCAGCTTCCTTCCACGTTGGATAGATCGGGCAGTGTAGGCAGCATCCCCTCAGGAGCTGGGTCCAAGTCGGACATCCCAACCACATCACTGTGAGGGCCAAGGCCCCAAATATCAACACCCTCCAGTGGATCCTCCGAGTAGTCCACCTCATCCTCATAGTGGCTCATGATGGTGAGTAGGCTGCCAGGCGAGATCTGAGATAAACCTGCAGGAGTAGTCAGTATCCCACAAAAAATGTGAAATAAAACAGTCCAGCTGACAGGCCAGAGACAACAATACCAGAGTAGGTCAGAGAAAACGCCAAAAAACTGGACCCAAAACCAATCCAAGCAGGGTCCGCAGTCTAGTGATGGCCCCACCCAGACAATGTGTAGATAGTTCAAACCGGGGCCCCAAGACAAGCAAATGTAGAGAACCGGTTCTTGTTCACCGCATGAAGTGTCTAAACCCCGGGCCAATACAGCAGCGCACGCCAGACAGTGAAATATGCCAAACAGTATCCAAACCTAGTTGAGAATAAACCGTGGCGACCAGTCCGTGAAGCTCCTGAGACCGGAGTAAACAAACCCCAAGCCAAAACGCAGAAACCAAAAAGAAAAGAGCATGGAGAACAATGTTTACAGTGGGGCAAGCAATAACCCAACACCACCATTCGCGGGCCCCCAGCCTCACAGCAACAAGTAGATAGCCTCCATAGCGAGGGTTTCAGTCGCCTCCATCGCCCCTGCAATACAACCTCTATTTTGTAAAAATATAATATAGTATAATATAATATCTACCATTCTACCATGTTCTAATAATAGACATTGTATATTAATGTGTAAATTTTTTTTTGTGTGGTCCCTTCTATTTTAGGGTTTTTGAGTATAATTACATATTTAAAAATACATGTTAAATAATAAAAAATCACAATTCTCCAAAAAAAAAATCACCAAAAAGTAAAATAATAAAATTATTGTTTTATATATAATAATCACAAATCAAAAGCAACATAACATTAACTCCTATATTGAGGGAGGATGTTATCACACTTCACCCCCATAAAACCTCTAGTGACAAATGATTTTATCACACTTCCCCCAAAGGCAATGTCGAAATTCATACAAATGTTTTACCCATGTAATGTATTATAAGCCCCTTGTTTCCCATTGTTGTTATACATGTAGGATTAATCAAAGCACACACACATGGAAATAGTAAAATATTATTAATGACAAATAAAACCTCAACATGGGGATATGATATTATGAAAATAGCTTGTGTTAAATCATGTAAATAACAATGAAAATTCAAAGAGGCCCACAGGGCATAAAAAATCTTAGTACTAGATCGATAGAGAAGGTTTTTCACATGAGCATGAAACTCTACACCCTCGAGTTATTTTTTGTATTAGCAACACTTTCGATGTAGGTAATGCCCTATAAATTATTTCTATTTTACAATTTTTACACTTATACTAAGATAACATGTAAAATCATATAATAATATCTATGAGCTAAACATGACCCATAGGACATGGCATAGAAATTATTATTAATGTCAATGTCGAAATGATGAAGAATGCCATTGATATGTAAAATTTTGTGGATATTCCACTAGAACAATTATTCACAACAAATCTAATAAAAAACACTAACCTCTATACTATCAAGGTTGATTTTCCATTACAACTTAGATTATTAAATGGGTTGTTTTCTATTTAAACGAATGAAATAATTGAAATGTGAGACACATATAAGATAGAGAAATACACACACATACACAATAAACACAATTTTTACCATGATAAACCTTTATAAGAGAAAATTCAATTGAAAGATGAGGCTATTTTTCTCTCTTTTTTTGGTATGGGAATACATAAGTACAATGTTGGAGGTACTCCCTATGGAGTTACTTGATACCTATAGCTTGTAATATTGCTAGAAAACCTCATCCCCATTTATTCTACCCTTTAGCTTCCTTTTTCCACTTTCTCTTCTTATCGATGGAATATATAGTGTCGTACAATTCAACATCTACTCCTCCTTGCAACCCCATATTTAACATAACTAGATAACCAAGTATGGGTTATTTCTCATTTTCCCAAACTCAACAAGAAAATGATTTTGTACCTTGTAAAGTATTCTTTAAATTATATTAGCCACTGATAAATTTTGTTATACGAGGAAGTGGCTAATTTTTTCTTCAAAACTTCAAGAGATAATTCCCCTTTGAAAATCTATCATCTTTGAATTTTTTATGAAGATAACTATCCTTGAGTTAATCTTCATTGCTGTTTCCCTCATTGTCCTAAAGTACCTGCTGTTTTACCAAGAGAAAAACTGCTTAAAAGGCCTCATTTTCCCTCATTTTCACTTCTCCATTTTTTCTTCACTTCGTCCATAAAACCCTTTCATTTTACATCTCATTTCCTCAATATCCCTTTTAAAGCCTTGTAAAATCCTTTTATAAGGTTTAAAACCCGACGCAACAAAACTGAAAATTTGGACCCTTCTAAGGAGAGATGGTCTGCTGTAGACGTGGTCCTGCCAGCATTTTCCTAGTCAACCCCGTTCTTTGAATCCATGTGGCCTACTTTCTCTTTTTAATTTATTTATCAATTTCAAAGAAATTAAAAAATAAACTTATTCACAACTTTCGAAGGTTATATTATACTTCTCGGCTTATATATTATCTCCGAACCTTTAAAATCAAGGTTTAACCCTTCGCGCTTTATATAAATCCAACGCTCTGTTTTGAATAAATAAATGTGTAATAAACCTTGGCTCCGGGCCCCACCTCTACGACCAATAGACCAATCAAACGCGTGCACCGTACCTCACTTATCGTTCGTGCACCTCGTTTATCGTTCGCGCATCTACGGCAAGCGACCACCGTCCGATGGCCCTTTCCCAGATCAACGGCTCTCAGCAATATCGCTCGACATCCTGGTACGAACTATAACGTGCGATGGCACGGTTTAAACGGTGGTTTTCCGGGGGTCCACCTCGCCATGCATCAACAGGTCTATGGAATCGCTCCTCAACTGGGAAATACCGCTTATACACCAAAAGCAGTGCGATATGGGAAATCCGACTTTGTAAATCCACTCGCGGTTATGGTACAGTGCTTGACTACGGGTGTACGTCTGGTTTGTGCAATTATTTTATCTGCTCCGTTTGTTAACTCAGGTTCTGACCCCGGTTAAGAATTTCCAATTAACAACAAACAAACATAAATTTCTTTATTGAGCGGGATTTCTATTACCATTAAACATAGTTCACGACCAGGGTTTATCCAAACAATTACAGGGAAATATACAGAGAAATGCGGACTCATACAACCACCACATCCAACGATTCCACACGGAACCAACGTACAATCGTCTCACAATTTAACAATTTCTTCACAATTAATGGTTCGAGAAAATACAATGGAAAATAGGCTCTGAAATCATTTAACTGGAAACAATTGTTAACAGATAGAGTTTATTGCAGAAATCTCTCTTCCTCTCTCCTCTCCTGATACATTCAAGGATTCAATTAATATACATTATAGTGTGACTCTTCGGTTCCTCTGCGAGGACCGTTTTAGAACCCAAAAGCCTAATTACAATTATTCAACTAACTGAAATGTGACAGATGGATCGAACTGAACTATTCGGATTCTACAAATCTAACTAATCTAAATGATACAATCAGCTGAGGTATTGACACGTCGCTGTGACAATTCAAATGTTTTGAACCCTCCTAGCCACAACATGTGGACAAAACTTCCTACATTGCTAGCTAGTGTCTAATGCCCCTGCATCAGACTCCTGAGGGAAATTTTCTTCATGGGCTCCTGTCCGTGAGCTCTTCCACTGATCTGCCTATCTTCTGCAACATCCCTTTAGTCATCCAAGTGGCATCTTCCTCTAGCTTGTCCTTCCATTTGATCAAGTACTGAAAGTACTCTTGTCCTCTGGTCCTTCTGAATGGTATTTTATCCAATATCTTCTCTGGTTGCAATGGTTGTGCTGAAGGTAGCTGTTTCTTCCACTCAATCTGTTCCTTGTCTGCTGCTCTTTCTTCTGCACCATCATCTTCATACTTGTACAAATCTGCAACATTAAAAATGGGAGATATTCCAACATCAGGAGGTAATTCAATCTCATAAGCATTTGCAGAAAACTTTCTAGGTATCTTGCATGGTCCAATATTTTTGAACTTCAGTTTATTATACGGCTTCTTTGGGAATCTCTCCTTTCTCAAGTGTGCTAAGACCAGATGTCCTACTTCAAAGTGAACTTCCTTTCTTCTCAAGTCTGCTCTGTTTTTGTATTTGATGCTGCTGCCTTGTAGTTGCTGTTTTACTTGTTCATGTATGGCCTGGATCTCTGAAGCAAATTCCTCACCATCTGCACTCCTTAGCTCTGTCTTTACCAGATTTCTCAACTCTGATATTCCTCTGGGGTGCATTCCATAAACAATATGAAATGGACTCTACCCTGTGCTCCTATTTGGTGAGTCATTATATGCATATTCTGCCTGAGGAAAAATATGATCCCATTGCTTGGGATGCTCTCTTGCAAGACTTCTCAACAAATTTCCCAGACTCCTATTCACTACCTCAGTTTTTCCATCAGTCTGAGGATGATAAGCTGAGCTGAAACTAATTTTTGTACCAAGTTTCTTCCACAATGTCCTCCAAAAGTGACCCACAAATCTGGTGTCTCTGTCTGAAACAATACTCTTTGGAAACCCATGCAATCTAACAACTTCTTTGAAAAACAAGTTAGCAACATGGGTGGCATCACTAGTTTTATAGCATGGAATAAAATGTGCCATTTTGGAGAATCTATCCACCATAACAAAGACTGCATCATTCCCTCTCTGAGTCTTGGGCAATCCTAGAACAAAATCCATACTCACCATGTCCCAAGGCCTGTCTGGAATAGGCAAGGGAGTGTACAATCCTGCATTCTGGCTCCTTCCTTTAGCATACTGACAGTTTTTTCAATTCTTCATGAACTTGTCCACTTCTACTCTCATCTTGGGCCAGTAATAGAAGTGACTCAGCTGCTCATAAGTCTTATCAGTACCAAAGTGTCCAGCAAGTCTACCACTATGCTTCTCTTTGATCAAATTTTCTCTCATGGAACATTTTGGTACACACAATTGGCTTCTTCTGAATAACAAGTCCTCCTGCAGGAAATAATCCAGCCACTGGCTTCTATCTGTGAAAACAGGGTTACTACATGCCTCAAATGCTTCTTTAAAATCTGGATCTATTTTATACAATTCTTTGAGAAAATCAAATCCTACAACTTCAGAATTTGTTTCTTGAACAAGCATGTGTCTCCTACTCAAAGCATCAGCTACTTTATTGGCTTGGCCACTTATATGTTTCAAAACAAAATTAAAACCTTGGAGATACTCAACCCATTTAGCATGCTTATGTTTCAACTTGGGCTGCTGTACAATATACTGCAAAGCATGATTGTTAGAATACAATACAAATTCCCTGGACATCAAATAATGTCTCCACTTCTTCAGTGCCTGAAAAATTTCATAGAATTCCTTCTCATAAGAGGAATAATTTCTTCTTGTGTCATTCAGATTCTCACTGAAATATGCCACAGGCCTATCATCATGACTCAACACAGCTCCAATGGCCTCTCCACTGGCATCACACTTTACTTGAAATGGTTTAGTAAAATCAGGCAGAATCAAAACAAGCTTCTCCGTTATCTTTTGCTTCAAAAATTCAAAATTTCTTTCTGCTTTAGCAGTCCACTTAAATGGATGTTTTCTCTTCTTTATTGTCTCAATTATGGGTGCATTGATCTTATTGAAGTTTCTTATAAACTTTCAGTAAAAACTGGCAAGTCCATGGAAACTTCTTACCTCAAAAACATTCCTAGGTGAAGGCCACTCCACAATTGCCTTAACCTTTTATGGGTCCATCTTCAATCCTTCTGCAGAAACAACAAAACCCAAATACACCAACTCTTCTTTCATGAATGAGAATTTCTTCAGATTTATCAGCAGCTTCTCTTGGTGCAGCTTCTTCAAGACATGATTAAGATGCCTTAAATGTTCTTCTTTAGTTCTGCTGAAAACTAATATATCATCCAGATACACTATCACAAATTTACTATTGAATTCTTTCAATACTTCATTCATAAGTCTCATAAAAGTGCTAGGTGCATTTGACAACCCAAAAGGCATTACCATCCATTCATATAATCCTTCATTTGTTTTAAAGGCAGTTTTCCACTCATCACCCTCTCTTATTCTAATCTGATGGTACCCACTTTTTAAATCTATCTTTGAAAAATATTTAGCACCACTCAAACAGTCCATTAAAACCTCAATTCTGGGCAAAGGGAATCTGTACCTGATTGTGATCTTATTGATTGCTCTGGAATCAGTACACATCCTCCAGCCTCCATCTTTCTTTGGGCTCAATACTGCTGGTACTACACATGGACTCAAACTTTCTCTAATCAGCCCCTTGTCCACCAACTCCTGTACTTGTCTCCTGATTTCCTCATTTTCCTTGGGAGTCATTCTGTAGGCTGCTTTATTTGGCAGGTTTGAACCAGGGATAAAATCTATCTGATGGCTGATCTTCCTCACAGGTGGCAGCTCATCAGGTAAATCATCCACAATAATGTCACAGTAATTGTCTAACATCTCTTGGATTTCTACTGGCAAATCAGAAATCTTTGTATAAGTAAGGACTACTTTGGGTTTGCAAACTAAAGCAAAACTTACCTCTTCTTCTTCTATCTACTGCAGATATTCCTTCCCGCTCAGCAACAAAGTATTTGAATCAATCACTCTGCTGGATGGCTCTCCTTCTTCCATGGGTATCAATGTATGGTGTACCCCATCTTTGAAGAACTTGTAAGTGTTCTTCTTGCCATCATGCACTGCTGCTCTGTCAAACTGCCAAGTTCTACCCAGCAGTATATGACACACATCCATGGGCATTACATCACACAGGACCAAATCTTTATATTTTCCCATTTGTAGCTCTATCTCACACTGTTCCTTTACAACCAGCTGGTGCCCTTTATGCAGCCAGGACACCCTGTAGGGAGTTGGATGCTCCCTTGTCTTCAACTTCAACTTTTCTATCACCTCAGTGGAAACCAGATTGTCTGTGCTGCCACTATCAATGACTAGTTGGCAGCATTTCCCTTGGACTTTGCATATGCTCCTAAACAAAGTCTTCCTTTGTGCAGGCTCAGTGACCTCTTTGGCTTGCTTCAACAGGACCTTATTTACCACCAAGGATTCTCCCCTCTCTGGAAGAATTTCTTCTTCAATTTCTGCCTCTTCTCCAGTCTGGGCAACAACAACATTCCTTGGACTAGCACCCACTTTCTCTGGATAGTCATAGTGCTTATGTCCCACTTGCTGACATCTATAACACCTCAACTCTCTACCTCTGCCTCTCTCTCTGCCTCCTCTTACCTTTCCTCTATAAGAACCCCTTCTTCCCCTTGCATCATCCTCTGTAGATGCATTCTGAGGTGAGCTAATGTTATCTCCATCCTTGGGTGTAGTAGGCTTTCCTCTACCACCCTGACTTCCCTTTCCACGGAAAGTACCTCTCTTCTTAGCAGATTGTTTCCTCAGGAGTTTCTCCTCTGCTTTCAAGGCCATCTGATAGGCCTCTTCCACTGTCTTAGGAGACAGGAGACCAATCTCATCTTGGATCTCCAGCTTGAGACCATTCACATATCTGGTAGTCTTCTCTGGTGTGTCTTGGAATTTCCCAGCCCTTATGCTTACTCTGTAGAATTCCTCTGTGTATTTTTTTACTATCAGCAACCTCTGTCTTAGGTTCTGCATTTTCCTATACAATGTTAGATGATAATCACTAGGCAAGAATTTACCTTTTAATTTAGCCATCATTCTGGTCCAGCTCTTGATAGGTTGCTTGCCAACTCTCCTCCTCTCTGCCTGCACTCCATCCCACCAAAGTGCAGCATGTCATTTAAGCTTTGTCACTCCAAAATTGACCCTTTTATCTTCGCTTATTTCTTCATAATCGAAGCATTTATTCATTTCGTTTATCCAATCCACCAGTTCCTCTAGATTCAGTCCCCCTGCATAACTCGACACTTCAATTCTGGACTTGACTGCAAATCCTAGAACAGATCTGAGGAGCCTCAAGTTAGGAGGAATTTCAACATTTTCTTCAGCTTCTTCTGTTTCAGGTTCACTGATGTCTTCCGGATCTTTGGGCTCTCTTCGCTCCATGGCATCCATTCTGGCTTCGACTCTCTGCAACATCCCGAACACCTCAGCGTTGGCAATAGGTTTCCTTCTGCCAGCACCTCTACCAACTCGGATTGCCATGTCAGCTCTTCTATAAAAACAACCTTAAAACAATGGCTCTGATACCACAAATGACGCAAAAAAACTGAAACTTTGGACCCTTATAAGGAGAGATGGTCTACTGTAGACGTGGTCCTGCCAGTATTTTCCTAGTCAACCCCGTTCTTTGAATCCACATGGCCTACTTTCTCTTTTTAATTTATTTATCAATTTCAAATAAATTGACAAATAAACTTATTCACAACTTTCGAAGGTTATATTATACTTCCCGACTTATATATTATCTCCAAACCTTTAAAATCAAGGTTTAACCCTTCGTGCTTTATGTAAATCCAACGCTCTGTTTTGAATAAATAACTGTGTAATAAACCTTGGCTCTGGGCCCCACCTCTACGACCAATAGACCAATCAAACGCGTGCATCGTACCTCACTTATCGTTTGCACACCTCGTTTATCGTTCGTGCATCTACGGCAAGCGACCACCATTCGATGGCCCTTTCCCAGATCAACGACTCTCAGCTCCTGCTACGAACTATAACGTGTGATGGTGCGGTTTAAACGGTGGTTTTCTGGGGGTCCACCTCGCCACGCGTCAACAGGTCTATGGAATCGCTCCTCAACCGGAAAATACCACTTATACACCAAAAGCGGTGCGATATGGGCAATCCGCCTTTGTAAATCCACTCGCCTTTATGGTACAGTGCTTGACCACGGGTGTACATCTGGTTTGCACAATTCTTTTATCCACTCCATTTGTTAACTCAGGTTCTAACCCCGGTTAAGAATTTCCAATTAACAACAAACAAACATAAATTTTTTTATTGAGTGGGATTTCTGTTACCATTAAACAGAGTTCACGACCAGGGTTTATCCAAACAATTACAGGGAAATATACAGAGAAATGCAGACTCATACAACCACCACATCCAACGATTCCACACGGAACCAACGTACAATCGTCTCACAATTAAACAATTTATTCACAATTAACGGTTTGAGAAAATACAATGGAAAATAGGCTCTGAAATTATTTAACTGGAAACAATTGTTAACACACAAAGTTTATTGCAGAAATATCTCTTCCTCTCTCCTCTCCCGATACATCCGAGGATTCAATTAATATACATTATAGTGTGACTCTTCGGTTCCTCTGCGAGGACCATTTTAGAACCCAAAAGCCTAATTACAATTATTCAACTAACTGAAATGTGACAGATGGATCGAACTGAACTATTCAAATTCTACAAATCTAACTAATCTAAATGATACAGTCAGCTGAGGTATTGACACCTAGTTGTGACAATTCAAATGTTTTGAACCCTCCTAGCCACAACATGTGGACAAAACTTCCTACATTGCTGGCTAGTGTCTAATGCCCCTGCATCAAAACCCCTTTTTACTCTTATCGAAACCTTCAGAAACCTCTGAAAAACCCTCATTTTGGCCTAAAAACCTTAATTTTCCATAAGGCCTTAAGCCCCTTTTAGCCTTAAGCCCCAACCCCTTTTTCCGCATATGACTCGCGCCAAGACCAGGCGCTAAGCACTTAATCGCATCGCAAATGTTTATCACAAAACACATTTTTACTTGTTTTTATAGTTTTTGGCCTCCAGCAGATGCGATCGCGCGATTGATTCTCCACCGTTGATATTCTCTATTGCGCCCAGATCCAATGGTCCATATCAATTCCTTCTCTGAACCCGCCATTCCGCATTTTTCCTTTATAATTAAATCTCCACCATCGATCTAGTTTTTAGATCGACGGCTCTCGCTTCATCGCAAAATCGGCAATCGCAAATCTATTATCCAGTTCCTTTGACCTCTGGCGATTGCGATCCTCCGATTAAATCTTGGCCGTTGAATCCACAAGAACCAACGGCTCAGATTTAATCACGCTCCATAATAAGCCCTTCACCATCACGCCCACCGATCAAATCTCCACCGTTGATCTCTGAATCTGATCCAACGGTCAGCGCTTAATTGTGCATCGCAAAATCAAAAGCTTCGGTATTTTGGCCTCTTCCTTTTTCTCCGATGTGATTAAATCCCAACCGTTCATTCCACCAGATTTGACGGTCCATGCTCATCGCATCGCACTCATCCATTCCATGAGTCCTCTGACATAAACCCGCTGATTTAATCCTAACCGTTGATCTCTCCTAGATCTAATGGTCCATGCTAAATCGCATCGACACATTTCATTGTTGCTTTACCCTTTGTGCTCCGCTGATGCGATCCTGTGATCAAATCTCCACCGTTGATCATTCTTAGATCCAACGGCTCACAAATGCTTCCGCTATTTTAACCCCGCCGTCTCTTTGTCCTCCATCGTCAAATCTCGGTCGCCGATCCTCTAGATCCGACGGTCCACATTCATCCTTCCTTCCGCCCTTATACAAAAGGTGGGCCCCTCTCTTCCCCTTGTTTCTCCACCATTTCCTTTGAAACCTTACCCTTTCTGTATATTTTTATTTCCCAACATAAAGGTTTTAAAGTGAATCCTGACCGTTGATCTTCGAATATCTAAGGCCATCGGGCCTAATTTTTCCGCCCTTTCCATTTCCTTTCATTTCCGCTCCTTTTTCAATTATAACCATTTATCAAAGGAATTTAACGATTAGATAACCTATTTTACCCCTCCACTGCGCGCCAATTTTTCTAACGTCACCTGGACCCCGCATACCCCTTTCACCCCGCATCTCTTCATCTATCGCGCTCAACCTGCACTGTTAGATCTGTATCATCCAATCCAACGTCCTAGAATCCATATCGCATAAATTTTGAGCCCTTCCCACAGTGCGAAACTTTTACGCGATATGGGTGGTTTTGTAAATCCACGTGTCAGGCACAGACCTATATCGCATTTTTTCTACCAAAATCTAAAACCGCCTTAGAACTATGCGAAAACCGCTGCCGGTTTTCCGCTATACCACTCCTCCGTCTGCAATATAACTCTAGATTAGATCTTGGCTGTCGATCTCTAAGATTGGACGGTCCCGATTTAACCTTACCACCAATTCATTTTCCCTCCATCATTCCTCCAAACGACCTCGTTGAATGATCTCAACCGTAGATCTCCATTCTTTGATCTAATCCAATGGCCCTTATTCAATATCGTTCCCAAACTCCCATTTACACCTCGTTAGCTACTTTGCCGGGTTTTTCCTCATTTTCCGCTGCATCCACTTTCTTACTCTGCATCACTCCGAAACGCTTCCACCAACCCTCCTAAGCAGTTTAAACCATGAATTTGCAGGATTTAAATAATGTTTATGTGTTTTTATGCAGGTTTAGATGAAGTTAAAGTTAAATCCTCCCGCAGATGTTTTCACTATTATTGGCCAAGGATGACGATCCTTGCGGCCTTTTGATACATATTGAAGGGTTTCAAAGGGATAATTAAATGTTTTTAGGGAATCGAGAAGTCATTATTATCGGTTTTCTGAGCAAAAACTTCAATAAACCCTCTGCGCACCTGCAAATAACAAAACACAGTCAGCATCAATTATAAAAGTGTATCAGTGTCAAAGATGAATATTATGGCTTAATCAAGCCTAAACATAGATTCGAATATAAATCACTGTTTTTATAAAGAAATATCAGTCGAAGGACACCTCAGAGCCACATCAAAGGGGTGAATTGATTTCCCAGCTAATATATTTCCACCTCGCAGTTTTTTGCCTCAAAGGAATAACCAGATCAAATCTTAGTCCGAAACATTAAGGCCAAAGACAACGGAACAGTTATTACAAGCAAAAAAAATATCCCAACTGTTAGTAGAAGTTATTATAAAGATAATAATAGCCTTAAAGTCAATCTTTTTACCCATTAAGCCTAAAAAATCAGAAACAGAGTAAATGAAACAGAGTTGTAATTCGATGCATTCCTGCCTTATGCCTTGCATGGTTTTCAAGGCTAGGAGTTGCATTTAGTGTAGAATTTATTACATTTCAATCCTCAAAATATTCCACCTCATCATTTCTTCTATAAATAATTTTGAAGAAGATGAGATACAGGTTGCTTGATCACTCGTTGTAATGCTGAAAACTCTCTAAAATAATACATAGTATGTTGAAGTTGAAGAAGAAATTGAAGTCTTGGAAGCTTGATGATGTCGTGACATGCTTGTTCTTGAGAAGGCTCTATCATTGGATCCCTGAGCTTGGCTATTGGTGATGTATTCTGAACTGTCTGTTGTTTTTCCTATTTTCATTATGTTTCATAATTTCTTACTACAGTAGGATAAAAAGTTTAGGCTAAGAAATGACTCTTGGAAGCACCTTAGATCTGTTTATCCTTCACTGTTCTATTTTTTCTTCTGCTGAGGTATTTTAGAGTCTTAAATATTTCTCTTTAGGCCTCATGCTTGTTTATTTCTCTAATAGTTCAAATAGTTGGTTTCAACATGATTTATGGTTTTCCCTGCTTGTCTGCTACCAGTTGAAAACTATTTTTGAAGTCTGCCTTTGAAGTACCATTGTTTGTAGTTTGCCAAAGAGGTCTGTTTTGATCATACCCTTTGTTCCTGCTAGAATAGTTGTTTCAAAGGTATTTATAGTTGTAATCATGTATGTTTACGAGTTCCATCTTCTATGACTGCAATTATCAGTGAATCTTTCATGTTTTCTAATTTTTTTGAAATAAAGTCTTTGAGGAAATAGGGAGTTCCCCGAATCTTAGATTTCATTTTGAAAGTTGTCTTGAAGTCATTATTTGCTTAAAGTGTGGTTTGTAGAATTCATGGTTATCCCTATCTATCAAATGCCACTTCATGTTCAAGTTATGTTTTCAAGTTCCCTTTGTTGAGAATTAAACCTCTCTTTTCAAAATCATTAATGTTCACCTCATTCACAAAACTAAAGAATCCCGTGGCCAAGTTAGATTTGCCCTTTGATATCCCATATCCATTTATGAGCCTGTTACCAACTTCATTTTGACTCCATTTCCCAATGAATCTGATATTTCCTCTTTCTACCTATCTTTCCTAGACCTTTCATGTTCTGCAGTATCAATTCAACCAAAAAAATAAACAAAACAAACACTTGCACTTAATAACTAGTCTAAAATCAATACTTAAAATAAAACAAGACATATCTTTGCAAACAATTTGAGAGATCCCTCTCTGAGAACAGGAGGACTAGATCCTGGAACTCTAAATATTGGTTCTGATGTTGCCTTTTATTTTTATTAGCAATCTATCAAAACACAAGACTCCAACATAATGGCGATCACGGTGGGACCCTGAGTAAAATCCTTAAAACAAAACACTCACTGTCCAGTATAGTATAAGTAGCTCTCTTCAAGTACTACCAAAGAAAATGGTAATTATGATAGGACTTATTTGAATCAGTGAAAAACTAAGTAACCCTTAGGATTCTCACATAGCCTTATCAAACCTTGAAGGAATTAGCTAGCTAAGCCATAAGAGTAGACTTTGTTTGTTTGAGCACCTTAGCTAAGTGTTAAGATCAGACATAGGACACTCTCATAACCATAGAAACTGAGAAAAACCCAAAAATATTTCAGATTGGCTTCATAATAAACATGGTGGTGGAACCATAAAACATTTTACCTTCACAAAAGATAAAAATATTCCACCTGGCGACTCCACTAGCCCCAGTAGGCCTATTACTCATCTAGGTATCCAAATCTCTTTAGGACTATGTTAACCATCCTTGAGGAAGTTTAGAAGCCTAGTCCCATATTAGATAAGGCATTGTGAGAGGTAATACTTTCAAAACAGTCCTAAAAAAACTTCAGCCTCTCTCATTTTTTGAAAAGCAGTCTGGCTTCACATAGGATCAACACTAGAGCCTATCCAGACCCAAATCCACCATAGATAGTTAATAATCCTGAAAGCATACTTATGAAGACTCCTAAGGTCCAAGTTTAAACTATTGTCAGACCACTCCATAGAGCTAGTTCTGTTCCTGAAAACCTTGCAGCTCTACAAAATCCACAAGTGGACTTAGCAAATCCATTTAGAACTAGGTCACTTGAGGATATAGATTAGATATATTGTGAGTCTCCACCTTCATCCCAAGATAGAGGTGAACATCTTGGTGACAGATAAACTACCCCACCTGATTTTAATTTCCTGCATAATTTTGGTCTCTCTCATCCTAGATCTGCTCAACAATCTATTGCTGGTCCATCCACTTCTGTTATCCATACACCCATTGTTCAAACTACACAATTCCATCAACCTCCTCCACTTGTAAAACCCCCAGTGTTTCCACAACCTCCTATCATGGCAACATGGTATGCTCCCCTAGTCCTTCCTTTACCTTTAGTCAATCTTCCACAGGACTATCAGTCCAAGATACCATTGTTTGATGCCAGTAGTACTATTACTGCTTCACAACATGTGGACAAGATGAATGAATATTTTGACAGAAATGAGATTGATGATGAAATTGTCAAACTTAGATTATTTTCTCAAAGTTTAGGGGGAGAAGCAAGAAAATGGTTCAAAGGCTTAACCCCTAATAGTATCAATGACCTTCAAGCCCTCCATAAATTATTCCTAAAAAAGTGGGAAGTCAAGAAAAACCCTCTCCAAATACTCGCAGATTATAATAACCTCAAAAGAAGCACTGGGGAAAGTGTTCAAAGCTATTGCACTAGATTCAATAGTGTGTATAATGCCTTACCCCCAGAATTGAAACCTCCACAAGGCTCAACCTTGAATAAATTTCCTGAAGGATTTGATCCTGAAATGGCCTATCAGCTGAGAGAGAGAGATCCTTTGACTTTAGAGGATATGCAGAAAGGAGCCTTAGCTATGGAAGTAAATCTGATGGAGAAAAGAGCCAGGATGAGGAATGAAAAGAAAGTATCATTTAGGGAGGAATTTGCACCCTCCACCTCTAGCTCTAAAATGGAAAGGATGATGGAGGAAATTATGAAGGATATAAGCATAATTAAAAGAGCGCAAGCTAGTCAAAACCAATAAGCTCCCCAAAACAGAAATCAATCTCAAAATCAAAATCAAAATTTCGGAAGAAACCAACCTCAGAACAGACCAAGAGACCCTGATCAGGAGATCATACCTCCTTTTCATCAAAACTATGTAAGTGAGGTTGAAGAAACAATTGAACAAACAGAGGAAGATAATATAAACTTGTTGGGAGTAGACAATGATTATTTTAATGTCCATTACAATAGGAAACAAGGTCTATACACACCCTATGATGATGGAAGAATGGAAGATGAAAATTACTATCAAGAGCTGGAAAATGTCATTATAGTAACTCCAAAAGAATATGAACTTAGGAGTAAAAAGAATCAGGAAACTCCCAAAAATAAAACCTCTGAAAACTTTGAAAAAATCATCCCTGTGAACAAACCCAAAGTTACAAAACAAAAAGATAAAACGGTGGTTGTAAATTCTGACCAAAACAAGGAGTAAGGCACTCAAATCAATGAAAAACGGAGTGCAAATATTAGTAGCGTTAGCACTTCAGCTAGTGCTCCTATTAAAACAATTTTGACCAATGTAAATAAAGGAAATCAACAATCTGATTTTGCTGATAGAGTGGTGATTAATAAGGCTGAAACTAACCTTGTAAAAAATCAGATGTCTTTTAGTTTGGAACGGGAAATTGCCAAGATTAAAATCCATGTTCCTCTCACTGAATTAGTCACCCAAGATGTATATAGATCACAAATTTTGAAAGCTTTCAACATAGAATAAAATAATGACACTGTCAACCTCAATGATTACCAACCAGAGCTCTTATTTGGTCCTGAGATTGAAGGAAGATACCAAGAAGGGCCAGTTTCTCCTTTTTATGTTAGTTTGATAATTCATGACAAAATTTTACACAATGCTATGCATGACTCAGGGGTCTCTCATAACTTAATTCCCAAAGCAGTAATGGAGAGTTTAGGCCTTGAAATCACCAGACCATACAAAGATCTATACTCCTTTGACTCCAGTAGAGTGAAATGTTTAGGTTTGATCAAAGACCTCTGTGTGAACTTAGCACAAATTCCAGCCAAGTGTTTAGTGATGGATATTGTAGTGGCTGATGTTCCTCCAAAATATGGTATTCTGTTATCAAGATCATGGGGGGCTAAGTTACAAGGAACAATGCAAATGGATATGACATATGCTACCATCCCTGTTTTTAATCAAACTAGAAGACTTTACAGGGAATCTCATATGCAATTCATGGTGAGCAACATAGATAAACCAAACAAATCTCCAAACTATTCCATTCAATCAAGTTTAGATTCCTTTATCTTGTACAATGAAGACCCAATCACTCAACAAGAAAATGAAAACAAAGAGGAAATCAGTTTACCAAAACAATTAGAACTTCCCTCAAATCAGATACAAAACATTGGCAATCAACATCAACAAGAAAATGAAAATGAGGCAGAGGTACTATGGACAATAAAATTTGATGGGTCTTGTAATAAAACGAGTGTAGGGGCAGGTGTATGGATTCAGAATACAAATTAGGGTTATTCATATAAACTAGATTTTCCATGCACTAACAATATTGCTGAATATGAAACCCTTCTCCTTGGCTTACAATTGCTTAAACAATTAGAAGCCCATAAAATATCAGTCTTAGGAGATTCTGAACTTATCATAAGACAAATCAAAGGAGAATATTCAGCTAAAAACCCAAGACTTAGAGAATATCGAAATGCTACCCTTGATTTATTAAATACCTTTGAGAAATATGATCTTATTTTCATTCCAAGAGCACAAAATCATCTAGCAAATGAACTTGCTTTCACTGCCAGCAATTACCCAGTACCTCAGGTAAATGAATATCTTAACATAAAGGTTAAAAATAGGCCTACAGTGCTTGATAATGAGGATCACTGGCAAGTGTTTGATACTGAAAAACACATAGATGATTTCCTGAAATCAGAAAATAATTTTGCCATACCAGAATTAGAAACTAGCCATGAAGAAAACTGTTTGGATAATGAACAAATCCCAGAAATAGAAATGACATATTCTTCTGACATAAATCAATGTGACAATATTTTTGAAGCAAAATTATTTGACAACGCAGGCCAAAAGGACTTGGAAGTTTTACAATGCAAGAATGATACAATTCCAGGAGGTCTCACACCTTTAGAACACCTTTTTGACTTTAATGATGTAGCCAAAGAACCAAGAATGGAGCCTATGGAAACAGATGTAGAAGAACATAACATAGGCAGCATAGCAGAACCTAAGATGATCAAACTATCTAGTACACTCCCAACTCACATAAAACTTCAATACATAGAGCTATTCAAAGAATTTAGAGATGTGTTTGCTTGGGAATACAAGGATCTAAAATCTTATGACACCAGCATCATTCAACACAAAATTCCTCTTAAGGAAAATCAGAAACCTTTCAAAAAAAAACTAAGGATAATAAATCTGGTTTTATTACCTTTAGTCAAGAAATAAATTGAAAAGATGTATGATGCTGGGATTATAGTACCCATTAGATATTCAGAGTGGGTGTCAAACTTAGTTTCTGTTAGGAAGAAAACAGGGGAAATCAGGCTCTGTATTGACTTCAGAAATCTAAATAGAGCCTCCCTAAAGGACAACTACCCCTTACCCAAGATGGACCATATAATTCAAAGGGTAGTTGGGTCAAAAAGAATATCACTGTTGGATGGGTTCTCAGGTTACAACCAGGTGTTAGTGCTTCCAAGTGATCAACACAAAACTGCTTTTACCACACCTTGGGGCACCTTTATGTATGTCAAAATGCCATTTGGTTTGATGAATGCAGAGGCCACGTTCCAAAGGGCCATGGACATAGCCTTTTCAGAAGATATTGTCTATTTTATAATCATTTACCTTGATGACATAATTGTTTTCTCAAATACTGATGAAGAACACTTGATTCATTTAAGAAATTTTTTTGAGAAGTGTAGGAAATTTGGCTTATCTTTGAATCCCAAGAAAACACTCTTTGGTCTCCAAGAAGGCAAGCTTCTTGGCCACATAATTTTAGAAGAGGGAATCAAAATAGACCCTAAAAGGATCGATGGAATACTGAAAATCAGCCATCCAAGAAGCCTCAAAGAATTACAATCTTTCATTGGGAAGATAAATTTTTTGAGGAGGTTTATCCCCAACCTTGCTGAGCTATTGAGGAACATAACAAACATGCTTAAGAAAGAGGTAGGTGTGAAATGGACTACACAAGCTAAACAATCATTTGAACTGGTTAAACAAGCTCTTACTCAAACACCAGTCTTGATTAGTCCAAATTTCACCAAAGACTTTTATATCTTTTCTTTTGCATCAGAACATACAATAGCCACAATATTACTTCAAAATAATGATTTGGGGCAAGAACAACCAATATCATTTTTTAGTAGGGCCTTAAGAGATGCTCCTCTCAAATATAACATCATGGAGAAGCAAGCCTTAGCATTAGTGAAAGCATTAAAGGAATTTAGAGTCTACATTTTACACTCTCACATAATTTCTTTTGTTCCACATACTGTTGTCAAGGATATTCTAAGTCAAGACCCTGATGGTAAAAGGGGAAAATGGATTGCAACTATTCTTGAATATGAATTAGAAATCAGGCCCACCAAACTAGTTAAAGGGAAAGGATTAACAAAACTCATGGCTGAGTCAAACTTCCAAGCACTAGATATGAATATGGTAGATGTGTTGGAAGAAACAGAAGAATCCACTTCCCCTTTCATTGAAGTAACATTTCTGAATTATCCTTGGTATGCTGACATTATTTATGTACTTTTATATTTAAATACCCCCCCTTCTTTGACCAAAACTAAAGCTAGATTTTTGAAACAGAAAGCTTTAAATTATTTCATATTAGATGGGGTATTATATTGGAAAAATGATGTTGGAATTTTTCTTAACTTTTTACTAGAGGATGATGTAGGAAAAATCATGCATGAGCTGCATGAAGGAGAATGTGGAAGACACCTATATTGGAAGACCACAGCAAATAAAATCCTTATATCCGGTCACTATTGGCCCACCCTTTTCTCAGATACTCAAAAGTTAGTCATGTCTTGCCATAAGTGTCAAATTTTTGATGGAAAAAGAAAACTCCTTCCCTTTCCCTTACATCCCATCAGTGTTGAGGCACCCTTTCAAAAATGGGGCTTGGATTTCATTGGGGAAATTCACCCACCTTCATCAGCCAACATAAGTGGATCCTCACTGCCACCGATTATTTTACCGAGTGGATAGAAGACATACCCTCTAGGAATGCTAATGACTCTGTCGTTATCAAGTTCCTTGAAATGAACATCCTATCCAGATTTGGTTGTCCTAGAAAAATCATAACAGATAATGCTACTGCTTTCAAGTCTAAAAGAATGGTTGATTTCTGTTACAAATACCATATCACCTTGGGTCATTCTACTACCTATTATCCTCAAGGAAATGGATTAGCTGAATCCTCCAACAAGAACCTCATCAATATCATTAAAAAGATGTTGGAGAAGAATCAGAAATCAGGGCACAATAAGCTAGTTCATGCCTTATGGGCTGATAGATTAACTACAAAGAAGTCAATAAACATGTCTCCCTATCAGCTGGTCTATGGCATGGATGCAGTCTTCCCAACATCATTATGAGTTCCAGTCAGGAAACTCCTTCAAGAAGTGAAAATTGAAGAGAATTATATGCAGAGAAGAATCAACCAAACAATTCACTTATAGCAGACCATAGAAGAAGTCTATGAAAAAACACAAATAGTCCAAGAAAATATCAAGAAGCTATTTGACAAAAGGACTAAGGCAAATAATTTCCAAGTTGGAGATGTTGTTCTTAAATGGGATTCAAGAAGGGAAGAGAAGGGAAAACATGGAAAGTTTGAGAACTTGTGGAAAGGACCCTATATTATTCATGCTGAGAGGGGTCACAATGCATTATTCTTGAAAGAATTGAATAGAGAAGATTTATATGGAGGTCCTGTCAATGACAGGATGCTCAAACATTACTTCTGTCAAGAGTCATGAGTTTCAAAGCTTTTTGACTTTCCATTGTAAATATCATAGTCTGAACATTGCATTCAAAGTTAGAAAAATAAAAATACAAAAACAATAGAAAAGATAAAAGAGGGCAGATCGAAAAACAAGAAAGGTACAACCCCATACCAAAAAAGAGAAACAAAATCTGAAAGTGTGCAAGCTCAAATTCCACTCCTAAAAATACACTTCTAGTTAGTCATACAGCCTAATCATGACTAATTAGCTTTTAAATTTACTGCTGATAGGTTAGTGAATTAGATTTTCCTAACAACTCAATCTTCGCTTATCAGTAAGGTAGATTAGGTTAGAAGAAATAAGGTTCAAACATGCTCAAAACTTGAACCTATGAGATAATTTGATGAAAAACTGGTTCTAATAGGCTTAAAACTTGAACCTGAAAGAGAGAAAAGACAACTCAAATAAATTCAAAATCAGAGCTGAAGAAGATAATGAAGGAAGTTTTAATTTTCAGATCTTAAGCCTTCACATTTTGTTTTAAATTTTCTGCCAATTTTAGTCTATGTGCAACTTGTTTTTATGCCATAGATCAGCAACAAGTTAGACTGTTCAATCCTGGCTTGTCTGCTTTTAAATTTTTGTTTTTTTGAATTTAGAGAATAAAAATCTGTCAGACAGTCTAATCTTGACAGACAGTAGTTAGGTATAGAAGCTTATGAACTCAACTGTTTAAAATGAGTTCATGGAAGAATAAGATTAGACTTAGATTATTTTTTTGTTTTTCAAAAGAATAAAATGTTGTTGAAGAAATTTTTCCAGTCCAAATGCACTCTGAAAAAGAAGAAAAAAATGTTAGGATCATTAGGAATGGGTAGGTAGACATGTTGTTTTGATAGAATTTCGTTGTTTCAAATTGCTGCAAAGATTATAAAAAAGAAAGGTTGCTACCCAATGGATTAAGGCACTGGTTTAATGAAAGCTAGAGATTTTCATCTGAGGTTCTAGATACCTAAAGAAACCAGCTGTCTTCCCCAAGTGGAGCCACTGTTAGCCACTGATAAATTTTGTTATACCAAGAAGTGGCTAATTTTGTTCTTCAAAACTTCAAGAGATAATTTCCCTTTGAAAATCTATCATCTTTGAAGTTTTTATGAAGATAACTATCCTTGAGTTAATCTTCACTGTTGTTTCCCTCATAGTCCTAAAGTACTTGCTGTTTTACCAAGAGAAAAACTACTTAAAAGGCCTCATTTTCCCTCATTTTCACTTCTCAATTTTTTCTTCACTTCGTCCATAAAACCATTTCATTTTACCTCTCATTTCCTCAATATCTCCTTTAAAGCCTTGTAAAATCCTTTTATAATGTTTAAAACCCCTTTTTACTCTTATCGGAACCTTCAGAAACCTCTGAAAAACCCTCATTTTTGCCTAAAAACCTTAATTTTCCATAAGGCCTTAAGCCGCTTTTGGCCTTAAGCCCCAGCCCCTTTTTCCACATATGACCCGCGCCAAGACTAGGTGCTAAGTGCTTAATCGGATCACAAATTTTCATCGCAAAACACATTTTTACTTGTTTTTATAGTTTTTGGCCTCCAGTCGATGCGATCACGCGATTGATTCTCGACCGTTGATCTTCTCTATTGCGCCCAGATCCAACGGTCCATATTGCTTCCTTCTCTGAACCCGCCATTCCGCCTTTTTCCTTTATAATTAAATCTCCACCGTCGATCTAGTTTTTAGATTGACGGCTCTCGCTTCATCGCAAAATCGGAAATTGCAAATCTCTTATCTAGTTCCTTTGACCTCCGGCGATTGCGATCCTCCGATTAAATCTCGGCCATTGTCTCCACAAGAACCAATGGCTCAGATTTAATCGTGCTCCATCATAAGCCCTTCACCATCGCGCCCGCTGATCAAATCTCCACTGTTGATCTCTGAATCTGATCCAACAGTCAGCGCTTAATCGCGCATCGCAAAATCAAAAGCTTCAGTATTTTGGCCTCTTCCTTTTTCTCCGATGTGATTAAATCTTGACCATTCATTCCGCCAAATCCAACGGTCCGTGCTCATCGCATCGTGCTCATCCATTCCATGAGCCCTCTGATGTAAACCCGACGATTTAATCCTAACCGTTGATCTCTCCTAGATCTAACGGTCTGCGCTAAATCACATCAGCACATTTCATTGTTGCTTTACCCATTGTCCTCTGCCGATGCAATCCTGTGATCAAATCTCCGCTGTTGATAATTCTTAGATCCAATGGCTCACAAATGCTTCCGCTGTTTTAACCCCATCCTTCTCTTTTTCCTCCATCGTCAGATCTCGGCCGCCAATCCTCCAGATACGACGGTCCACATTCATCCTTCCTTCCGCCCTTATACAAAAGGTGGGCCCCTCTCTTCCCCTTGTTTCTCCACCATTTCCTTTGAAACCTTACCTTTTCTGTATATTTTTGTTTCCCAACATAAAGGTTTTAAAGTGAATCCTGACCGTTGATCTTCGAAGATCTAAGGCCATCAGGCCTAATTTCTCCGCCCTTTCCATTTCCTTTCATTTCTGTTCCTTTTTCAATTATAACCATTTATCAAAGGAATTTAACGATCAGATAACCTATTTTACCCCTCCACTACGCGCCAATTTTTCTAACGTCGCCTGGACCCCGCATACCCTTTTCACCCTGCAACTCTTCATCTATCGTGCTCAACCTGCACCGTTAGATCTGGATCATCTAATCCAACGGCCTAGAATCCATATTGCGTAAATTTTGAGCCCTTCCCACAGTGCGCAACTTTTACACGATATGGGTGGTTTTGTAAATCCACGTGTCATGCGCAGACCTATATCGTGTTTTTTATACCAAAATCTAAAACCGCCTCAGAGCTGCACGAAAACCATTGCCGGTTTTCTGCTATACCACTCCTCCCTCTGCAATATAACTCTAGATTAGATCCTGGCCGTCGATCTCTGAGATCAGACGGTCCCGATTTAACCTTACCAAAAATTTGTTTGCCCTCCATCATTCCTCAAAATGACCTCATTGAATGATCTCAACCGTAGATCTCCGTTCTTTGATCTAATCTAACGGCCCTTATTCAATGTCATGCCCAAACTCCCATTTACACCTGGTTAGCTGCTCTATCGGGTTTTTCCTCCTTTTTCGCTGCATCCACTTTCTTCATCCGCATCGCTCCGAAACGCTTCCACCAACCCTCCTAAGCAGTTTAAACCATGAATTCACAGGATTTAAATAATGTTTATGTGTTTTTATGTAGGTTTAGATGAAGTTAAAGTTAAATCCTCCCACAGATGTTTTCACTATTATTGGCCAAGGATGATGATCCTTGCGGCCTTTTGATACATATTGAAGGGTTTCAAAGGGATAATTAAATGTTTTTAGGGAATCGATAAGTCATGATTATCAGTTTTCTGAGAAAAAAATTCAATAAACCCTCTGCGCACCTGAAAACAGCAAAACACAGTCAGCATCAATTATAAAAGCGTATCAGTGTCAAAGATGAAGATTATGGATTAATCAAGCCTAAACACAGATCCGAAGATAAATCATTGTGTTTATAGATAAATATCAGTTGAAGGACACCTTAGAGCCACATCAAAGGGGTGAATTTATTTCCCAGCTACTATATTGGCACCTCGCATTTTTTTGCCTCAAAGGAATACCCAGATCAAATCTTAGTCCGAAACATTAAGGCCAAAGACAACTGAACAGTTATTAAAAGCAAAACAAATATCCCAACTGTCAGTAGAAGTTATTATAAAGATAAGAATATCATTAAAGTCAATCTTTTTACCCATTAAGCCTAAAAAATTAGAAAAAGAGTAAATGAAACAGAGTTGTAATTCGATGCATTCCTGCCTTATGCCTTGCATGGTTTTCAAGGCTAGGAGTTGCATTTAGTGTAGAATTTATTACATTTCAATCCTAAAACTCTTCCACCTCCTCATTTATTCTATAAATAATTCTGAAGAAGATGAGATACAGGTTGGTTGATCACTCGTTGTAATGCTGAAAACTCTCTGAAATAATAGATAGTCTGTTGAAGTTGAAGAAGAAATTGAAGTCTTGGAAGCTTGATGATGTTGTGACATGCTTGTTCTTGAGAAGGCTCTATCATTGGATCCCTAATCTTGGCTGTTGGTGATGTATTTTGAACTGTCTGTCGTTTTTCTTGTTTTCATTATGTTTCATAATTTCTTACTACAGTAGGATAAAAAGTTTAGGCTAAGAAATGACTCTTGGAAGCACCTTAGACCTGTTTATCCTTCACTGTTCTATGTTTTCTTCTGCTGAGGTATTTTAGAGTCTTTAATATTTCTCTTTAGGCCTCATGCTTGTTTATTTCTCTAATAGTTCAAATAGTTGGTTTCAACATGATTTATGGTTTTCCCTGCTTGTCTGCTACCACTTGAAAACTGTTTTTGAAGTCTCCCTTTGAAGTACCATTGTTTGTAGTTTGCCAAAGAGGTCTGTTTTGATCATACCCTTTGTTCCTGCTAGAATAGTTGTTTCAAAGGTCTTTATAGTTGTAATCATGGATTTTTAGGAGTTCCCTCTTCTATGACTGCAATTATCAGTGAATCTTTCATGTTTTCTAATTCCTTTGAAATAAAGTCTTTGAGGAAATAGGGAGTTCCTCGAATCTTAGATTTCATTTTGAAAGTTGTCTTGAAGTCATTATTTTCTTAAAGTGTGGTTTGTAGAATTCATGGTTAGCCCTGTCTATCAAATGCCACTTCATGTTCAAGTTATGTTTTCAAGTTCCCTTTGTTGAGAATTAAACCTCTCTTTTCAAAATCATTAATGTTCACCTCATTCATAAAACTAAAGAATCCTGTGGCCAAGTTAGATTTTCCCTTTGATATCCCATATCCATTTATGAGCCTATTAAAAACTTCATTTTGACTCCATTGCCCAATGAATCTGATATTTCCTCTTTCTACCTATCTTTCCTAGACCTTTCATGTTCTGCAATATCAATTCCACCAAACAAACAAACAAAACAAACACTTGCACTTAATAACTAGTCTAAAATCAATACTTAAAAGCAAATAAGACATATAGTTGCAAAAAATGTGAGAGATCCCTCTCTGAGAACAGGAGGACTAGATCCTGGAACTCTAAAGATTGGTTCTGATGTTGCCTTGTCTTTTGATTAGCCAATCTATCAAAACACAGGACTCCAACAAATTCCACTCGTGGCTAGCCATATTTTCATAAGTAATGTGGGATGACATTGAATCATCTCGTACCATGGTGGTTAACATAGTACGCTAACTTGTGCTAGGCATAAATTTTGCATATGGAATGCAATTAACATTATTATTGCACCATTGGAAACAATTATGAGTGTAGTGTTGGGCCAAAATTGTGAATTATATATAAATCACGCTTCCCTAGACAGATGCTAGTCTAGAAAAACAGGTGAAAGACTAGACGACTATTTCTCCTAAATAAGAATAGATAAACAGAGAGGATTAGAAGGTTACTTGTGATCCAAGCGCTTCTAAATGGCTCCTTCTGTCGCTTCCGTTATAGCTTCAAATTCAAGCAGTTTGTGCGGAATGCTTCCTGCAAGAAAGAACACTAATAAAAGAAAAGATGCAATATTAATATAGATATCTATTCAAGTTAGTTTGCTAAATAAGTAAAGCATAAACCATACACATAAACTAATATATTTCAATATGGATAATCAAAGCCAATACATATGCATATAGGGAAAAATAAGCAGTATTCTTTATTGATGATAGAAGGAGAGGTTACAACCAAATGAATGATTTGAAGTGACCCTTCCCGCAACGTTCCAAAGCCTCATCACAGTATAAATCTCTTCAGCAACAGCTACACAAATCTAGCTCTCAATTGAAAATTCTCCAAGATTTCTCTACTCAAATTCTTTCTTCTCAAGCACTTAGATCTGTGCTCAATTTATAGATGAACTGTAGGTTGTTTTGCAATCAATGAATTTCCAATAATAGGCAAGACATGTTTCTAGTCATGTAGATGTCAAATGGACACTTGGATCAAAATCTTGACACATGTGAACTCTTCTAGAAGGCACTGGTCAAGTGGAGATTCTGGAAGAATGAGAATTTCACTCCCAATGTGACCAACACACCTGTGAATGTCGGGAAGTGCTTTGTAGAGTAGCCTTGAATGGCGATACCTGAATATGTAATGCACTTAGGCCCCTTAGATCCTGTGTTGGTGAACTCTCATATGCTATATAATAAGCTTCAAACCTTGGAAACCTTTGCTTGATGAAAGTCTTGTTTGATTTGTCTTGTTTCTTGTGTTAGGGCATGTAGCAACTGAAATGATAGGGAATGATAGACCCTTTATCATTGGTCCTGGAGATGATGTCCATTTAACTGGGTCATTGGGAATGGTGCCCAAATTGACCTATAACAATTTCCCCCTAAAGCATGAGATCTAAATAATAAAAAAATTTGATTGAGATGCTTTATACTATGATGTGCCTGGAAACAAAGCGGAGTGGTCACCTGCATTAATCTTACAATACATTACATCATGATATATCCTCTGATCATAGTTTATGAGGGTAGGAATTCCCATGTTCAACACATAAAACAATCTAATAACATGTACATAATTCAGAAATTCATCTTCATTGGAATGTTTCCCAGATGCAGACATGCCTACAGATATAGGCCCATGTTTGGATGAAAATCTGTATGTAAGGTCACCGTACAGATTATGTGTACAACAATCCTGAAATCACAGCCTGGATGGATGAAACTAGATACGGGGTCTTCTTATCTCGTTCACTCGATCATTCGGGTACAAGTCTAGCCATGCGAATATATGATTTGTAGTCGAACATGGAAAGACATCATTGGATTACCAGCCAATGATGTGAGTTGTTAACAAACGCAATAGAACCACCATTAATGAAAATGGTCCTGAAGGTACTGCATTACATTTCGTAAGGTGTGAATAGATGATTTGATGTCGAAAGCCAAACAAAATATTTTGGTCAAAGGTCCGGAAGCGAGGATCTTGTCGATGCTGTAACAAGCCTCATGGTACTGGAATTTGATGTTTCTAAGTGAACTTCCTGGATATTGATTTTTTGTTGACAGGAAGTCACCTTATTGCAAAAGAGAAGTTACTAATTTTGGAGACAAGAGTATGACTTGATATAGCAATATTCATGGATGACGGTCATGAAAATCAAGGTTTATGAGTATTGCAGAAGGATGAGTTTTAAATCACTAGATGACTTCTCTTGAACATATCGGTGACACTATGATGAGTTGGCAGCATTGACCCAAAACCGAAGTGAAGGTACGATGAACCATAGGTGTGAATGAACCATCAAGATGATTACCCAACCCAAACAGTGACAGACATGGAGTGAAAGAAGTGTCATGTTCAAGAGCGACTTGCTACCAAAAAGAAACTTTTATTACTTTTCCCAAATTTTCCCCGGTCATTTTACGACCAGTACCTTTTTATTTTTTAATAAGCTTGAGGAGGATAACATTTTCTTGATCTATAATTCAACCTTTCGGGTGAATAAATTATCGCTACTTAATAATTTAACGAGTCTAGCTATGAATGAAACTCGATTCTTGCCATGATCAACAATCCCGTCGCTATTTTATGGTTTAATGAGCTTAATGATAGTGATAGCCTAGTCCTTTTTCATATTTAAAGAGTTTGAAAAAGAGGACGAAAGAGAACTCCATAAGTACTTTTTCATAAATTTGTCACTCAGACCCGAAAAAGTGTAAAATAAAATCTGAGAGAACCTCTTTGGTCATGTTTAACCAAGGTATTCCTTTTTCGTAAATAATCCATCTCAGTCCGGAAAAGGGTTAAACTTATACTGAGTAGATATCAATTCATTTACTTTAACGATCTCGAAAAGACAAGTGCTCGACAATATTTTCATATTATCGGAGCCTGAAAAGAGCTGAAAGAAGATTCTGGGGGTTCCTTTTTCACTGTTAAAGAAGCTCGAAAAAGAGATAAAAGTGTGCTTCAAATATTTTTTCTTTTTTATCAAAGCTTAAAAAATAAGGAGGAAAAGTATGCTTTGTGGTCAAGTCATCCTTTGAATAAATTTGCACAACTAATCTATTCATCAGTTGTATGTCCTATTTCAGAGAAACATCAAATGGATTAAAAATAAGTGTTTCATGATAAAAAACGTAATAAAACCATAGTCATAGCAATAAATTTAACTTGAAAACAATTAAATGACTATAAAAAGTAGTTTCAATATTCATTTTTACGATTCCATAGTTACCATTTGCATTTTGGAGCTCTGAACCTGATTTTTTCCCTGAAATTTAGTCATTGATTGTGGTCATTTATGTGGACGGATTTCGTCACCGTTTGATCCAGGTTAGTACCATGAACCTCCTCTTCCCTTTGGTATTCATTTCATTTCCATTATTTGTAGATTTTTAGGGTTTTGAGGCCCCTAGGGTAAATTCTGCCTAAAATGAGGGCAACACACCCCTAAATGTCGAAACCTGCATTGCATAGCAGGTATAGTGAAGGGTAATTGCATGTGAAATGCACTATCTCAGCCCAGGGAGTGCATTGGGCGCAGTTCAAGTTTTTGTTTTTCATGTTGTGCCCAAAATTTTCCTATTTCTTTGTAATGAATGGAATCTAATGGATATTATGATTGTATTTCAAGTTTCCATTGGATTATAATGACGATTACATGGAGGGAAAGAGAACACGAAGAACAAGATATGGTTGCCTTGAATGATCCAAGTACTATAAGAGCCTTAAGAGATTGTGGACTACTTAAGTACTTCAAATTGCCGGGAATGAGGCAAAAAATAGAACTCCTAGAGTTCATAGTTCGAGCATGGGATTCGGTGATAGAGGCATTTCACATTAAGAACAAAGTTGTTCCCATAATAGTTGACAATGTGTATTTTCTCACAGGTTTTTCGAGGAGAGGTTTTCCCATTTCTCTCATAGAGTCTACCATTGGAGGAGAGACAGTGAGGGATTATGTTATGCAGTATTTCTATCTAGGGGCAGAACCTAGCAAAGATGGAAAAATAAACATCCGAGATGTCAGGGATTTGCCTTTGGGATCCATCCTTTTCATGATTGCTAAACTTGCTGGCACCATTACACTACATGTAGTGAATAGATCGTATATGCAGTATGTGCTAGAGTGCTTAGAGCCAACAATCTTCAACCAGTCTAAAGCTGTTATATCTCAGATAAAGGAACAACTGAACAAGGCAAAGGGAGGAAGGAAGAAAAATTTCAGTTATGGTTCAATCCTTATCTCCTTCGTTTTGGAACGGATTCCACTGATGCAGCCACAACATGTGACACTGGATATATCTAGTCCTAGAGATCCTCAAATTCAGATATGGGTAGAACTCATGGGTCGGCATGTAGGCCAATCGACTGTTGTGTTCTCTAATTCATTCTTCGCCTAGTTCCGGTGACAGATTTTCACCATCGATGAGTACGCATATGCAGGCGTCGACTTCCGAGGAGATCCAAATCTAGTATTACCAGAAGGCACTCAGTGGGGTGCAATAGGTAAGAATGATTTGACCATGTTTTTTGATTTTTATAAGGTTTATAATTTTTTTTTGTATTTTGATTTCTTTCTAAGACTAAACTAAATTTTTGATGTAATGCAGATATCGGCCATGTTCAACCAGTAGAGGAACTAGAGCGCGAAGCAGATGCGCCAGCAGAGAGGGCCGTCGGGAGAGCAGTCCTTTAGGACCTTGATATGGCTGAGATTTTGGATGAGCTTTAGTAGCATATAGAGGGTTTGACCTTCGGGATTCTGGATTGCTAGGTTGAAGAGTTACCCATGCGACTGCAGCGACACACTATTGGGGTTCCTAACCGTTAGATGCGGTTGCTCCTTAGGATTGCTAGATATATAGCATGTTACCATGAGCACCACTAGTTTACTTGTGAAATTTTGCATACATTTTGAGGTCAGATGACCAATTTGTCTTGGGCACAAATTTTGTAAAAACCTATAACTATCTATCTATATGATTTCAGAGCTTTTCCTATGTGCAATCCTATTCAATGATGTGAATGTTTTCTTTACCTATGTTGCAAATGTTTGTCTAAAACTTGATTAGCTAATGAATCAGTCAATGCGTTCAAATTTTTGGAAATATGTTGATATTGAATGAAATCAAAATGTCTTTCCAAAAGTCGAACTCTTAGGAACAATATAAGAAGTAACAGTATAAACACTAGTAAGTTGTAATACCACAAGTTGTGAGTATAACCTTACGATTATGTGGTTAATACCAAATGAAATGGCATCAGAGAGAAGTTCGATCAACACGCTATACTCAACGATATTGTTCGTCGATATACCAATACAAATCCCTTGAAAACTCACTAACTCGCCATTCAGAGCGAAAATGGCCCACCCTACAGAGGATAGATCCTGCTAGGGATAACCATCAGCATATCCAACAAATGGTTTTGAAGATTCAAAAATCTACGATGAAATTGTATATTGGATTACTAATGTCAAGAAAACTCTAAAAACAAATTAATATAGTGAATTCAAATCACAAGCATATATAAAATATAATACAAAAAATTACTGCGCTCCTGATTAAGCATAGTAACATTTAAGATAAAACCCATTTCTAGGCTGTGCCAATGGAATCCCATCGTAATCAACTAACTCGTAGGCACCCTTAGCAAGAAATATTTTGACAATATAGGGGCCACGCCACAATGGCTCGAATTTCCTTGTACCTATTATATCAGCTTCTTGATTGTAAAGAAGGACCAAGTCACCCTCTGAGTAGATGCGAGGCTGGACATTTTTGTCGTATTACACCTTTATACGTCTCTTATGCGCTTCGTTGGCCAATTGGGATTCACAACATGTTTCATCTAGATGGATGAGGTTAAGGATACGCGCTTATTCTTCTGAGGTGTCAGGAAACAAGTCTATTGCGAGTTTTAACGATGATATTTTTCATTGGATTGGTAAGATAGATTCTAGACCATACACCAATTGAAAAGGAGTAAATCCGGTTGCATTTCTCACCAAGGTTCGATATGCCCACAAAGCGAAGTACAAGATCAAATTTAAGTTCCTTTTACGGACTCCTATAATTTGTTGAAGCATTCGTTTAAGAATTTTGTTAATAGCCTCAACTTGTCCATTTGATTGTGGATAATAAGGAGTAGAATTATCATGTGGAAATCCTAACTTGGTAGTCAATTTAGACATCATATGTTTGCGAAAATGCTTCCCATGATCTGTAACTATAGCCTGTGGGACCCCAAACCGTGCAATAACGTGGTTGAAGAAAAAAAATGCAGCTGTTTGTCTTGTGTTATTGAATGTAGGCATTGCTTCGGCCCATTTGGTAAAATAGTTGACTGCAATAATAATATAACCATGCCCCCCAGGAAGGAGGGTTACAGGTCATGAAGTCAATACCCCATTTCGTAAATGGTCTAGCAGAGACAATAGGATGCATTGGTGCTGGCGGTTTTCAGATTTTACGATAAGAAATCTGGCATGCATGACAACTTCTAACTACGAGGATGAAATCTTGAAAAATAGTAGGCCAAAATTAACTGGCACAAAGTATCTTCTGTGCGATAGCATATCCAGATAATTTTCCACCACAAGCCCTAGCATGAAAATCATTTGACACTTTTTTGGCCTCCTCATTCGTGAGGCACCTCCTTAAAATTGTATCGACACCATGATGATAAAGTGTATCGTCGACGATAAGATAATATTTGGCTTGGTATCGAATACGTCACTGTTCAGAGCGAGAGGTATTAGGTCGAAAAGTTTGAGTTTGGAGAAAATGATGAAATCCCTATACCAAGGATCATATGATCCTATCAGAAATAAAGACTCGTCTGGAATAGATGGTTCTGACGTAGTTGTAGTGCTATCAGAGGGAAGGTCGTAGAGAAGCTCAGCCAAAACTAAAGACTTATTTGACTTGGATTTGATGAATTCCAAATCAAATTCCTGAAAAATGACAATCCATTTTGAATATTCCCCCCCTAGAAATTTACGTGATAAGATATAAGTCATGGGGTTGCAATCTGAAACTATTGTTGTTTTTCGGAGTAGGATATAATGGTGAAATATTTGGACAGCTTGAACAACTGCCAACGCAAGCTTTTACACGTGCGAGTACTTAACTTCCGTATCATTGAGATTATGACTCATAACAGATCAGATGTTCAGTTCCATCTTCTACTTGGATCAAAACCATAGCGATGGTCGTTTCAGATGCGAATATATATAGGAAATAATCATTTTGATAATTAGGAGGATACATTAATGACGCTCGGACAAGAGTGTCCTTGACAGCATCAAAAGAATCTTGCGCAACTTGATCCCAATGGAAGGGAACCTCCTTTTTCAATAATCAAGTAAATCCTTTAGCCATTTCGACGTAGTTTGGAATGAACCTTCTCAGGAAGTTAGCCTTTCCTTGAAGTTTCTGTATCTGAAGTAAATTTGATGGTGCAGGCAAATCTAGAATGGCCTGTATCTTCAGTGGATCTATTAGAATTCCTTCTTTTGAGACTAAGAATCTGAGAAATCGACCAGAACCAACACAAAACACACATTTATGTGAATTGAGGCGTATTTTGTAGTGTTAGCAGCGTATGAAAATGGCTCTCAAATGCATCGGGTGATCAGTCTGATTTCATGAATGCGCTGGTAAATCATCTAGATATGGCTGAACAATGTGCTTGATGTTGTTGAAAGCATAATCCATTGCTCTTTAAAAGTTTCCCCAGCGTTATTTAAACCAAGTGGAAGTTTCCTATATGCGAATGTGCCCCAGGGACATATGAATGTTGTCTTATGTTGATCATCTGGGCATATATTGATTTGATTGTAGCCAGAAAATCCATCCATGAACGAGAATATTTCAAAACCAGCACAATCGTCAATAATCTGGTCGATAAAGGGAGTAGGATAGTTGTCTTTTGGACAAGCCATATTGAAATCCCGATAATCGATGCACACTCTAATGGTTCCTTGTTTTTTCATAACAGGAACGATATTGGAAACCCACTCAGTTAGCAGAAGAGGGTAAATAAAACTATCACGCAAAAGTTTTTCAACTTCTGCTTTGATGGGAGCGGCTTTATTTGGATGATTAGAACGAAGTCGTTGACACACCAATTTGACATCAGGATACATATTAATAGTGTGTTCAACTATACTAGTATCTATGCCTGGTATTTCCTCGTAAGACCAAGTGAATACGTCACGAAATTCACGAAATAAAGAGTGATATGAATCAAGTTCTGATGGAGAAAAAGATACGCCGACATGAATATTTTCTACAATGCCAGGTTTGGTTGAAGTATCGATAGAAATGGTTTCTTCAATATTTGATAAATTTTGCTTGGAATCGATTGCATTAATCGGTAAAGAATTCGAAAATAAAGTTTTGATGGATGGGTGATATAGTTCACTGAGATTTTTTTCTTCATAATCAGGAATATGGGAATGATGATGATAATCTTCCCATGGTTCTCCTTCTGACATCATAGCTTCAAAAATATTTTCATTTGTCAAAAAATTTAAGGGAAATGGATTAGATGGAGTACAAAAATATAAGGAACGATCAACCCAAACACTCGGCAACGCTGATTTCAGATTTTCCACCCAAGCCAAATAGATTGATTGCTATGCCAGCTCAATAGGGCTGGGCAGTAAAAATTCATCCAACGTAGAAATATCAAAATCACCCGTACTCTCCCTTAAGCCAGATAGAGTGGAAGAGATCATGTAGCAGGTCTCTATACTAGCAATTTCTGCCGACGTCGCGGGTGGAGGTAATGCAAAGGTTCCCATAAGGGTGGAATCCTTTAAGGGTCCTACACCAATGTTCTGAATTTCTAGTTGGGGAAAGTGAACAAACGGAATGCTTCCAGTTACCTGCGAAGCGGAGGAAAAAAAGGATAATTGATTAATGACTGTGATTGTACCTTTATGTGGAAAGGAAATCATTCTAAAGTATGTAGAAAAAATGGCAGTCATTGCATATACCCATGGTCTTCCAAGTAAAACAATATAGTCAAGGGGTCCGTCAACAACTTCGACATCAATATTTACTATTTTGGCCCCTAGTTCAACATGCAGGTTATTTATAATGCCACAAGGTTTATATGTTCTTCCATCAAAATCCTTCAATGTCGTTGATGATTGTGATAATCGCGGTGAGCCAAGTGATTTCCAAAATTTTAGAGACATAATGCACGTAGATGCTCCCTCATCAATAATAGTGCGATGAACAAGGTGATTGAGAACATTTACTTGTATAGAGAATGTCAATTCTGTTGGTAGCTACGGTACATAGCTTGTATGATTAAAGACGACAAGATTAGAATCAGTCAGATCAATTCCACCAATGGCCGACAATAAAGCCTGCTTCTGGGTGGGAAAATTTTGTAATACCTCAAGAGCAGACATAGCTGAAGGGGATTGAGCCAAATATTCAACTATATTATAATTTTGTGCAGCTCTTGCTAGAGGATTATATGTCGATTTATGAAGTACTCCCTTTGGTGGCTTAATTGTCAATTCAGGAATAACAATAGGTGGCACTGATTCAGTAGATGGATTCGTTGTCGAGGTAGAAGGTTGATCAATGGCCGGACTACCATAGTCTTTATTACACATTGACACCAAAATATCTTGTGAAGGTTTTGTGGTGGATAACATTAACACTTGGGAACTAGGATAACATTAACACTTGGGAACTAGGAGCTGGATCCGTAGCAACCAAATTAGTGTCTAGATTTGGAAATGGGTCTGTCAACACAACTGATGCATGGGAAGTATTGATGATTTTTGAGAATTCATCACGATGAGGAAAATCCTTAACAAAGTGTTCCTCATTACAGATTATGCATGGATAACGAGGTTTCCGTGGTCCAGACGGTTGATCAAATGATATTTCCTGCAGGTTAGAAGTTTTCTTTTTCTTTGATTTCCCCTTTTTCTTACTTCTTGGTTGCTTGTCACTTTTTCCTTTGTCAAATGACACGACGTTAATTTCAGAAGTAGGAGCAGGATCAGATGCAGTAGCGTGGTGTGTGTTTGCAGTGCTTATCAAGCTGTCTTTGGCATGAGAGTCTTTTATTTGAGGAGGAACATTGAAATTAGATCACGGCGCATTAGGAATTTTTTCATAGAGCCTGCCAGATTGAGTGTAAATCAAGTCTAAATATTGGGCACGAGCAATAACTTGCTCTTCTGTGACGATGCCACCTTTAGACACATCCTCAGTTATAGATGGTAACAGGGACTTAATGAACCATTCAGCAAGGAGCTGATCCGGAACAAATGTCCTAACCATTCTTCTATGACGACGCCACTCATGAATATGATCAGAAATGTGAGTAGCATTAGTCTGTTTGAAGTTGGTCAAGAGTTCCATTCCAGTTTCGTATCTGATCGGTAACTAGAAATGGGTCAAAAATACAGTAGATAGGGCAGTGAAACTATCAAAAGAAGCTCTAGGTAACTCAATGTACCATTTAGCAGTCGGACCTATAAGCGTACGCTGGAAAAGACGTAGTCGAACAGAATCATCATTCAGGGAATTTGATGAACACCATAAATGATAAGTCATAACATGAGTCGACGGATCTTCTCCAGGGTTTCCATTGAATTTAGGAATATCAGAGGGTAATTTATGAGGTATCACCGACCACCAAGGAGCATAATTTATAGGATCATTGGTTTTCGATTTAAATTTGGTAATTCTAAGGTTGCAATAAAATGCAATTGTCGATTAAGGTTATGTTGAGCATAGGCAGGGTAAGATGGAATTGCTTGAGCAATAGGCCTTTGAGCACCAGCATACAGAATCTACTGCTGGTAACCCAGATAGGGGTTGTTTTGCATAGTAAATTCTTAAGGATTATGTTGACCAAAACCTGGATATGTTATTTTTTGAAATGAAGTTTGAGGCATTTGCGCCTTTTGCTACCAAAACTTGGATTTGGTTGATATGTATAACCATGTTTCATTTGTGGTATCCCATAAAATGGTACACCATCTTGTGAATAAATGATCCCTGATACAGGTGGCTGTAAATTAACCAAAGGATTTTGAGTCTGTGGACCCAATAGTTGATGATATTGAGTCGAAGTACCCGCCTGATAAGGTTGATGTACAATATTTTGGTTCTGTAACAGGGGTATATATGTATTAACAAGTGGCAATGAAGTGGGTGTAATAGGTTGAACCGGTTGATACGAGTGTACAACTGTTTGTGGTTGGATAGGCAGAGTGGGCTGCCATTGACAAAAATTCATGTCAACATTAGTTTGACCAAAAAGTGATGGAGTACTGTCATATTTGGTGACCAAATGTTGCCCCCCAACATGAGGAGAATAATAAGACGGAAAATAACTTTCTCCAAATGCGGGGAGTCCAATTGATATGGTACTTAAAGGAATTGACCCAAAAGGACCAACTTGATATTTCCTTGATGATGTATGTAATGAATCAAGTCGTTTAGTACTAATGATAGGATTACTAGTTAAAACACCAGATGATGACATCGGCAAAGACTATGATTGTGAAGATGCACCAGAGAAAGTGCCAGATAATGATTTGTAACCTATTGGGACCGAAGGACCACTGTGCAAATATGAATCTGGTGAGGTTGTGAACATCGACGGAGTAGCGAGGGTAGGAGTTGACGTAATTGGAATAGCAGACCCAACAGAAGATGTTGGTTCAGACATGGTTGTTTGACCAAATGTATACCCTCGAAAATTGATGGGAGATTGAATGGGAACATGATCAACAAAAACAGATGGAAACGATTGAGGAAAAGACTTGTATAGGTAAAGGTCCCCCCAAAATGGGTTGGAGTTAAAGGTGTATCGTATTGTGGGATTTCTTCAATCGCAATTAAACCAGGAGGAAGAAATTCACCGTTAGGCCCAAACTATATTTCAGATGATTGACTGTGTGATATGGGAGATTCAGTGGCTACAGAAGTTTATAGGATGACCAAGGTAGGAACAACTTCTATTTATTCGACTTCAAGATTCAGATGTTTTAGCAAAGAAGAGACATGATCTAGATCAATTTTTGTTTGAACAACGTCGGGTCCAGGAGGTATGGTCTCACTGATTGAATGGATCGTGACCATGGTAGTTGTAAAGATTCTGTTTCGACAACACTGGACGAACCAGGATGTGTGGAAACAATTTGAGCTAACTCTGGTTTAAAAGATGATGTTTCTCCGGAGGTATGGATTGTACTTGATTCAGTAGATCGTGATCGCCTCCTCTTACCAGAAGTAACTTCTGGCGGCAAAGGTGGTTTTAAAGCTAATCTACGTGAACGACAGGGGATAGGATTTTTTTCTTCCATGATTACTGATTTATTTTAACCAAAAAACAAATAAACAAAAAGAGGGTAATGCTAGGCAAAAGGGTTTACCAAGAAACTGTGAACTGCAGAATACCTCCTGGCGAACTAAGAAGTACGGGCAGGTAATCTCCCCGAATGCTGTGTTTGGTGTATCACAATTTCAAGGCGGCCGACTCAGTTCACTATGGATGGATAACACCTAAAATTTGTCCTCCCAAATATACCTGAAGGTACGCGGAGGCCCAAGTCCATATTAGCGTTGTCTGATGTGAAACAGCACAGTGAGAGCACCCCTTTATACTTATTGTACTGAAACATCACCTGATATAACTGAAAGTACGTGGACAAGCTACGATATACTTACGTACGTGGAGTGAGGTATCACACTCGGAATGTATCGCAGACAAGTTAACAACAATTACTATGTTTTACGACGCCAGAACACGTCTCTAGCCTAGACCTTCTAAATGTTATCGTTATGGTTCCAATGTGTTGTTAAGTAAATTGCGATTATTTTATGTTGATCTTGCTTAAAAATTTTCCTTTCAAAGGTTCACCGTGATGATGTGTATGAAATTCCTAAAATGCAAGCTAAGAATGATAAACAATCTTTCACTTTCAGCTTTTTCAATGAAAAACCTAGCTACTAAGGGAAGAGAGCAAATAATTTGTGAGCAAACAAATCAATGAATAAAACAAATCAATGATTTCAAACTAAATTCAGATTTCCTAATGTTCCTTTTGCAAAACACACATTATTCTACATGAAAATGCAAGTTTTTCTTTTCAGTTTCCTTAATTTTATGAATGCAGAAAAGAAACTAAGTGCACTAAATAAAAAATCCAAATTCTTTTTACTTTCGAGAAACGAAGAATACAAACAAAAATTTCTCTTTTGAAGGAAAAATGAGGATTTCAACAACAATTTCTCCTATCAAGGAAATGAATATTTTACGACAATTTCCTATTTCAAAAGCAAATGATTCTTAATGTGACCATAAAAAGTACTTTGAAATCAACTTTTCAATGATAAAGAAATTTTTTTTTAAACCAACATTGAAAAAATTTTCAGTCAAAGGAGGAAGAAGTATATAGAGTCACTGGTCAATTGAGGATCAAAATTTTCAAAACACAGCAGAAAACAAAACTGAAGAACATTGCAAAGCCAAATTCAAGGGAATTTGGGTGTTTTCAGGAGTCAACGCAGTCTCCAAGGGGAGACAGTGCTCTGCAACGCAGGCTAGGAAGGGAGACAGTGCTCTGTAAAGCACTGTGCCTAGTCTAAGGGTGCGTTGGGCACATTATACAAAGAAAAATACTATTGTTTAACTCACTGTATTTGAAAATTTGACTTTGAAAAAGTTTAATATTTATGAGTAACAGCTACTAGGTAGATAAACAAATCAAATCAGAGCCTTAAACACCTAGAACTAAGAGAAATTCCCCCCAGTGGAGTTGCCAATTTGTTGGGCCAGAATTGTGAATTACAAATAAATCGCGCTTCCCTAGACAGGTGCTAGTATAGAACAACATGTGAAAGACTATACGACTATTTCTCCTAACTAAGAACAGATACATAGAGAGGATTAGAAGGTTACTTGTGATCTAAGCGCTTCTAAATTGCTCCTTTTGTCGCTTCCATTGTAGCTTCAAATTCAAGTGGTTTTTGCGGAATGCTTCTTGCAAGAAAGAACACCGAAACAACAGAAGATGCAATAATATAGATATATATTCAAGTTAGTTTGCTAAATCAGTAAAGCATAAACCATACACAGCAACTAAGATATTGCAATATGGAAAATCAAAGCCATACAGATGCATATAGGGAAAAATAAGCAGTATTCTTTATTGATGATTTAAGGAGAGGTTACCACCAAATTATTGATTTGAAGTGACCCTTACAACAACATTCCCAAGCCTCATCACAGTATAAATATCTCTAGTAGAAGCTACACAAATCTAACTCTCAATTGAAAATTCTCCAACATTTCTCTACTCAAATTCTTCCTTCTCAAGCACTTAGATCTGTGCTCAATTTATAGATGAGATGTAGGTTGTTTTGCAATCAATGAATTTCCAATAATATGCAAGACATGTTTCCAGTCATGTAGATGTCAAATGGACACTTGGATCCGAAGCTTGAAACATGTGAAATTTTATAGAAGGCACTGGCCAAGTGGAGATTCCGGAACAATGAGAATTTTTCTCCCAATGTGACCAATGCACCTGTTAATGTCGGGAAGTGCTTTGCAGAGCAGCCTTGGATGGGGCTACCTTAATATGCAACACACTTAGGCCCCTTAGAGCCTGCGTTGGTGAGCTCTCGTATGCTATATAATAAGCTTCAAACCTTGGAAACCTTTGCTTGATGAAAGTCTTACTTGATTTGTCTTGTTTCTTGTCTTAGATCATGTAGCAACACAAATGATAGGGAATGATAGACCCTTGATCATTGGTCCTGGAGATGATGTCTAGTTAACTAGGTCATTGAGAATGGTGCCCAAATTGACCTATAACATGTAGATTACTATTCTATGTTGTCGTACTACAAATAGAGAGTTTTGGCCCCAAAAATTCCTTTTTTATGCATAAAAATGGCTCTGGAAGGTTTCAAACCCATTTCTCTAAACTAGGACCCACCATTAACATTACCTCACAAGTTCATTCCTCTAATTTCTTTCACTTTGAAAATATCAAGATGGATGAAAAATAATATAGTGATATAATCTACATCATACCTTCCCATTAATGAAGGCTTGTAGTCCCCAAAAGATTTACTAAATGAGATGAGGAAGCTTTCCTCTACTTTCTTCCTATAGTACCACTTTTATTTTCATGGAAATGATCCAATTATGGTATCTACCAAAGGCAATGATACTTGCAATCTTGTAGTTATGGGTTGTTTATGGAAAACTATGTCATTTTCCAACTCTACTTGAGCATCTCGTGTTAACTCCTATATGGAAGCAAGAACTCGCCTCTCCTAATCCAACATGGAAGGCTCATAGATTTTGAGATTCTCCACATTCACTATTGAGTAAAGGAACTAGTATGTGGGGTAGTTAAGTTTACAAGAGTTATCTCCCACCTTTCCCAATATCTTAAAGATAATAATTTAGATCCTTGATCTTCTTACCAAGATGCTATAGTCGTTTCCTATTAAATCATAACCATATTGTCTTTTCCATTGTAAATGGCGTATTTTTTCTTTGTTGATGATGCTTGGCCTTATATTTTTCCCATGAATTTTTCAATGTGTCCTATTCTTGCAAATTGATATTCCTAATATTATCATCAAATTTTTTTTCTCGTAATGCATTAGTTTTGTGGTAATCTCTCTCTTTGCCTTATTTTTCATACAATGCATCAATTTTGTGGTACTCCCTCTCTTCATCTTATTTCCCGTACACAACATCAAAGTGCAAGGGTGGAAACACAACAATTTTCAAAATGTCACTTAGAAATAGTTGTGTGGATTTGTCTCTTGTAAAGGTGTCGTATATAGATCGTATTTTTATCCCAATTCTTAAAAAAAATTGTTGTAACCACTCAATAATTGCACAAAAGTCTTGTTAATTACTTCCATTTATGTATGTTTATGTATAAGGAATTCTATATATACCTCTTCAACTTTGCAACCATATTCTCCCATGTTGTAGTCCAAAATGCACTGAGAAATTTGGTGTCCCTTTTTGAAATGATACCCGTTGGTATGCCAAAGTGCACCCAAAGTAATTCAAAGAACAATTTTTTTGCTTCTTTTCCTTTGATGGCATTTTCACAAGGCATGAGAACATATGTCTTATTCAACATGTCAATTACCAGGAACCGGTAGTCATGACCCCAACCCCAACCCCCTCCCCCTTGACCACCCATTCCAACAAAATCCATTGAATTTATTTCCCAAGGTTCAATGGGAACTTGAAAGGGATGCTATATACATTTCTTCCTGTTACCACACTTGCCAATACAACAAAGTATACATCCTCTAATATATCATGATACATCATCTTTGTATTTTGTGCCACTATACATAGCTTTGTAATTTGGAAACCATGTTCCAAACACTAAAATTTCATACATAGCTATCTGTCAATTGCTAGAATGAAAGTATGGATACTGAATGTGTTCAAAAGTTTATCAAAAAACTTGGCCTTAATAACACACAAGAATTGATGTTTCAGACACCGGGCTTCCAGTTTTCATAACCAATAAATACACACAAAAAATCCAACATGATCTCTCGCATTTTTTGTTATTTTTTTAAAAATAATAAAATAGGTCTGAGACTCTCAAACAAGCATAAAAATAACCATAAAACTATAAAAAATAAATAACATTTTCATCAATCAGAAATGTGGCCTCATGTTGTGTTGCCTTCTCCTTGAATTCCTCCGTTACAAATTCCAAGGGGCTTTCCAACTCAGCAGGGTCTCAAAAAGTTGACTATTTGTTTGCATGTGATACCCTCCAACTATGCATGCCTCCTTTGTATGTGCGGAAGGATATAAAGACGAAGAGTCTGTTTCATAATGGAATCGAAATATTTCTAGTTGGATATAACACATGATTTCTTTCAACTATGACGTCCATCTCTTCCTGTGTCTTTTTCAAGACCTCCGAGTGTTGCAGTAGCGATGAAAGTGCCTCCAATTAACAAGATTCCATGAGAAAAAAAATGAATAAGATCGTCTCTTTGATGGAAAATTCATTAATATTCCTCTTTTCCATGAGGCCAACCTGTAGATCTTGATAGAAATTTTTATATTATCCAAAATTAAAAAAAATCAAATGACGTAAAAATAATTCACCATGATATTCCACAGATCCTGATGTGCATCCATGTTTGATTAATTTGGTGGAATTAATTATATAATCCTTCGAACATAAAATATTTCACAAAGAAAATTAATCTTTAATTCTACATACAATATTTGAGCATAGACGAATAAAGTCCTTAATCGGGAAGAATTAAAGAACACACTTTTTGTTGTGTTCTTTCATACTCTTGTTGCCTTAATTTCCTTAATTACACAAGCCACTAATTGACAAACCTGAACTCTTACGTGGTGGAAATTCACGTCAGTCTGTGGTATAGTGAAAATGCAGATCAAATTGAGGATACCTATCTAGACACAACAATAGGCTTTCATTCAAATTTAGCAAGAAGAGACTCATGCGAAGAAAAATAACTAATCAATGCTATAAGACAACTAAAATGGAAAAAAAATCAACAATATTTTAATGAATGTCTCAAAGAATGATGTACAATGTGTACATATATAAATACATCAAGAAACTGTTGAATCAGTTCCCCAGGTTTCTTGGACTCTAATAACCAATTACCTAACATAAACTACTCGAAGGATTAATTGTCTAACATTCCCACCTTAATCCGAAGGGATATACCAAAGTCCAATAATGAGAGCTCAGAATGCAGAAATGCATCTTAGCAGGAGCTGAATATCCCCAAGAAAAGGTTTTTAAGGATGACCACAAACCGAAAATGGGAGAACTCAATGTGTCAACCAACACAAATTCTAGAACCTATATAACAATTCTTAGAACAAAAAATGTGGTTTTAAGATGACCACAAACTCTGGAACTATCAGATCAGTTCCTCGAACAATTCTGAATCTGGAAACTAACCCGAGGATTAGTTTTCTAACATTCCGTCCTTAATATAAAGGGATATACCAAAGTCCAAGAACGAGAGCTCATAATGCAGAATTGCATCTCAGCCAAGAGCTGAATATTTGTCGAAAATGGTTTTTAACCGATGACCACAAATCGAAAATGGGAGAACTCAATGTATCAACCAACACTAATTCTGGAACCTACATAGTATTTCTCAGAACAAAAAATGTGGCTTTAAGATGACCACAAACTCTGGAACTGTCACAACAGTTCCTCGAACAATTCCAAATCTTGAACTACTTGCTTAAAAACAACTTAATCAACTGAGGTTGTCGCTCGAGATGTGGATCATTGAATTAGGCTCGCTTGACATCTCGAACTCGAACTTGTAGCAAACCACCAATAAATTCCCCCCTTGTCAGATACAGGGTGAGAAACATTCGTCATCACAGCAAGACTCGTCAACACTCGTAAAAATCCTTCAATGCAACCTGTAGATCTTCTTGATTGATTTCGACCATTCCCAAGAATAAATTCATCCAAAACTTAGCTTCTCTCTTGCAGTACTCTTCTTTTTGGAGCATTTGTTTAACTCGCGATTTTGCTTTGTACAATGCTCACACGGTTGAAGATCAAAACACCGATCTTTCACATATCCAACTCTATTACACCGTTGGCATATATCATATTTTTCTGGAACTACACCATCCAAAAATCTTACAATTCAAAATTTTATAGGTTTAGCAAAATATGGAATGTGAAAATATACGTCATTGTTATAATCCAGACCAATTATGTGTTTATTGTGTGTAATATCTTCCCATGGTCTTATAACAAGTTTCACATCAGAACACCTAATTGCATCCAAATTTTCTGCTAAAAACACTTCATTTCTCTAATCATTCTCTAACTGATGATCAGGCTCAAACAAACTATTGGTCTGAACAAGAACAAGTTCAGAATTATTGTTTTGTAATTCGTCTCGCTGTAACTGCAGCTCTAGCTCCAAGAATTCAATTTTGCTTTTGGCATTTTTCAATCATGACTGGATGTCAAGGAGCATATCTTTGCTGAATTGGACATCGTTATGTACAGTTGATAGCCTTAAATCATTTAATAAATGTAGTAAATCATTTAGTTTGGCCATTTTCTCCAGTGCAGTATCAAAGTAAAATTGAAATAAAAAAGGGTTGTCGGCTACCACCGAAAAAACCCAATATAAACAAATTTTCAATGATTTAACCAGGTGAACATAGTTACCCATCAAACTGGAACTATTACCTCAAAGCAAGCACTCTAACCAAAAAAACATCAAAAAACCGTGAAAAAACAACCCGAAAACGAAAAGTTGTATTATGGAATAACTTTTTTTTTTCTTGGGGTAAATTTTCAACATTTTTAAAAAATAGAAGTTTGTGCAAAAAACACCACGAAAACAAAAAGTGGTATTCTTGAATAACCTTTTTTTCTCGAGGTAAATTTTCAACATTTTCAAAAAACAGAAGTATAAGACAATTTGTTTTGTGCAAAAAACACACCGAAAATGAAAAGTGTTGAAACAAAAATTTTAAAATAATAAAAAATTATATTTAAAATAGAAAAAAAAATTTGAGAAAAAAAAACATTTTAAAATAATTGAAAAAATAAAACAAAATTCTTTATATTTTTTTAAATAAAAAAAAAATACAAATTTTAAGAAAAATAATAATAAAAAATATTTTAAAAATTAAAATTTGAAAATATATTAAAAATAAATAAAAAAAAATAATATCAAAAAATATTAAAAAAAAAAAACAAATAAATTTAAAAAAATAAGTTTAAATTAAAATATACAAATTAAATTTAAAAAATAAAACGAAATTTTTTATTAAATTAACAACAAAAAAATTTTAAATTTAAAATAAAAAATTAAATTTAAAAAAAATATTATATTTTAATAAATTTTAAAATTTAAAATTAAAAAAACCAAAAAAACATTATTTATATTTTAAAAAACATTATTTAAATTAAAAATAAAAAATTAATTAAAAATTAAAAAATAAAATAAAATAAAATAAAATTATTAACTTCAAAAAAATATTAAAAAATAAATTATATATATATATATATATATATATATATATATATATATATATTACATTTTATTAAATTAAAAAAATTAAATATTAAAATAAAAAATAAATTAAAAAAACATATATTAAATTTTAATAAAAAAGGGATAAAAAAAAATCAAAATGAAAAAAAACTTTTAAAATGAAAATTTAAAAATCAATTAAAAAGGAAAAATGGAAAAATAAATAAATTTAAAATTAAAAAAAAAAATTATTATTATTATTTTTTTTAACTTAAAATATAAAATTTTAATTTAAATAAAAAATAGAAAATTCTATGTAATTAAAAAAATTAAAAAATAATATTAAATTTAAAGAAATTAAAAAAAAAATTATTGAATTTTATTAAATTAAATCTAAAAAATTAAATATTAAATTTAGTAAAAAACAAAAATTAAAAAATTAAAATAAATTAAAAAAAATATGAAATTTAATAAATAATATATATATATATATATATATATATATATATATATATATATATATATATATATATATATATATATATATTAAAAATGAAAAAATTATTGAAATTTAATTAAAAAAAAATCAAATTAAAAAAAATTGAATAGTGTCAGCTAGGTGGCGGTGGGGGCCGACAACTAGCGAGGCTGCAACCAACCCCACGCTCGTCCAGCCAGTGCAATTCAATTTTTTTTTTTTTAAATTCGATTTTTTAAAACTAAATTTTTATAATTTTTTTAAATATTATTTATGAAATTCCATATTTGTTTTTTTTTTTTTAAATTTAATTTCGTTTAATTTTTTATTATTCAATTTAATATTTGTTTTTTGTTTTTTTTTTATTTTTTTTGTTTTTTAAATTTAATTTTAAAATTTAATATTAAATTTTTTTAACTTAATAATATTTTTTTATTTAATTTTAATATTTTAAATTAATTAATTATTTATTTATTTTCATAATATTTTTTAAAATTTGATATTTTAAGGTTATTTTTTCTTTTTAATTTTTAGTTTATTTATTATTATTATTTTAATTTTAATTTTAAAAATGTTTTTTGTTTTTTTGGTACTTTTATTTTTTTTATTTTTTTCATTTTTAAATTATTAAAATGGTGTTTTTTTTTTTAATTGTTTGAAAATATTTTTATTTGTTTGTTTGTTTGTTTTCTAATCTTGATTTTTTAATCTCAAAATTTTTATATTTATTTTAATTTTAATTTTAAATTTTGTTTTTTTTATTATTATTTTAAAAGATTTATTTTTATTTTTTTATTATTTTTTTTAATTTAAATTTTTAATTGTTTTTTTGTGTTTTTAAATTTTGTATTTTTATTTTAATTATATGTTTTTTTTTTAATAACCCAGAAAAAAATGTTTTTGATGTGTTTTTATTTTTTTTGGGTGAGTTTTTATTTTTTTTCTTTGAATTTTGTGTGTTTTTAATTTTTTCTTTTTTTTCAATTATTTATTTTTGCTTAAATTTTTTATTTTTACAAGTTAATTTTGTTTTATTTTTACATTTTTATTGGTTTTTTTTATATTTATATATTTTATTATATTTGAGTTTCGTTTTTGTTATGATTTTCTTATTTTTTTTTAATGTTTTATTACCACTCTAAAAAAAATGGTTGATTCTACATCAACGCTTTTCAAAATTAGCATGAAAATCACCACTGTAAAAAATGGTTGATGATGTATCAACACTTGACAAAATTAGCATGAAAATCACTAACATTTTAAAACAAATGTTCATATTTCATAAATAAAAAATTAATGTAAAAAATATGCTAAAAAAGGGTTATTCTGCATCACCACTTTTCAAAATCGGGTGCTTTTTTTGCTAGCTCAAAAAAGTAGGTACCAGTTCAGTTACCTATTTGATCGGTAACTATGTTGGTGTCGGGTTAAATCGATCATGCACCCATCAACATCAAAAATACAAATCATAACATGTAATAGACCACTTTAAAACTTCGCAACTTTCCCTAAAAATTCTACTGAGAACAATACCAACGATCCAACACAGTATATGCACTGCAAATTCTGTACTCCAACCCACTTTTGAATATGTCAATTTTCTATCCCTCCAACAAAATGCTCACACAATATAAGGTCAAACTTCTTCATGCTACAAATAAACTAAATCCAACCGACTTTCGACCTTTTCATAATCACTTGAATTAAAAAGGCTAACGCTAAAAAAAACCCCTTTACAACACACCCTTGTCTTTAATTTTAGTCTTCAAATAAAGTCTTCCTTCTTGGATTGAAGTAAATAAGTAAATAATTTGAGCCTTTGTAAACTCTTAATCCATGAAAAACTTTAAAATCGACGTACTCCAATAATTTCAAAGTGGATTATTTATTTTTATGATAAAAACAAATTACCCTTTGTGATACTTCATCCATTTAAAGATACCTTGTATTTTTCATTTCAAATTGGGGCTTCGTTGCAGTACTGGGCTAGGTACTAGATACTCACTTTCGTTACTTAATGTTGTGCGACCTTTGTCCCATGCTTTGAATAACTAGGTCAGATTAATTTCCCAACAAACCTCTGATATGAATTTAATGATTGAGTGTTTGAAATAATAATAATAATATTAATAATAAAAGGTTTATTACAAAAATAATTTGGACAAGTGGCTTGGGCTCTTATCAAGCTTGTAGAATTTCCCTTGGACCCCCTTTTATCTCCCTCTCTTTTGGAAACATAGCCCCCATGACAAAATTCATATCCATTTATAGTCGTTGATGTATTTTATTCTATTACTTCCAATGTAAAATGTTTACATATTCGCCACTTGGCCGTCAACAATTAGCCGCATTTAGAAATACACATTTCTAATGTAGGGATTAAAATTAGGGTTTTATAGCCTTTTCCTAAGCTCTATCTCAACGCTATATCACCTTGAAAATATTCTCCTCATCGAAGCATGTGTGGTTCTACAATATTTGGCCCTAATAAAGGAAATTTGCAGTGGTGTTCAACATAGTAACCAAGATTTCTTAATTTGAAAATGTAAGTATGGAAGGAAATGCCAATTGGAATTTTATAACATTTGATCATCAATAGTCAATGAATTGGAATGAAAGGAAAAAGATAAAATCAATGGTCAGAAATTAACCATCCACAAAAACCCATTAAACAGTGATTGAATATGTTCTAACCAAAAATGAAAATCTGTAAGTGTAATATTGTTAAATGGAACTAGTAAGTAGAAGATAAACCTTTACCATAGAATATCAGTGAAAGTGTTGATGACATCACTATGTATGTTCATCTCTAACAAATATAGAATTAGTGTGGGAGCTAGTTATTGGCATCTATAAAACTAGTTATATCTTAATTATATACTAGCATCAACAAAACTAGTTATTTGTTGATAATGTACTAACATTTACAATGCTAGTTACATTACACAATTAAAAATTAACAAATTTTATAGATGATAATAAAAAGCTTCCACACTAAATACTTGATTCAAAGTTTGACCATAGATACATCCAATGGTTAATAATATAAGTCATTAGAAATTTTGTAGTTCCCTATTCATATTGATCATTGAGGAATTTGAATATATCATATTTTGCAATTAATAGTAGCACACCTTCTTGTCTCATTTTTTTATTAGTGTATGTCTACCCATGGTCTAATTATTCCCACATACGTAATATCATAATTTTTGAATCCATTAAAGTATCATTATTTTCACCAAATTATTCTACAAAGTTTCAATGTACAATTATTTCTTAACACTTCACCAATATAACATAAAATTCACAACAAAACATTTCATACCACCTTCCACTGCACATGGAAAATCAGATCTTCCATTTCAATACCATTTACATCTCCAATACAAGAAAATATCCCATACCATAACTCTATTATATCTTCAAACCTACACCATAGTGGCACCATGGCACCATTCCTTTCTATTCATACCAATTTTCCTTCCTATTTTACTTTTGTTGTTAAATTACATATTTCTCTTAGCATTATTCAACTTTAAAATGATACATACTCTCTAGCTTTTGGCTACCATCTCCTTAACATGAACCACACAACTTCCATCTTACTATTTACTGTGTATCACATGGTTATATATTGTCGCTTTTATCACCTAATATTTTCAAGATCACTACAAATTTCTACAAATTGCATAAAGGAACATGGGTAGCTCAACGTTCAATATTGTTTCTTATTTTTCAATTAGTTTTAGAAACATTATTTTGAAGCAAGGAACCACACAACTTCCAACTTACTATTAACTAGGTAACCAGTGGCTATATTAAGCTTTCATTAAATTTCACATTTGTGCTCAATTAAATATTAAGATTTCATTAAATTTCACATTTGTGCTCAATTAAATTCTATATTTGCTTTGAATGTGTGTGACCATATGCAATAGAAACACACAACAAATTATAAGAGCAGTAAAAGTAGTTGATTCTTCTTCTTTTATCTATTTAATCATGGTTTAATTATTGAAGGGCTCACAACATATCACATGCCATCAAATAAAAAGCTTGGACTAAATTGAAAAGGATTGAACAGTGAATGGAAAACACATCAAATGCATTTTATTTTAAGATAACAAGATCTCCAGAATATCCTATCAAATATTTGAAGGTTAAATTGTCTGAAAATATTGAAAATAAAGTTTAATTGTAATGGTGGATGGTTTGTATTTTTATATCATTTTTTCCAAATTTAGATTGTTAATAATTACATGATAAATTAGAATTAGTCAAAACTAGACTCATGGGTGGTAGTCAGAATTAATTTGAACCAATTATTGGAATTATAGGAACAATAAAAATTAAATTTCATGGATATATTAATTCTTCAATGAAAATAGAATAAGAAGAACACAAAATATTATTGGAATTATAGGAACAATTTGACTAAAAATGTAAATTTCATGGATATATTAATTCTTCAATGAAGAGAAGAAAAAACAAGAATATGATTGGATTTATCGGAACAATTTGAGTAAAAATGTTAATTTCATGGATATATTAATTCTTCAACAAGCATTATTGCTAGGATTGGTACTAGGTCATCACAAATATTACTGTGGCCTTCACGTGGTGGAGGAGCTCGAGAAAGATCAACTCGATCTGGATGATGAGGGTTATCATGTACTCTCTACTTCTAATTCCCTATTTCTAATAGCTTGTTGGACCCTTAATAATCACAAGCCTTCCTCTCTCTCATATTCATATTCATATTGATCTCTCAATCTTTCTAATTCCCTATTTCTAATAGTTTCTTCCCTTAATAATTTGAAGCCATCTTCCTCTCTAATATTTCTTTCAACTTCCTCCCTTAACCATCTCTCCTCTCTTTCAACAACAAAATATAAATCACTGACACATCAGTTCATTTTATGTTTCATCTTAGGTCTCCCTTCTCTTTCAACCTTCCAATCCGTGGAACTAAATAGGCATGAAATATTTTTCACCTAAAGATTAAAGACAATATAATTAATCACCACATCATGGATTCACCTTATAAATTCTTCATGTTAATTATGGGATCCGACTTATTACTCAAATACTCTGCACTCAGTTCAAACTTGAATTTGTTTCCTCCACTGACATAATTATCTTTGATGGCCTTCTTGAATACTTCCTTAGACAATGTCACACAATATCTATCAATACGAAAGCGAACCTCCACACAGCGCAAATGGGAAATAGTTATATGCTATATGACACCTCCACCTGTTGCCAGAATTCAGAATTTCAGTTCATAACCCAATTACCCTCATTCCAGGACTTCTATTTATAGGAGGGAAAATTGTACTAAGAAGCAATTAATGATGAAACAAATGGGTCTCAGCCTCATGGAATAATTCTAGCACTTCTAGTTCCAGCAAGGAATACTGTACTCAGAGGAAATTAATATGAAACAAATGGGTCTCAGAGGGAATTATCGAACAAAATATGAAAAAAATAGGTCTCAACATGTGCACTTGACTCACAATTTAGTGAAAATATATGAGGAAAAAAAAATATTTACCTGAGCAGGAAACGATCTGTTGGATCCTCTGAAGGCATTTTGTTCTAGTTCATTGCCGCCCCATGATGCAGCTTTATAAATTCCATACATTAATCTCAAGTCAAAGTCAAACAAGAATAGCTTCATTCCCAGGTAAACCTTTTGTAGAAGCTCCATTTTGGCTGATGGCAAGCCAAAAAAATGATATCAGAAACAATCCTGCTTAGTTGTTGAGTTGCACATAAATATAAACCCATCCAGCAAATTTATGAGAAAATTGATTACTATGATTAATTGGGTCTGCAACATCTACACCAACTTCACATCCTTCATTTTTGTGCTCCTTTTGACTTTTTTTTATTTCCTTGTGCCATTGTTAGACAACTAATCCTTGGGATTAGTTTGTGTTAGGTAATTAGTTATTAGAGTTCAAGAAAACTGGGGAACTGATTCAACAATTTATTGATGTATTTATATGTGTACACATTGTACACCATTCCTTTAGACATTCATTAATATATTGTTGAAGTTTATTTCCAGTTTGTGTGTTGTGTGTCTTATGGTGGTATCAGAGCACTGGTTCGAGAAGATGAGCCACTAGTTTTGTGGCCATGAATGTTTATGCTCCTGAGGGTGGATGCTAGTGAGAAGCTGCCCCTATTCAGGACCCATAGTTGTGCGTTGAGTCTATAAGTATTGTTAAATGGGTTGAATGTTGTTTAAAGTCGATATTGTCCATGGGTTTCCCTTCTGACTGGAAAGAGCATCAAGAAGAATAGCAGAGAGCCAAGGCTTCACTGCGTTGTTGTCCTCAATAGAGTTAAGTTTCTGAGTTTCATTTTTAGGAAAAAGTGTGATTCATTTTTATGAAAAAGTGAAATTGATTAACCTGAACCAAAGATAGTTAGAAAAACAATAGAATTTATCTTGGCGATTGATTGAATAGGGTGGATAATATACAAGATTAATATTTCCAAAGACAGTTGGAAAAACAGTTGAATTTATCTTGGCGACTGATTGACTAGTGTGGATAATATACAAGATTAATATTTTTAGTTATACGTTGTCATACAAACCATTAAAGAAACATAGTTTCTTCTAAATCCCAGCGCATTTAATATTAAAACCACTATGGCTCGATCTTTAAACATTTTCTTGGATGATCTGGAGTAAAAAAATAAGAAATGCTCCTATTCATGGAAACCTTAGTTGTTATTTTCATGTGTGGGAACTGCTGGAAAAGTGAAAGGAATGACTGGTCATTAGAACCACAAAATTTGATTCAGGAAATCTGGGGGCTTCTCATCATCAAGTGATACTGGTAAGGAAATCCTGAATTTGAACTTTTCATCATTTGATAGCCCAGTCAATGTGATCTCTAATTCGAGTTGTAAAAAAAAAAAAAAAAAACTGTTATCAAGGTTTGAAGTGAGGGATCCCACCAGATAGTGTATCAGTCAGAAAGATTATTTTATATCTTTTTAATTATGTTTGTACTTTGGATATTTTAAATACAATTGTTGGAAAATAAATTTCCTTCTTTACCCATTTCTACCGGGATATCCTGTGATTGCGGTACCATCTTGGGATTCTTTTTGAAAATTTCAAACAATATATTCATGAATGTATCAAGGAATTATGTACAATGTGTACACATATAAATACATCAAGAAACTGTTGAATCAAATCCCCAGGTTTCTTGGACTCTAATAACCGATTACCTAACACAAACTAACCCCAAGGATTAGTTGTTTAACATTCCCCCCTTAATCCGAAGGGATATACCAAATTCCAAGAATGAGAGCTAAGAATGCAGAAATGCATCTTAGCCAAGAGCTGAATGTATCTCAAAAATGGTTTTTAAGGATGACCACAAATTGAAAATGGGAGAACTCAATGTCTCAATCAACACTATTTCTGGAACCTACATAACCGTTCACAATTATTACGTTTATTTTGGTCTCTCTGAGGTTGATAAATGACCTTTGATTAGCTTTGATTTGGATTTAAAATAAAGAGTTTATGAATATAAAATCAATAAGGGAAAATGACATTGTGGTTAGCCAAGTTTGTATAGTTACATGGTGTATAATAGGTCACAAGTTTAAATCCTTGTTGTTGATGGGTGCATGATCGGTTGAACCCGAAACTTGGTTAAATAATTATAAATTTGTTTTTATTTGGGTGCATTTTCGGTGGTAGTCGACACCCCTTTTATTGAGTCGATTGCAAGTTACTTTGATACTACACTGGAGAAAATGGCCAAACTAAATGATTTAGTGCAACTATTAAGCAATTTACTGCTATATAATGTTCATAACAATGTTCAAGTTAGAAAATACATGCTCTATGACATCCAATCATGTTTCAAAAATGCTAAAAGAAAAATTGAATTCTTGGAGTTAGAATCGCAGTTATAGTGAGACAAAATTCAAAAGAAAACTTGTGATTCCGAACTGGTGTTTGTTCAGAAAAAATTTTTGTTTGAGCCTGATCATTAGTCAAATAATGATCAGAGAAATGAAGTGCTTTCAGGTGAAAATTTGGATGCAGTTAGAAGTACTGATGTGAAAGTTATAAGACCATGGGAAGAGATGACACACAACAAACACATAATAGGTCTTGGTATCTTTTCACATTTCAGACTATGCTAAACCTATAAAATTTTGAAGTGCAGGTTTTCTGGATGGCGTGGTTCCAGAAAAAGTTTATAAATGCCAACAATGTAACAGAGTTGGACATATGAAATATTGGTGTTTTGATCTTCACCCATGTGAGAATTATGGAAAGCGAAATCATCAGTCAGATAGATGTTCCAAAAAGAGGAGCACTGCAAGAGAGAAGGTAAGTTTTGGATATATTGCTTCTTGGGAATGGACCAAAGTAGCCTAGAAGATCTATAGATCATATCAAATAATTTGTTCGAGAGTGACGAGTCTTGCAGTGATGAAAAATATTTCTCACCTTGTATCCGACAGGGGGGATTTGTTGGTGGGCGGTCTGCCACAGGTTCAAGTTTGAGATGTCAAGCGAGTCTGAGTTAGTGATCCACATCCTGAGCGACAATCTGAGTTGATTGAGTTTTTTTCTGAGCGAGAAATTCTTGGTTTGGAATTGTTCGAGGAACTGCTATGACAGTTCCAGAGTTTGTGTTCATCTTAAAACCACATTTTTTGTTCTGAGAACTATTATGTAGGTTCCAGAAGTAGTGTTGGTTGAGACATTGAGTTCTCCCATTTTCGGTTTGTGGTCATCCTTAAAAACCATTTCTGAGAGACATTCAGCTCTTGGCTGAGATGCATTTATGCATTCTGAGCTCTCATTCTTGGAATTTGGTATATCCATTCGGATTAAGGGGGGAATGTTAGACAAATAATCCTTGGGGTTAGTTTGTGTTAGGTAATCGGTTATTAGAGTCCAAGAAACCCAGGGAACTGATTCAATAGTTTCCCCTGCAATTTTGCGTAGATGCATAAACAAAATTATAAGAATTTCATTTAAATTCACATATTTCACTTCTAGATTCCCCTTTAATTTGTGGGTTTAATATAAGCTCAACTATGTTGAAAAAGAGTTGAAGTTGCCTCTGCGAATTGCAATGAAGCTTTTGTAACCTTCCTGAGAATTTTATATGAAGCCGTATGGTTATACTGTAATAACTGATGAGGACAATCAAAGAAGAAGCTGAATAATATAGACATTCATGAGAACAATTTAAGAAAAGTGAATGTGTATATAGTGATGAACAGTGCACAAAATAAAATATCAAGTGACAGTTTGGAGGTGGTCAACTCCATAGCGGGTAGGTCGGAGTGGAAATGGGCCTCATGATTTTGAGGTTTGGTAGGTGGAAATGGCGATTTTAAGTTTTGGTGGGTATTTTTATGTTTCAGAAAAATTTATGTTCTTCACATTTGAAAATTCCCTCACATAATTATTATTTATTCTGTATATATATAATATAATATCTACCATGTTTGTATCTTAAATGTTGTCTAATAATAGACATTGTATATTAATGTGTAAAATTGTGTTGTGTCGTCTTTTTTTTTTTAGGGTTTTGAGGATCTAACACATGTTAAATAACAAAAAATCACAATTAAAAAAATAAAATAATAATAATAATAATAAAACTACTCCTTTTATATATAACAATCACAAATCAAAAGAAACATAACATTAATTCTTATATTGAGGGAGGATGTTATCACACTTCACCCCAGGAAAACTCTAGTGAGAAATGATGTTATCAGACTTCGAAGATGTTATCACACTTCACCCCAGAAAACCTCTAGTGAAAATGATGTTATCGAACTTCACCCCAAAGACAATGTTGAAATTCATACAAATTTTTTACCCATGTAATGTATTATAAGCCCCTTGTTACCCATTGTTGTTATACATGTAGGATTAATAAAAGCACACACAAATGGAAATACTAAAATATTTATTAATGACAAATAAAACCTCAACATGGGGATACAATGTTATGAAAATAGCTTGTGATAAGTCATGTAAATAACAATGACAATTCAAAGAGGCCTGCAAGGCATGAAAAATGTTAGTACTAGATCAATAGAGAAGGTTTTTCACACGAGAAAGAAACTCTACACCCTCGAGTTATTTTTTGTATTAGAAACACTTTAGATGTAGGTAATGCCCTATAAGTTCTTTCTATTTTACAATTTTTACACATATAATAAGATAACATGTAAAAACATATAATAATATCTATGAGCTAAACATGACCCATAGGACATGGAATATAAATTATTATTAATGTCAATATCAAAATGATGAAGAATTCCATTGATACTTTTGTTGATATTTCACTAGAACAATTATTCACAACAAATCTAATAAAAAACACTAACCTCTATACTATCAATGTTGATTTTCCATTACATCTTAGATTCTTTAATGGGTTATTTTCTATTTAAACGAATGAAATAACTAAAATGTGAGACACACATAAGACAAATATATACACACACACATACACAATAAACAAAATTTTTACCATGACAAACCCTTACAAGAGAAAATTCAATTGAAAGATCAGGCTATTTTTCTCTCTTTTTTTTGGTATGGAAATACTTAAGGACAATGGAGGAGGTACTCCCTATGGAGTTACTTGATACCTATAGCCTGTAAGATTGCTACAAAACCTCATCCCCATTTATTCTACTCTTTAGCTTCCTTTTTCCACTTGCTCTTCTTATCGATGGAATATTATTCTATAGTGTTGTAGAATTGAACCTATAATACTCCTAGCAACCCCATATTTAACATACCTCGATAACCAATTATGGGTTAATTCGCAATTTCCCCACCTCAACTAGGAAAATGATTTTGTACCTAGTAAAGCCTTCTTTAAATTCCACATGTGGCTAGCCATATTTTCATAAGTAATGTGGGATGACATTGAATCCTCTTGTATCATCGTGGTCAATGTTGGGAATCTGTAATTTTAGCAGATTGGTGAGACTAAAACTGCAGAAGAAACATCGTTTCAACCAACTTTGGGATTCTAGGATCTAGCCCTCCTGAATCCGGAGAGGGATCTCTCCAATAATTGCAAAGATGGATTTGTCTTTGAAGTTTGGGGTTATGATATTAGGCTAGTTATGAAGGCCAAAGGTTTGTTTGTTTTCTGGATGGTTGAGCATGAAAATTACTTGAGGGGAAAGTCCTAATTGAAAAATAGTTTCAAAAGTGAGAAGTTGCAAGTGAATAGAACAGCTATGGCTAAAGAGATAGATATAATGCTGGTTTTTAGTCCATTGGGCTATGGGGTCATAACAGGGCTTTAATTGAACAACAACATCAAGAGTGATCCAAGGGGAAAGTCATCTACATCATAAGATTATTGAGATTATAATGATGGAATGGAAAAAATAAAGTGTTGGAGATGGTGGAAACTGATAATAATTTCACAAAGGATTTATAGTCAGTCCAAACAAGAAAAGCCTCTTAAGTAACTGTTTAAAACCAACCAAGTGCAGGGCTAACCATTGACCTCTTGGGCAAGTTTGTATTAAAGCAGCTTAATTGACAAACAATCCGGTAATCCACATAATTACCTTCAGAAAGTATGAAAACATATAAGAGAAACAAAGTATAAACTTAAGATCAGATAAAGTACTTTTAAACCTATTCTGCTTTTAGTCAACACCAAGGGAAACTTTCAGGATCTGCTTTTGGAGAAAAACTAGGACCAGGGCACACCATATCTTCCATAGTCATCTTTAATAAGCAAAATAAGGAAAATAACTTTCAAGAAGAATGTTTAAAGCAAATAGTAGGACGAGGGAACTCCAACATTCCTAACTGTTTAGACTGTATTAAATCATTCTTAAACAAACAAATTGGAAGAAAACATTGAGATAAATATTTTCAGTTAGATAAGGTTACTGATATACAGTAGGTCCTAACTCTATAAATACTGTTCTTTATCAGAGAAAAGTGAACAATATGACATACATGGAAGGAAAACAAATAACAAAGAAAGAGGCACTTCACCAGTGATATAGAATAGGATCCCAAGAAACAACTTGTTTATTGATGTCAAACCAGTTACAATACTCAGGTCCAATGTTTCAGTTCAACAATCATCTTCACTATACAGCCTAATCAATCTATCACAAGCAGAGCTCCAAGGGCCAGTGAACACTATTTACAATCAGAAGTTTTTGCTCAAATATATTTCAAATTTCTACAACCAACCCCTCACTCATCTTCTGCAGAAGTATATATAGAAGAATGAGGAGGTGAGATCTGATAAAAGATCTCCAAATACAATTAATACAGATTTAATGGCTTCTTGGCCTTTGAGGGGCTCAATGAAGAAACTTACATGAGTGCACTCTGTATTAAATGTTTTACATAAATTTTAAGCTCAGTGGGAGCTTTTGTTGACCTTTGAGGCTCTGTGTGGCATCGAAGTAACTCTGCAGATGTTTTTCATTAATTTCCTTGGTAGGGTTTCCTCTTTGGCTGCGTTTTGAGACAAATATCTGATCCTGATCAATAAATTCGGCCTCTGATTGAATACTTTGAGGCACAAGTGGCATCGTGGTAGCTAGAGGGATCAATTTTCCTCAATTTGTGTCGGTGGAGGGTCTCCTGTCGATAAAACACTTTAGGTTTTCCTTAAACTGTGTTTTAAATCGGGGATTAAGCTTTTGATAAAAATTCTTAGCCGTGATCCTTGCAAATCTATTCTCCATTCTCTGTTTCTGGTTCTTTTTGATCTTCGTCACTGATACTCATTGGCTGTGATTGACTTGCTGTGTTTGTGAGTGTGCAGGGCTACGCAAGGACAATATGGCATCAATGCCTGAAGAAACGCGGATAAAACATGAATTTGAAACCAGCAAATGATTTTCTTTGATAGATCAGAGGTGGGAGGATCGTCACCCTCTGCTTCTGAATTTTCTTTGGTTATGGTGAAAAAACCATAGAAACCCTGCACAATACAAAAAATATTTAGATAATCCTACATATATAGGTTTATTGCTGCGGAAGGCATGTGGAGGAAGCATGGCCGTTGGATGGCATCATCCAATGGTCAGGATTGATAAGAGGAATTAGAGGGAAGGCAGAAGAAACGTTTAAATCGGAGCCGTCGATCGCACAGAGATCGATGGCCGGGAGCGGGCAATGGAAAGTCAAAACGGGAAATGTTGACTGGGCGACGGAAAAGAGCGATGGAATATGGACCGTCGATCTGCAGATCAGATCAACGGTGGAGATTGATTGAATGACACGCTGTAGCCCGGTTAACTATCGGGCAACTTCAGTGAGCGATAGCCATTGGATGGCCTGCCCTAGATTAGACGGTGGACAGCAATATCGCTCGTCGTCCACGTCCGAACGATAACATGCGATGGATGGCGGTTTTATGAATAGTGCCCAGGACGCGTGCCGGCCAGTGTATGGAATCGCTGGCGATCGGGAGAAAACCACTTTTTCCCAAAGGCGGTGCGATGAATACCATGCGGTTTTTTGGAATGGGTTAGTGGAATGTGGGGACCACCGGGAGATGGACTCCGCACTGTTCGATCTTCAGATCAGATCGACAGTGCGAAACGATTTAAAATTTTCACCGGCAGATATTTAATAAAATAATAAAAATCGACGTCTTTTAATATATAACCAAGGTTTTAACTTTGGCCGGGAATTATTTTATTTGAAGCGAATAGGCGCCCGATTGTGGGGCCATGGGCACATGAGAAATGATGTGACTGAGGGTCAAATGGGAAAAAAGGGCTAGGACGCACATATGCCCAAGATGTGGGTTTTTATAGTTTTTCAATGATTTTCAAAGGGTTAGAGGGGTTCCGATAAGGCGAAAAAGGAGTTTTCAACCTTGTCAAGGGGTTTTGATGAAGAAAAAAGGGAAAATTATGAAAATGAGGGATTTTTCATGGGAGATGAAAGGGTTAAAATGAGGTTAGTTTTTGGAAGAAGGGAAGGGGGAAAAGGGTGCTTGCAGCAGTATTCTGGCTTGGAAATCAGCAAGATTTCTAAGTGAAATATGGGAATATCAGTGAAGTTCAGACAGAGGATAGGCATGAGGCCTTCAAGAGTCTTCAAGAGCCAACAATTTTTAGCAATGAAATTTGTTCCTTGAAGGCTCAAAAAAGTCTTAGCCACCTTTTGATATAACAAATTTTATAGGTGGCTAACAATGGCTCCACTTGGGGATGGTGCCTTCTTGAAGGCATCAAGAACTTCAGACCTGCATTCTCTGGGAGGCTGACCTGTGCCTGATCCATTGGGCTGCCTTTCCTTCTGTGGATGATGTGCTATAAAAACATATTATCAGTCATGAAAATAATGGACCTTCATCAATACAAACTTTCTACCTACCTAATCCTACTGATCTAGCATTTTTTCTTCATTAGAGTGCACTTGGATTGGCAAACTCTTTCCACAACATTTTATTCTTTTCGAAAGCAGGATATCTAATATATTTCTACTCCTTATTTCTCCCTGAACTCAGATTAAACAGTTGAGTTCAGATGCTTCTCTACCTATTCTACTATCTGTTGGGATTAAACTGTCCAACAGACTTTTATTCTCTAATTTCTAAAACATAAATTTTTAAAAACAGTCAAGTCAAGATTAAGCTGTTTGACTTGCTGTGATCTATGGCATAAAACAAGTTGCACATAGACATTTACTTTGCAGAAAATTAAATAAAAAAATGGAAGGCTTAAGATCTGAAAGTTTCTCATCACGGCCTTGTCTTTTCACAGCTCTGTTTTAACTTTTGCTTTGAGCTATCCTTCTTTGTTCTCTGGTTCAGATTTTGAGCTAATTAGAACCATATTTACATCTTCTTTGACTCAAAAAATAAAACAATTTTGAGTCATTTTCCCTTTGGAAACTGATGTTCAGATTTTGATCTTTTTTGAACCTTTAATTTCTATCCTAATCTATCTACTGATAAGCCAATATTAAACAGTTTGGAAAATCGAATTCACTATCCTATCTGCAGAAAATTTAAAACTAATTAGTCAAGATTAGGCTGTTTGACTAACTAGAAGTGTGTTTTGTAGGAGTGGAATTTAAGCTTGCACACTTTCAGAATTTGTTTCTCTTTTTTGGTATGGGGCTATACCTTTCTTGTTTTCACAATCTGCCCTCTTTTCTTTCTTTTCTTTGTTTTTGTATTTTTGAATCTTTGATTTTTCTTCAAAGCAGAAAAAAACAACTAAATACATTCTCATAACTGAGCTTTATTGACATTCTAACATATTCTAAACATGGAGTATTTACATTTATCATATGATACAAAAATGCCAATGCAGCCAGTTGAGTAATGTCAAGAAGAAGTAGAAACTCTAGCTGCTTGTCAGAGGTATCCATAGAACATATTGAAGATTAACCTTCAATATCAAGGCTATCATAGAAGGTGACAAATTTTCATGTCTCTGGCTCGTGCGAAGGATCGCTGCTTGATAATTTGAGCCAGTTGGGATTTCCACACACTCTTCCATAGGATCAACAAAGAAAAGATGAATATTCTCTTCTTTTTGGTCCTCTATGTCTGGTAGCTTGTTTTCTTCCAAGACTTCAGATTTGAGGAGCATATCTTCAGAAAGTTGTTTGGAAGCTTCATTATTCTTAACAGAAAAGGAAAAATATTCTTCTTGAGAAGATGGTATATCCTCAGTAGGACAATCTTCTATCTGTTTCTCTCCCTCTTCTTCATCATCATCTGAACTGGAGGACTCATCATATTTGGTAGTGTTGTCCTCTTGTAGCCCTAGTATGCTCTGGTTTAGTGGAATATACTCTATGAGGAGGTTATTATATTCTTGAGCGAGGGTATGTTTAATTGCTCCCTCTTTTTCAAGAGAAGGCTCCTTGATTTAAACCTACTCAAAAATTTCTTCATTTCTTTCCTCCTCATCCTTTGAGCTGAAAGTCTGCTGATTCCCAATCACATGGAAAATATTACTGATGATCTGAAATGAATCGGAGCAAAGATCAAATGAATATTCACTCACTTATAGGCTTTGAAAACTTTCATCATCAGTATCATAAATAGTCTGCACTGGCTCATTACTTCTTTGTAGGAACTGATCTTCCTCCCATAAATCTGCTAATGATGATCCTGCAAAATTAAATTCTGTTTGGGAAGCATCATCACTAGATAGATCAAAGTTAGGAGAATCACGAATATAAGTAATACTACCAATCAAATATACTGGGTTATCAGCAGGTCCTTCTTCATTCTGATCTACAAAATAACTTTCTAAATCTGTACAACAAAGTTCTCTATGTGAATGGGCAAGAGTGTTTTTTTTGCAAAAAGTTTCAGAGACTGGCTGTTTATTAATAGTCCGATCTATCTCTTTTTCTGTCAAAGGGGAAGATGCTTCTATGTTCCTTTGAATAGGAGTAAAACAGTTCTTTGTCTCTTGCGAAGATTGATTTTGAGGCTGGATGTCTTCTTGAGCCTCGGTTATAAGGGATGATGAATCAATATTTGAGTTTTCAGGGATATCTTGAGGAACGCCCATTATTTCTTGGATCATCTCTTCCTCAACTGATTCATCTATATTATTAAAATTTTTCAATAGGAGATTAAACTCATGAATGGCTGTTAAAAGATCTTCAGGATGCATCTCTTCCAAAGCTTCCTCATTATCTATAATGTGTTGGGTGATATTTTGTGATGGATCATAATATATTGCACCCAATGATAATGATGTAGTTTTTTCTTTATAGTTCTCATAGAACACATATTCAAGGTCTCTTAAAGAAAACAAACTACTAGATCTTAAGCATTCATACCAATTCCTAGCTTTTCCTTCTAATGTTAACATGAATATTTTCATTAGGCAGTCTTCATGCCATTCAACTTTCAACCTCCATACATGTATGTGAAATTTGATAAGATGTAATAAAGGGTCATCAAACTTTTCAGCTTGAAAAACAGGCAGGTTGTCATCCCAATTCACCTGGGGCATCTTATGTGGAAACCCAGGGATATGATCTCTACTCATTGGGGCATATCTTCGTTGTATTCTTGGAATCATTTTTGTAAATCAAGAAAGAGGTCACTGTGTCTAGTCAATCAGTTCAAGGTCTTCTACCAGTGGAGTCATTTGGTATTTTGGGAGTTTCAGAGTGTGGAGTCGCCAGGTGGAAGTTTTTAGCTCCTAAGGAGGTAAAAATTTTAATGGTCCACCACCATGTATTTCTTGTGGAGTTGCAATATTTTCAGGAACTAATTTAGCTCTCAAGGGTGATCTGAAAATAGTTGATAATTTAATCCTAGGAGACTTCCTAAGGATAATTTCTGGGTTATCAACTAACTCAGGTGGATCAGGGTCAGGATAGGCTCTAGTGTGAGTCTTTCTAGGAGCCACTATTCTATGTTTTTAGACCCAAATAAACAAGAAATTTCAACCAGGTATGACAATCTTTGAGAGGTTAACTAATCTGTTTACCTACATTTCAATCCTACAGTCCTCTAACTGAGTTTGAATAATGTTATGATGATAAGGGTTCTTCCCAGTGGAGTCTTAAGGTCTGTTCAGGATTGTGGAGTGTGGAGTCGCCAGGTGGATGAATTAACTGTTTGAAGTAGGCTGCTATCCACCATCAGCAATGAGATACCAATATAACCAGAGATCTTGGGTCTTTTGAGTGCCTAAGGGTGTGTAAGATAAAATGCACTTAAGTCCCCAGCGGAGTCGCCAGAAATGTTGGGAATCTGTAATTTTAGCAGATTGGTGAGACTAAAACTACAAAAGCAACATCGTTTCAACCAACTTTGGGATTCTAGGATCTAGCCCTCCTGAATCCGGAGAGGGATCTCTCCAATAATTGCAAATATGGATTTTTCTTTGAAGTTTGGGGTTATGATATTAGGCTAGTTATGAAGGCCAAAGGTTTGTTTGTTTTCTGGATGGTTGAGCATGAAAATTACTTGAGGGGAAAGTCCTAAATGCAAAAAAATTTCAAAAGTGATAAGTTGCAAGTGAATAGAACAGCTATGGCTAAAGAGATAGATATAACACTGGTTTTTAGTCCATTGGGATATGGGGTCATTTAATTGAACAACAACATCAAGAGTGATCCAAGGGGAAAGTCATCTACATCACACGATTATTGAGATTATAATGATGGAATGGAAACAATAAAGTGTTGGAGATGGTGGAAACTGATAATAATTTCAAAAAGGATTTATAGTCAGTCCAAACAAGAAAAGCCTCTTAAGTAACTGTTTAAAACCAACCAAGTGTAGGGCCAACCATTGACCTCTTGGGAAAGTTTGTATTAAAGCAGCTTAATTGACAAAAAATCCAGTAATCCACATAATTACCTTCAGAAAGTATGAAAAAATATAAGAGAAACAAAGTATAAACTTAAGATCAGATAAAGTACTTTTAAACCTATTCTGCTTTCAGTCAACACCAAGGGAAACTTTTAGGATCTGCTTTTGGAGAAAAACTAGGACCAGGGCACACCATATCTTCCATAGTCATCTTTAATAAGAAAAATAAGGAAAATAACTTTCAAGAAGAATGTTTAAAGCAAACAGTAGGACGAGGGAACTCCAACATTCCTAACTGTTTAGAATGTATTAAATCATTCTTAAACAAACAAATTGGAAGAAAACATTGAGATAAAGATTTTCATTTAGAGAAGGTTACTGATATACAGTAGGTCCTCACTCTATAAATACTATTCTTTATCAGAGAAAAGTGAAAAATATGACATACATGGAAGGAAAACAAATAACAAAGAAAGAGGCACTTCACCAGTGATATAGACCAGGATCCCAAGAAACAGTTTGTTTATTGATGTCAAACCAATTGCAGTACTCAGGTCCAATGTTTCAGTTCAGCAATCATCTTCACTATCCATCCTAATCAATCTATCACAAGCAGAGCTCCAAGGGCCAGTGAACACTATTTACAATCAGAAGTTTTTGCTCAAATATATTTCAAAGTTCTACAACCAACCCCTCACTCATCTTCTGCAGAAGTATATATAGAAGAATGAGGAGGTGAGATCTGATAAAAGATCTCCAATTACAATTAATACATATTTAATGGCTTCTTGGCCTTTGAGGGGCTCAATGAAGAAACTTACATGAGTGCACTCTGTATTAAATGTTTTACATGAAGTTTAAGCTCAGTGGGAGATTTTTTTGACCTTTGAGGCTCTGTGTGGCGTTGAAGTAACTCTGCAGATGTTTGTCATTAATTTCCTTGGTAGGGTTTCCTCTTTGGCTGCGTTTTGAGACAAATATCTGATCCTGATCAATAAATTTGGCCTCTGATTGAATACTTTGAGGCACAGGTGGCATCGTGGTATCTAGAGGGATCAATTTTCCTCAATTTGTGTCGGTGGAGGGTTTCCTGTCGATAAAACACTTTAGGTTTTCCTTAAACTATGTTTTAACTCGGGGATTAGGCTTTTGATAAACATTCTTAACCGTGATCCCCGCAAATCTGTTCTCCATTCTATGTTTCTGGTTCTTTTTGATCTTCGTCACTGATACTCTTTAGCTGTGATTGACTTGCTGTGTTTGTGAGTGTGCATGGCTACGCAGGGACAATATGGCATAAATTCTTGAAGAAACGCTGATAAAACATGAATTTGAAACCAAAAAATGATTTTCTTTGATAGATCAGAGGCGGGAGGATCGTCACCCTCTGCTTCTGAATTTTCTTTTGTTATGGTGAAAAAACCATAGAAACCCTGCACAATACAAAAAATATTTAGAAAATCCTGCATATATAGGTTTATTCCTGCGGAAGGCATGTGGAGGAAGCGTGGCCATTGGATGGCATCATCCAATGGTCAGGATTGATTAGAGGAATCAGAGGGAAGGCAGAAGAAACGTTTAAATCGGAGCTGTCGATCGTGCAGAGATCGACGATCGGGAGTAGGCAATGTAAAGTCAAAACCGAAAATGTTGACTGGGCGACGGAAAATATTGATGGAATATGGACCATCGATCTGAAGATCAGATCGACGGTGGAGATTGATTGAATGACGCGCTGTAGCCCGATTAACTGTCGGGAAACTTCGGTGAGCGATAGCCGTTGGATGGCCCACCCTAGATCGGACGGTGGACAGCAATATCGCTCAGCATCCACGTCCGAACGATAATGCGTGATGGATGGCTGTTTTATGAACAGTGCCCAGGATGTGTGTCGGCCAGTGTATGGAATCGCTGGCGATCGGGAGAAAACCACTTTTGCCCAAAGGCAGTGCAATGAATACCGCACGGTTTTTTGGAATGGGTTAGTGGAATGTGGGGACCATCGAGAGACTGACTCCGCACCGTCCGATCTTCAGATCATATCGACGGTGCAGAATGATTTAAAATTTTCACCGGTGGATATTTAATAAAATAATAAAAATCGACGTCTTTTAATATATAACCAAGGTTTTAACTTTGGCCGGGAATTAATTTATTTGAAGCGAATAGGAGCCCGATTGTGGGGCCGTGGGCGCATGGGAAATGATGTGACCAAGGGTCAAATGGGAAAAAAGGGCTAGGACCCACATATGCCCAAGATGTGGGTTTTTATAGTTTTTCAATGATTTTCAAAGGGTTAGAGGGGTTCCGATAAGGCAAAAATGGAGTTTTCAACCTTGTCAAGGGGTTTTGATGAAGAAAAAAGGGAAAATTATGAAAATGAGGGATTTTTCATGGGAGATGAAAGGGTTAAAATGAGGTTAGTTTTTGGAAGAAGGGAAGGGGGAAAAAGGTGCTTGCAGCAGTATTCTAGCTTGGAAATCAACAGGATTTCTAAGTGAAATATGGGAATATCAGTGAAGTTCGAATAGAGGATAGGCATGAGGCCTTCAAGAGTCTTCAAGAGCCAAAAATTTTTAGCAATGAAATTTGTTCCTTGAAGGCTCAAAAAAGTCTTAGCCACCTTTTGATATAACAAATTTTATAGGTGGCTAACAGTCAACATAGTAGGCCAACTTGTGCTAGGCATAAATTTTGCATAGGAAATCCAATTAACATTATTATTGCACCATTGGAAACAATTTTGAGTGTATATTACTATTCTAGGGTGTCGTACTACAAATAGAGAGTTTTGGCCCCAAATATTTCTTTTTGATGCATTAAAATGTCTAGGTTTCAAACCCATTTCTCTAAACTAGGACCCACCATTAACATGACCTCACAAGTTTATTCCTCTAATTTATTTCACTTTGAAAATATAAATATGGATGAAAAACAATATAATGATATAATCTACATCATACCTTCGCATTTAGGAAGGCTTGTAGTCCCTAAAATATTTAGTAAATGAGATGAGAAAGATTTCCTCTACTTTCTTCCTAGAGTACCACTTTTATTTGCATGGAAATTATCCAATTAATGGTAGCTACCAAAGGAAATGATACTTGAAATCTTGTAGTTATGGATTTTTTATGGAAAACTATGTGATTTTCCAACCCTTCCTGAGCATCTCGTGTTAACACCTCTATGGAAGCAAGGACTTGCTTCTCCTAATCCAACATGGAAGGCTCATAGAGTTTGAGATTCTCGACATTCACTATTGAGTAAAGGAACTTGTATGTGGGGTAGATTAAGTTTACATGAGTTATCTCCCACCTTTCCCAATATCTTAAAGATAATATTGCAGATCCTTGATCTTCTTACCAAGACCCTATACTAATTTGCTATTAAATCGTAACCATATTGTCTTTTCCACTGTAAATGGCTTATTTGTTCTTTTTTTAATCACGCTTGGCCTTATATTTTTCCCATGAATTCTTCAAAATATCCTATTCTTGTAAATTGATCTTCCTAATATTATCATCAATTTTTTTTTCTCGCAATGAATTAGTTTTGTGGTACTCTCTGTCTCTCTTTGCCTTATTTTCCATACAATGCATCAATTTTGTGGTACTCCCTCTCTTCATCTTATTTTCCATACAAAACATCAAAGTGTGAGGGTGGAAAATATTCAAAGAAATTTTCAAGACATCACTTAGAAATAGTTGTGTGGATTTCTCTCTTGTAAAGGTGAGGTATATAGATTATATTTTTATCCCAATTCTTAAATTTTTTTTTTTGTAACCACTCAATAATTGCACAAAAGGCTTGTTAATTACTTCCATTTATATATGTTTCTATATAAGGAATGATATAGACCTCTTTAACTTTGCAACTGTAATATTCCTAAATTAGCATGCAGCTAATAGGAATATTAATTTATCTTTTAATATGTAGTTAAATGAATAAATGGGCAAGGAGGCTCATAATTTGCTTAAGTAGGCATAAAATCCCTCATAGTGTGAAAAGGGATCATGTTAATAACTAGATCAAACATCCTCATGTGTGAACATGGTCTAAAATGTGTGGAAAAAGTCAAGTTTGACCAAGTCAACAACATTATTATATAAGGAGTGGATCATAAATAAAGACAGCTTAGTGTGAATGAAGATCAATCTAGCTAGTCAAAATGAAGACACCTTATGTGTGAAAAGAGACAATGCATGAAGATCAAGTCAAGGTTAACTAAATCAAACAACGCTGTAAAAATATGAGTGGGACTAATGGAGACAACGTAATTTTGGTGGAGGAGCGCCCTTTGCATGGAAGCAACCTCATAATTGGGTGGGACCCTTGGTGAGGAAGCTCATCAAGTATATAATGGAGGGAATGACAACCATATGGGCATGATTGAAGATTATATTTTGTATGTGGTCTGTTTAGAATTTCTTTGTAATATTTCAAAATTTGCATGCAGCAATTTGGAATATTAATTTTTTCTTATATCATCTAGGAGGTGAATAAAATGGGTAAAGAGACCCATAAGTAGGAATAAATCCCTCATAGTGTGAAAGGGATCTATGGAGTAGCTTTATTTTGCACCTTCCAGTGTGAAAAGGGGAAAATGCATGAAGACAAGGTCAAGTTTGACCAAGTTAATGCTGCCTAAGAGGGTGTGGATTGCTTGGGAAGACAATGCAGTTTGAGTGGGAGGAAGATCACTTGTGGAAGAAACCCTAATGTGTGGGGTCCAGGGCAAAGAGACATTCACTTGCATAAAATGAGGAAGAGGCAACTATAGAGGGGGATGTTTTTTGAGTATTTTGATTTTGGTGTGGAAGACTATTTGAATTCTGACTGTTTAGCTAAGTTGCAGTGCTGCTTAGCACGAGGGATTTCTGTTTAGGATTTCCTCTCCTTCTTGAGAGGCCTCTTGAAGGATTTCACTTCATTTCTCCACATCTAGGCTCAAGGCCAAAGCCACTTCCTTCAGTCACAACGTTATTTCTGCTAAAGTATAACGTTGTGTTGCAGGGTGTTGTAGTGGAGGGTTCCACAACACCATTCCTTGGCTCATATTTTAGAGGAGGGAGCTTCTACTCCTCGGGAAGGTTAGTGAGGAAGGTTTCTGAGCTGATTTTCATACCTTGGCATCAGGCAAGCATCTCCCATCACCAACAACGCAGTCTCTTCTCTAGACTACGTTATTTCAGTGTGTATCTGCAGTGGGGGTTTGCACTGCCATTTTGGAGGGAGAGATATTAAGTGTGAGGATTAGCCTATCACTTGAGAGATCTATTGGAGGAGTTCAATTTCAGATTGTGCATCATCTTCAACCATCTCCAGTTATTTTATGAGTTGTAGCAGCTACCCAACAACTCCGGCATTTTTTCATATTTTCCATTTTGTACATGTTTTAGCCAATCCTCATAAAGATTGTTGTATTGTCATTTTCAGGGGTTGAGAGCTTGCTCCCTGCATTTCTTGAGCTTAATATTGTCATATCATTATATTTTCATTCAACATGTTGCAGTGTCTCCTATAAACTGCACTGATATAGCCATGGCTTCCTTCATGTAGCAGTATTTTCCATTTATCATGTATATGTTCTATTGAGGGAGGCATTGCCCCACTTGACTGATTTTTTCCTCAAGTATTTGTATACATTGTTGATGCTATGATCTAATATGATGGCCATTTGGATCTTCTGACTATTCCTGCATTCATATAACACTGATATTCCATTGCATCTTCATACATTGCTGCAGCCCCTTCATCGCGCAACTTTCCAAGACAACTAGGTGTGGGAGATCAGTTTGACCCACATAGAATCATTTATTTTGAGCCACCTCCTGGATTTCGGTCTTATATGTATTGATATAAGGGATTCAGGTCTAGTTTCAATTCTTGTAGCACCCATTCCTAGAAAATGTGTTTTCCAGTCATGCCTTGCTAGCAGATCCTGTTTTGGGATATTACAGTGGTATCAAAGAAACTTTCTTGGCTCATCCCGTGAGTCTTAGCCAAAGAGATCAGAAGATTGAAGAGGATGGGTTTTATCTCATCATATTTCAGACCCATGAAGAACCTCCCCAAGGAGGATAAGCAGATAGAAGAGGAAGAACCCTGCACTTCCTATTCTCATCGAGAAGGAGATAGAGAGATGAGTAGGAAAAAGACTCCATCTTCTGGAGGAGAAAAAGTGTATAAGCTTACAAAGCTTCTTCCTAAATATGTACAAATTATTGATGAAAATCTCAAGAAGATAAGGAAGGATATGCATGGAGAATCTCCACAAGAGTTTGAATCTAAAGAAAACTTTAGATTTTCATATGAGAAGTGTGAGCAAGCAGCCACACACTCTAACACATAGCGCAGTCACATGCCCAGGATTGCCAAAAGAGAGATGGAAAGAGGAGAAGAGGTTGCTAGTGATTTCCTGAAAGAGTATGAGCCTCAAACTCAGAAATTCCGAGATCATATCAGTTTTTCAAAGTTTTTCAAGATCAAGGTGAAGGGAAGAGAGCAGCAGGATAGATTTCTTCTATCTAACTTTGAAGGTTCACCTACATGTTCAACCAAAGATTGGGTGGAAGAATTAGATACCTTCTTGCAACAGTACCAAATTCCTAAAGATGAAGCCATTAGAGTTGCAGCGCTGCATATGAAAGGTAAGGCCTATGCCTTTGTTGTAGATAGGGTCATCTACTATCATGATAGGATCTTCTTACCTGGAGCTTCCAAGCTCAAGGAGAATTTTCTACAAACAACTCAGGAATATTTCCTTTTCAGCCACACTTATTCTATGAGAGCATACCACACCATCATGGAGGGGTATTTTTGTAAGGGTTTTGAGGAGGAGATATATTAGCATATGAGGAGATGCATGGATCATGTGGAGATGGAGGGGAGACATAACTCTTTGGAAGAGTTATCACAACCACCTATTTTCTCTTTGAGGATGAGAGGAGACTCATTTATGAGCCACTCCCTTTGTATGAGCAGAACATATGGTAAGGGTGTTGATTGTTTACATGATTATTTATATGATGTATGTATATATCCCTTAACCATATATGTGTAGGAAGTTGCTCCAAGGAGGAGCATTTTTTATTTTAGGCTTCATGGTCTATTTGAGGCCATAAGCATGATTGACAGCCATTCCCTAGGAGGACATGCTCGTTTTACACTAAGTATCATTCACTTCCTCCATACTTATGAGGAGATTGGGGCAGCAGGCAAGTGGTTGAGAAACCACCCATTTTAGCAGTCTCTATTGTAGTTTAGAGTCAAGCTGTGTTGGTTACATTTGAGGGACCATTTTCCTTCTCACTTGTTACACATGGCAGCAAGCATGATTCTCATTTTTGTTCCCTATGTTCTATTGTTTATGTGAGGAGCATTTTTGGGAAAGAGACACATGGGATGGATGTTTCCTTTGTGGGATAAATTCCCCGCACTTTTTGCACTACATGTTATAAGGGGAGCATGGGAGATGGTATGGCCACTAGAACAACACATTTGTTTCCTTATGAGGTGAGCCATATGATGGATGTGATGCCATATAATGATGATTTCCAACTCATCATATATGGGGATATTTGGGCCAACATGATTTGCAACGTTGGAGGAGAGATCCTTGGAGATCTATTCCTCATCTTGCCACTTGAGGGTAACCTTATTGCAGCCCAATATCATCCAACACTCTACACTTATTATAAGTGGAGAGATGGACAGCGTGGGGTAGGCCACCTTGTCTACCATATACATAATTTCGGCCCACCTACTTTGCCGGAGCCAAAGGTGGAGGACAGTTTTTAGGAGTTGCCTAGTTGGGAGGAGACTCATTTTTCATGGCTAATAGCTTGGGGATGGAGGATCCATGTAATGTTCCTTTTTCAGAAACATTGTCAATCGAAAAAGAAAATCTATTCCAGATATAGACTGCAAGGGAATTTACTCAATTTTTCACCTTTGAACAAAGGATGAGCTCCAGAGGCTACCTGGCCCACTAGTAGACTCTGTTTATAGAGTGATTGTCAAGGGAAAATATCCCCAAGAGGGAAACACAACAAGTTTGGGAATATCTTAAGATAACTCCAACATTGCAGCTACAACAATATAAAGACATAAACTGGAAATAGCAGTGAATAAAAATTAATCCAAAATGTATGAAAACCCTTGAGCCATTTTGTTATGAACATCAACAAAAAATGATACAATAAACATCAAAAGAACAAGGCAAGAAGCCTTCCATGGAAACATATGCCAAAATACAAAGTGCTGCTCCATAGCAGAATGCCCATGAATAGGGACTGCGCAGTCATAGATGGGAGACTGCTGTAATGAGTGAAAAACATCATGGATCTGCATATACATGTCTCATACATCATTGGGAGAGAATATTTAAGCTCCCAATCACTACCTCAAGTCAATCCTAGAAGGATTGGCTGAAATATGAAAAACTACTGAAATGCCGGAGTTGCTGGGTAGCAGTAACAACTCAATACATGGAATGCAATGGAGAAGGATGAATGGCTGAAGCTGATGAAGAGCCCTTCTCCTTTGGAAATATGAAGTGCAAGGCTAATCCCTACACCAAAGATCTCACCCTCTCAAATGCCTGCAAAACCCTCACTGCAAATGTGCTCCAACTAGAACGTAGTCTATGAGAGGGCCTACGCTGTAACTGATGGAAGTGGTTGGACTCCTACAATGATAGTGGAATAATCTTGGGAACCATCCTCACTAACCTCCCAGAAGTAGAGAACCTCCCTCCTCTGAAAGATCAACTCGAAATGGTGTTGTAGGAAACCTCCAGCAACACCCATCAACACTACACAATATCTGGAGTGTAAAAACTCTGGTAAACTTTATAAATATATATTATTAATGATGAAGATAAGAGATGATTACAATGAGGGATCGCCTAGGCTTTAAATATAGCCTCAAGATGTCCCTTGGCGAAGAGGCATGATATTTGATCATGCCCTTTCAGTTAATAAAACCTAATATAACTATATCTAACTAATAATTAATAAAATATTCATAACATTGCCCCTCTCTTAAAGATGCTTTGTCCTCAAAGCATATGTAATGATGGACAATGTTGACGAACGCCTGAGTTTCTTGAGCGGCGGGCTCTTGCTTCCCACATTTTAAAAAGATCGTGGAGAATATTCTCGAGTTCAATCTTTTGTTGATCTGGATAGTGAAAATATCTGATATCGACAGGGTCGGATCCTGTCTTGACTTCTGGAGACTCTTCGTGGCTCCCTTTTGAAGATAACACTTCTAACTGCTGACATTGTACTGTAGATGTTGGCGCTCCTATTTGAGTCATCTTCGTCATCAGAGAGGAAGATACGACTTGATTTTATGGGGCTTGGAATCCATACAACTTGTATTTCTTCCCTTTACACTTAAAACTTATAAACTGCTTCTGATGGTTGGCAGAATAAGTACCTAGAGTTCGTAGCCATTGAATTCCTAAGACCACATCTACTCCTCGTAATGGAACGGTGTAGAACGGAGATTCTAAATGAAATTCTTTAATCCGCAATTTGAATTTATGGCATTTTCCTACTTGTTCAATCTTCTTACCGTCGGCCACCATTACCTTCATATTAGGCATGGGAAAAGTAAAAAGGTTGAGTCTTTTGGCCATGGTGGAATCTAGAAAATTGTGCGTGCTTCCTGTGTCTATTAGAACCATTACATTGTTGTTCTTAATATGTCCTCTTAACCTTAGGGTTTGAGGTTGTAATATGCCTGTCATAGCTGATAAGGACACTTGCGGAATAGTTTCGCCATCCACTTCTGGAGAGAACTCTAAGTTGTCTTCTAATCCTTCTATACATGAATCAGTACTGTTAGCATCATTAGTTGCTTCACAACTGTATATATTCTTCGCTTTTCCATTAGCACATCTGTGCTTAGGGTCCCTGTTTTCACCGCAACGTTTGCACTTGCCCTCTCGCATTCTTTGTTTTTCCAAAATAGATTTTTCTTCTTCACGAAGATGGACAGGGACATATTTTGTGTCATCTACATTTTCAGATTGAGGAAACCGTCGTCTCGAATATACTTTTTCTGGTTTTGATAATCTTTCAAATTTCTTTTCAGCAACTTTTGCTTTTTGCCTTGCTACTTCTATGGACGTAATTTCATGTAGTTCTAGCTCTTCTTGTATGTGGACTTTAAGTCCTGAGATGTAAGACTGGATTAGACGAGATTCCGACAATCCGGGTACTCGTGTTGCCAAAGTCTCCCATTCTCGCGTGTACTCATCCACATCTCCTTTTTGGTGTAATTTGATAAACGTTGAAAATAATTTTTCTTCTTTTATGCCTTGAAACCTTTTGAAGAACGCGTCCTTAAATTTCCTCCAACTGATAGCGAGCGTAGTCTTTTTCCACCACATATACCAATTATATGCTTCTCCTTCCATTTTCATGGAAGCATGTTTAATTTTTTCATCATCACTAGTAATATCATAAATCTCAAAATATTCTTCCGCTTTATTAAGCCATGCAACGCTATTCTTTTCATTACCATCAAATTTGGGTAGGTCGATCTTGGCTTTGCGCTGATATGCTAATGGTGGAACAAGAAGGGGATATTGATTAGCGAATGCATTCCAGAGCTGCTTATTTTGAAAATATGCATTACTATCTTCTTGATGATGTGGAGACTCAGTCTTTTCCTGATGCTCTTCTGAGTTCCCTGAATTTGCGGTATTGTTTTGTTGATTTTGTTCCATGGTAGGAGATATTGGGGATTGTGTCTGACTCAACTTATCTATTTTATCATTTAGCTTGTTGAAGAGTTCTGTCATATTGTTCATTGCTTCGTTCTGCTTGTTCATTGCTTCGTTTTTCTTTTCTGTGGCCTCATGATGGTTTAGCCACATTTGTCTTTCTATTCGATTTGTCGTATCATGGATTTTTTTGATGTCGTTGGAATGCCTTGCAACTGTACCTTCCAGATCGACTAATCGCCTTCCGAATTCTTCAGAATTATTATTAATTTGTTTCTCAAGATCTCCCAATTTCTTCTGGAATTCCGCCATCGACATTGACGAAGACATCGATCGTGTATGAGGTGGGGAATATCTTTCTGCCAGTTTCTCTTTTCCCCTTTTTTTTAAAATTAATTAATTAATTAATATTTTATTAATTAATTAATAATAATAATAAATTTTTTTTTTTTTAAATTTAAATAATAATAACTATTATTGTTTTTAAATTATATAATTATTTATTTGAAAATTATATAATATATAAATAAATTATATAATTATTATATAACAATAATAATTATTTTTTATTTTTTTATAACTAATTTTTATATAATTTTAATTTTGAATTAAAGTTTATATAAAAATTAAGTTATAGTCATATATATATATTTATTATATATATAAATATCGATGAACCCGTCACAAAAACTATACCCGTCCGCTTAAAAATATACCCGTCCGCTATAAAAATATACCCGTCCGCTATAATAATGTGTCCGTTCCGTTTAAATGACACTGTGTTTCATATGATTTAAACAAATCGATTTTTTTAATATACCGATGAATTGAAACGACACACTGTTTCACGAATTACCCAACGTTTTTTTTAAACACAATTTTTATTATCTTCTGATATTATTTGTATCTTTCTTCTGATGTCCATGCTCACAAAAAATGAAATGCGGGTTTTCGAATGCAGACGGATTGACAGCACAGAGGTTGACCCGTCAGCAGTTAAGGTCTTTGTTGGAAACGCAGAGTTGTGGGTCGTCGGGTGGTGACTATGTAATCGTCTCAGTCTTTTGGAAATTGCGGCTAAGTCGGCGGTGTGTGGCTAAGTCTCAGTCTTTTATTATTATTATTGGTATGTTGAATCTGCGATTGGATAATCGGTGGTGCGGCTATGGGTGGCTCCCTTTGCGGCAGTAAACGAAATAAACAACGGGAAGTTGGAGTGACTGCGTGTTGGCAGTGGCCGGGGAGTCGGAGGGTAGCGATTGAGTGCTATGCTTTTGAATTCGTTTTTCCGAATTTCTAATCCTTGATACAGATCACCAAAACAGATTAACCTTAAATTTCTCTTCCTTGGTTTTCTTCAGTTCACGATCTTGAAAAAATGCACGAATTACGGAATTACGCAATTTGACGTGTGATCCTACGAGATCCGAACGGACTGATAGCTCGATACACCAATAGACAAAAACTCTGGTAAACTTGATAAATGTATATTATTAATGATGAAGATAAGAGATGATTACAATGAGGGATCGCCTAGGCTTTAAATAGCCTCAAGGTGTCCCTTGGCGAAGAGGCATGATCAAAGATCATGCCCTTTCAGTTAATAAAACCTAATATAACTATATCTAACTAATAATTAATAAAATATTCATAACAATATCTTCTGTAGAAACTGCACTGATGTAGATGGCTGATGCTATGGCCTAAATGCCAGAATATGGAGGATGAATGCAATCCTTCATGAGCTCCTTAAGAAGGAGAGGAAGGGAAAATCTAAAGCAAGGACTCCCTCAGCCCCAGGGAGCACTTGTTTTTCGAGTTTAACACCCTAAGTTAGTTGGGATTCAACCTCCATGACAGAGGGCGTACTAGCAGAACTCACACGATCATGCACAGGTCATAAAAACGAAATCGAGAGTAGAACGAGAGGTTTACCGTTGGTCCTACGTTTGAAGTAGATCCACGTGAGTTCAAACTCCCTGCTAGCGAATCCTTCCTCTTTCACTGAAATACAAGAAGAAACCAGCACAAAGGACAGAACATACGATGTATTTCTACTCTATATGTTAGTGAGATTCATATAAAACATTAAATAAATCATCATGAATGCTTGTATAACAAATATTCTTCATACATTAAAGCATACACTAACACGTTTATTTGAGGAACAGCATGATACTTCTGTATTATAAAAATAGTACGTACAAAAGTAAGTGGAGAGATCACCTGATCCTTCCAAGGCCTTCGCAGACCGTCGTCCGGATCCGTCCAGCCCTTGCCTCGCTAAGACTCCTTCCAAATGAGTGCGTACGAGATAACATATAAAGGGATGTGTATCTCAAGGAAACAAGGGTTTCCTGAAATGAACTGGGAAAGTGCAGGAGGCACGGGGAATCAGACTTGGATAGGGAACCAACAGAGTATAATAATAATAATTCTCTCCCTCTTAGGCCATACATATGAGGTCTTTTTATAGTCCCTCCAAGTAGTTTCAGCAGTTGGAAACAGTTGGCCACGGGCTGGGGTGGTTGAACTACCTGAGTAACCATCAACCCAGCGCGAAATTAGGGATTTTTATATATTTTTTAATCATTAAAATGGCATACGCGGGAAAGTCTAGCTGTACTCGCGTATACACGCGGAAAAACACGGGCATAGTCGCGTATGAAGGATTTTCCACTGTTTTTAAGTGAATTTGTCCAAGTCTGTAGGAATGGGTGCCCATAAAGCCATGTAGCAATCATGAATCATGTCAAGGTGAGAAATGATGCTATAGCAGATGCCCCCTAATATATGAGGTCAGAAGGGGTACATGATGGCCGAAATGTATTATGCACATAGAAAGAACTTCGCAAGGACAAGAGAGGACTTCACCAGATTTCAGCCTGTCAAAAACCAATGAAAGAAACCAGAGAGTCAACACATGCTGAGGCGGGCATACCCATGCTCAGTCAAGAATACATCATATATATAGAAAGTACTGAATAGATCCAACATGTATACAAGTATAACTGAACTGAAAATACATAGTGAATCATCTGAGCAGGGCCCGGAAAGACAAGTCTGGATCAATGTCCAAGTATCACATATAGAAAGCTGATCAAAGATAGTGCAACTGGATGTCTGATCAAGTAACTGAATCTCCAAGTACCGGATCATAAGAGGCGGATCAAACGGTGCAATCACGCAACTCGGGGATCAACATATAAGACTTCCTTTGTCTTGGGCCATGACATATAAGGGTAGATGACAACAACGCGGCAGAAAGCTATCCAACGGTGAACCGAAATGCGATGCAACCCGAGTCTTCCGTCCTATGGCACAATTCTACACCTTGGGAATAAATGAGGTGATCGACCATGTGAAAATCGTTGGATTAGGGCAATGATGTTTCCTGTTAACCAACGAGAGAGATTACCGGGCAATGATAATGAGTGTCAAGGTGCGATGATATCTCGACAGTGTGAATGAATGAGTTGAAGTCGAACACTTGAAAGAATCTACCAATCGAGGAGAGCAATGATGAATCCTCAGCATTGGAAATGTGAGTGCGCAGCAGTAGTATAAACCTAAGGTGCCAAACAAAAGATACAGATCGTTCCCAGAGCAATGAGTCGGAGTCGATGGGAAAAGATCTGCTGGAAGGAAGGCATTAAGGCATCCCACATCAGTCCAGCGCGAGTGTAACCAGCAGGCCAAGATTTGGAAGGAATCGGACGAAGGAGAGTGATGGAACCAAAACCGAAGTACGTTTCCGACGTGCACAAGATGAAGCTAGCGCACGGAAGAAACCCTCTGAACCAACCAATAATGAAGGCTGACACAGAGGCGAGAAATCCACCGATAGGGTCAAATGGAAATCCAGGTACTGCACGAATCCCAAGTGTGATAATGTGTGCTGACGTCGAACACAGGGGAAACCACTCAGTCAAAGACCCATGATGATGATCAAATGCTGAGCACGAGGTCACCTATCAATGATGGAAATAGGCCCATTTCCCATTATTTTAGGTGGGGATTTGAACCTGATTTTGCACGCAAAAGAAAAGAAGGGTGGTTGCTTCTTGTAGACTCGTATAAACAAAAATTAGAATATATAGTGGAAGAAAATAATATTATGGGCATTGCTCCTAAAATCAGAAATTTCACATGGAGCAATAAACGATCTGGCATGGGGAATATAAAAGAAATACTTGATAGAATTTTATTGCAAGACTGTCTCATTGCAAAATTTAACACAATAACTTCAAGAATAATTGCTTCAGCATCATCGTATCACAATCTGATTGCTCTTTTTTTGGGGGAGGGTGAGGACCTTGGTTCCCTCCCTTTTAAATACAATCCACTATGGAGCAATCATGAGGATGTTCATACTCTCTTGATGGACATATGGAAAAATAATATTAATGGACCCCCAGGATATAGATGGGAAACACAAACTAGAGAAACCAGAATTTAGCTAAAATAATGGGCAAAAGTTAAATAAGAGAGCCACAAAAAAATGAAACCGAGTCACAATAACAATTAGATACCCTCCAAAAATCAGTGGAAAATGAGGAAGAGACAAAATGATATCTCTTGTAAGAGAAATTTCTTCATTGGGACATATAAAAACAATAGAGCAGAAGAGGAGTCATGGAGACTGAAATCGAGAAGTTTATGGGTTCAGGCAGGAGATCAAAATACATTCTTATTTCATAACTCAACAAAGGAAAAACAGATGAAAAATCACATAGCAGAAATAATAGGATCAAATGGAAAATAAATTAGAGGACAGGAGGAATTAAAAAGGGAAGCTTATCAGCACTTCAAAAGCTTGATGTTTGTTGATCTTGAACAATCAAACAGTGAAAATTTTATAAGGCACATACCGAACAAGGTCACCACATAAGAAAATGAGGAAATAATGAAAGAAATAGAAGAAGAGGAGCTTAGAAATGTGATTTGGTCCTTTCAACCAAACAAGGCATCGGTGCCAGATGGCTTATCCTTCTCCTTCTTCAGATCCTTTTGGAATATTATTAAAAAATATCTTCTAAAAATTATTTAGTGGACCTTCAAGAAAAAGAAAATTGGAGGGTTCATTAATTCCACTTTTTTGGCCTTAATTCTGAAGGATTTGAAACTGAACTCCTTCCAATGTTTCAGGCCTATCTCTCTATGCAGCTCTTCTTACAAAATAATTTCAATTTTTTTGGCCAACGGGATTAAGCCACTTCTGTGGGGGTTGATTTCAGAAAATCAAGGGGGATTCATACCAGGGAGACAAATCATTTACAACATATTAGTGGTACAAAAGGCTTTACATGGAAAATTCCTTTAACCAAGTGAACCTAGAATTTTTATAATCAATTTTTTTTTAAATTGGCTTCTCTAAAGATCTCATCGATATGATTCAGGCATGCATTAAAGGCGCATGGATTGCTCCTCTAATAAATGGAAGACCAAACCAATTATTCCAAAGCAATAGAGGTATGAGGCAAGGATGTACTCTTTCCCCATTTCTTTGCATATTGATGGCAAGATCTTTCAGCAGCAATTTAGATCGCTGTAGAAGAATTGGATCCATTACTAGTATATCTATTAAAGCCTAAATAGAAAGCATCAACCACTCTCTTTTTGGGGTGCTTCATTCATAGTTGCACGAAGATTTAAAAACATCTAGGATGACTTCCTGGAGGTGTCAGGATTTCTAATAAACCCCTCAAAGTGTAGTATTTATGGGTGGAATGTGACAATCAAAACACTTCAGCGGATCTCCCAAATTTCAGTGTACCCTTTCAAAGAAATTGGACTCATTTTAAACATCTAGGATTTCAAATTATGAAGAATAATATGAAAACTGAAATATGGAACAACATTATAGAAAAAATGAAGAAAAAACTTCTTGGGTGGGGAATCCTATGGCTCAACCTAGCCCGGAGAGTGATATTAATTAAGGTTGTTTTATCAACACTTCCATCCTATCAGTTTGCTTTAGTACAAGCTCCAGCAAGCATCCATAAACATATTGAGCTTGTCATTAGAGGCCTCCTTTGGCATGGAGGAAAAACACAAAGTAAAAAATTCAGTTTAGTTAATTGGAAGCAAGTTATTGCACCTTATGAGCAGGGAGGAATTTCTATAAGGCTACCTAGTTTGTTGAATATTTCTCTCGGAGCAAGAATAATCCGGAGATTTATCATTGGTAACCCGAGTTGGTGGAAACAAATCCTAGAGGCTAAATATTTAAATTTATCCCGCTTATTTATTCTAAGCAAAAGGGTCCCTTTAAGACCTTGTTCGCGTTTGTGGAAACTTGTTAAAAAATAATTTCTAATAATATCTAAGAGGGCCTCAAGAATTCCAAAAGGAGGTAAAGATATACACATATGGAAGGACAGTGTAATGGGAAATCCACCAATCTCAAAGCACAAAGAAATTAAACCTTTTATATATTGGTTGAATAAAAATGGAATAATGCAGTTGGAGCAAATCTCTAATTGGAGTCAAGAAAATGGAAGTTGGACAGGTTGGAAATCTCCTCCTATTCCTCCGGCCCTATTTCTCCAATGGGAAACCTTAACTTGTCTTTTAAAAGTTGTTTCCCCAATCAAACAAGGTCAACATGACACCTTTAGATGGAATCCAACATCAGGAGCTTTCAGTGCTAAACCATGCTACATCAAGCTCCAAGATCAAGGGAACAATCTGTCTTGGCCCCTCTGGAAAGTAGTGTGGAAAACAAAGTTTCTTCCAAAAATAAGGATCTTCATATGGACTTTCCTAAAAGGTAAGATATTAAAAACTTATAACTTAAATAAGAGAGGAATAGTTGGACCTTCGAGATACCCCATGTGCAACAGTGAGGAAGAAACCATAAATCATCTATTTATCATTTGTAAATTTTCAAAGTCCTGTTGGAATCTCCTCATCGGAGCTATGGAAATTGACTTAAATTTCATCCAAAACATCGAGGACTTCTATTCAAATTGGAGGAACTTATTTCCTTACTCTTTTAAAAATAATAATACTATTAATATATTTTGGCTAAGCTTACCTGATTTTCTCATCTGAAAACTATGGCTCGCTAGAAATAAGTAGATCTTTCAAGATATAAAATAAAATCCAAGGAAAGTCACAGCCATGGCTTGGGCACTATCAACTGAATTTATTTTTTCAAAGGAGTTAAAAAAATTCACAATTCTCTCCTCCAAAATGAGGAAAGAACCTGCAGATATTTAGTTGTTGAAACACAGATATATCCCCAAGCACAAATTAGAAAAGCAACCCCCAGCAATAAGTCTTGGAAAGTGAGACTAAAGGAAGAAGAATTTCTCAAGTGGATCGGGACTCTTAATCATTCCTATATGTTTTTTGACGGGGCATCTAAATCCAACTTGGGTAGAGCTGGTGCATGAGGCTTTATTCTGAACAGTGAGCAAAATTAAAGTTTGGAATTCGAATGGGGTATTGGCACTGAAACAAATAACAAAGAAGAAACCTATGGAATTTTACTAGGATCTCACATTCTGAGGAGGGAAAATATAATGAACCCAGTCATTTTTGGAGACTCCTCCATAATCATCTAGCAAATGGTGGATAATACCATTCTGAAGAATTCATAGTTGGCACAAATCATTCTTCGGATTAGAGAAAATTTGGTTAATCTAGGAAAAGTCTCTTATTATCATATTTTGAGAGACAACAACAAAAATGTGGATTCCTTGGAAAACAGAGAAGTCCTAAGGGATCAAGGTGAAGTCATAATAGGTAACAATGTCACATTTAAAATCATTCCATAATTGTACTCCACATATCATCATCAAATCTCTAAAATTTTGGAAATGCATCACTCAGAATCTGGTCATGGATTAGATCCAATTATTTTATTCAACATCTCCTTATTTTATCGCCTCTTTGTTTCCCTCTAAGATCCTCCTTTCCATTTCATATATTCTCCCACCTCGTCTTAATGCTCTCTTGAGTCTCCCACCTGTTTGTCCTCTTCCCATCATCCCTCCCCTGCTCACTCTTCTTATACCTTCTTCTGCATTAACCACTCTACAACACTCCATATCTCCATTTCTCCCATTTGTTGCGCACTGGATCATTGCATCCATCCACTCTTATCTGATTGTTGATCCCTCCGCTTTGATTATTGTTCCCTCTGCTCTTATTTTTGTTCCCTCTGCTCTTATTATTGTTCCCTCTGCTCTGATTGATGTTCCCTCTACTCTGCTCAAGCTTGCATATCCGTGTTTGTTTCCTCTGCGATATTTTATTGCTACCTGTGTTGTAATGATTCTTCCTTCTTTAGTAGTGTGCCCATAGTGCATGGGAAACAAATCCAGGATTGAACACGTGAAGGACCTCCTTAATAAGCTTATGGAACAAAATCTAGTTGAGTGTGAGTTAGTCTTGTATCAACTATCAGACTACAGGGAAGACTATGAGAACCTCAACAATAGGTGTGTACACATGCAAGACACCGTGGATTTCCTAAGAGATGTTATAACAAAAAAGTCTGAAGACAGCACAATGAATAAAAATAAAAAGAAGATCTCAAAATGGAGTAGCTCCCACTTCACCAAGATGGTTTTTGTCTTCCTGTATCAAGTAATTACAATGATCATCATCTTCTCTTCACTGTAAAATTAGTCTTAGATTATATATCAGCAGCAGTTTATAAGAAATAAATTTGTATGATAAGTATCTGTTTTTTTAGTAATCAGTTCCAGCTATGAATTTTAAGTTTATTTGTGTTTTGAAGCAGTTTTTTAGGATCTACAAATCCAATGTTGTTGGAGGAATTCCTTGCCCTGATGTAAAAGCACTTGACTATAATCCTAGTTGCTTGTTCCCATCCTCCATTTTTCCTCTTTCATCAATATTGTAAGCGGGAGCTTGCTTCCTTTTCGAAGAGTAATACAAATATATGAAATTGTTAAAATAAAAATTGAGACCGAGAGACAAAATTTTCTCTTGTTAGATACTAGAGATTTCCATGTCCTGCCCTAGGTAGGTCAAGTCATGACATGTGCATTAGTGTCACATGATGAGTTTAATGGACCCGGGATACAGAGAATAGGCCATCAACAAACGTGAATATTCATGTTCCCCATCCTAAGAGCATGGTTGGATGAAGAGTTAAGTGAAGTGATGGAGCGGACCACGATAAATAGCTGGGGGACAGAGAATTTCCCATTGACTGACAAGGACAATTGTCATCCTCACCCTGAAGGTTTGAACGATGTGAAGTGTTAAGTGTGGCACAATTCCAAGCTATGAGACGAACCCTGGGGGATGATAACTAAGGAAAACACGCACTTAACATTAAAATCACACCCTGAGCTCTTTTCAATTACTACATAAATTTGTTGCAAAACCAATTCCCTGAGCCTTGGGTTCCATTCCTCCATACGATATGTATTGCAAAATAGGACAACACGACATTATTCTATTTCCTACAAGTTGACAATATGGCCTAATGAATAAGAGGATAGATGACAAAATCCTATTAGTTGACTAGGATGATGTGGCAACTAGAGTGGTCGTGATGTCAACTCGGTGATGATGTGGCACCTTGGGAGAGTGCCATGTGGCATACTTATTTGGAGTTTTCAGTTGGTCAAGTGGGCCATATCTAATTGACATGATTCACTAAGAATGACCATGTGGTAGTAGTGATGTCAGTATCTCCTCGAAGTTTGTGCCAGGGGGTCGTGTTTGTGAACACGTTTTTTGTGTTATGGAATTTTGGTGTTTGTATTAAAGAACGACAAAGCATAGGAGAGATGTCATAGTGGGTGGTCCCGCAATAGATGGAGTCAGGAGACATAACCCTTTTCACAACACCAACAAATAATGGGAAGTTTGTATCTTGGTTTGTAATAAAAAACAACAATGTTGTGGAGATCTCATGAGATAGGAGTCTGGAGATGAAAATTTCTAATCATATTCATTTGACGGGAAATTTGTGGCTCCATATGTTGTAGGGAGGTAGTTTTATGGGAGAATTTGTGATGGTATCAAGTCATGATAAGGCTTTGGTCATGGCACTTGGGCACCAGTGCTGACACAATATAAAGGTGGCAAAGTTGTAGTTAAAGGAAGTTGGTGAGAACATCAAAATGAGGTCACAAGGACCAAAATTTGCAGAGGTTGTTAAGATCGATTCATTTTTTAGCATGGAAATCCATATCAATGCCCATCCTCGAACCAAAAAGTAGTAAATTTTGCCCACACGCAGTCCGTTAAAGCAGATTAGTCTCAAGCCCTGGAAGCCATACCGAAGTGCACTCCTTGAGCCTTATAAACTGGAAATGGAGAACATACCATGTCTCTAGCATATTGATTATATGGAGAAACTCCTTAGGTAGTGTGAATGACAAATGTCCCTACATCGATCAATGTGTGAGAGTGATGAATAAAAACACTAGGTAGAGAGAGACAGGGGGAATGCAAAAGTGTGAATTATGGGATTTCCTCTAGAGAAGAGTAGGTTGTGGGTGGTTGTAACGGTGACTGAAAGGTAGGCCAAGCACATGAATGCAGCTACAGATTAAACAATGGATAAGAATTGTTGTGCATTGGGTCGAATGAGTAGGCCGAGTGTTGTTGTGTGGGTTGATGAAGAGAACTACAGGAAGAATGCTCATAAAGGCTATGTATAACAACAAAAATAACAGAAGGACAAGAGCTATTGAAGCGTAGGTTGCTAAATAATTGAGAAGGTTGAGAGATGAGTGGGCTACGTAGATAAAAGGTTGTTGAGGAGAATAGTGGGTCGAGAGTTGGTTGATGTAGAGCTAAAATCGGGTTGAGTGGGAGCCAAAACATAGAGCAGTAAGTTCCTTATGGACAACAGGTGTTAGGAAGGAAGTTTACATCAAGTGAATGAAAATCCATTTTATTGATATTGGTGACAGATATCCCTAACAAGAATAAACAAACTGCTAATTCTCTTAAGAGCTGCAGAATAACTATTAGAAAACCTTATAGAAAATGGCATGCAAAACATAAAAGCAAATAACAATATGTAAAATAATGTAAACCTGATGGAAATTTTATTAATAAAAATATTATTACAGATAACACCTGATGAGGAGAATAAGTAGACTTGGGTCTACGATATCCCCATTCGTGGGATGGGTTATTTTTGACCCTGTGCTTCAACTACAACTATCTCTCTCTCAATGAATACAATGAGAAAAGGGAGAAAATGATGGCTTGAACACAATAATGGGAGCTTAGAAGCTATAGGACGATAGTTGTGACGATGAAATGGTCATGTGTAGAGAATGAGGAGAATAGAGCTCTATATATAATAAACTATTAGGATAGATCTAGATCTAGAAAAATAATAAAAAAACAAATATTAGACCAAATTAGGATATGATCGTTAGGAATATCTTATTATATTTTAGAGATGGAAAGTTTATTTGAAATGATCAAATATCTTTATTTAGTAAACTAACTCAAAAAATAATGATTTATTGAGTTAATTTAGAAAATGGTTAAAGTAATTAACAAATAAAAAATGATTTATAAATTACTTTAAGAAGATATGGTAAAAGTGAGTTAGAGATAATTACTAAATAATGATTTAATAATTATCTAAATAGAAAAACAAGGCATAAATAAGGAATAATAAATAAATAATGATTTATTTAATTATTCCTAGATGATTTAATCAAAATGTTTAGAAATAATCATTAAATAATGATTTAATAATTATTTCGAAAGAATAATAATAAATAATAATTTATTTAATTACTCTTATGGTTTTTTTGGGTTTTAATGAGAATAATTTAGAAAAATGGTTCTCTAAATTATTCCTAAGGTGAAAGTGTGTTTTAATGTGTTGAACCCATACTACATGGTGTATTTCGATCATCATAGTATAAAATGGTTAGGTGGTCACTTGTTAGATGATAACAACAGGTTGGTGCTTGCACAATAGGAAGTTGGTGCTTCCATCTAAGTGGGTGTCTAAAGTATAGCTTGGGGGTTGGTGCCTCCTGCGAGTGGGTGCTTGCAAAATCAAGGAGTTGGTGCTTCTTGTAAGCTAATCAAATGTCTCCTAAAGAGGGAGTTGGTGCTTCTTGTAAGCTAATCAAATGTCTCCTAAAGAGGGAGTTGGTGCTTCTTGCTAACGGGTGCTAGCAAAACACATAATGGATTTGGTGCTTCCCATGAGTGGGTGCTCACGAAACATGATGTAATCTGAGTGGTGACTTTAGATTCACATCATAAAAAAAACAAGATTTGTGGTTTTCTCCCTTTTATGGATTTCCATGTTAAAATTTATGTGTTTCATGTTTTTTTGCTTTTGACATGATGTTTTAATTTGTTGATTACATAATATGTTATTGGTCGCTCATATGAATGGTTGTGAAAATAAAAGAAAAATTGTAAATAACATTAATTTTTAAATTAATCTTTAATACTAATTCAACCCACTCTTCAATGTGGAATCTTTAAAAATTAAAAGTATAATTTATCCATTATTCAAGCATCTTTCATATTGTACTTCTACCAATACGAACATAAACCTTTATACTTACCAAAATCAAATTCTAAGAAACCAAATAATTTAAATATGTAGAGAATTATACGTTTTACCTTCTAATATTAAAAGGATTGCAAGTATGTCTACATTCTCATTGCCTTAGGATTTGTTTCTCTATTTGATTGGTAGGCCTTTATACTCTTATGTAAGTATAGAGATTCCCTAATTCCTAAAAATGAATATTGTTAATGAGTCAATCATGTTCAATGCAAGTTTGAATATTCTTCTCTCTAACTATGTGGAAGAATAAGGGAATAAGGAAATCGTATTATGGTTTGAATGTGTATCTTTTCTTCACCATGGTGGGCTCTTTTTCTTATTCTCTAACCCAAAAAAATTACACTTCTCAAAAGTTTGACTAGTTACAATTTAAAATAACATGTTCCAAATTCACGACACCTTTTTTTTATTGAATATTTGGTTTTGATTTTGTAACCACCAATTTGTTATTGAATATTTGGTTTTTCTTATAAATAGATGGTTGATTCAAATTAATTAATAATGATAATAATGTATGAAATAATCCATCGTTCTTAGTATGTCTAAGTAAATTTGTCCGAAAACATGATAAACAAAAAATACATTTATTAATTAAAAAAGTCTGTAATATAAATATCATTTAAGTAATAGTGAAAAAAAGGCTCTAGATTCTATAGAAAGAGATATTGGGTAATCATAAGATATATAAACCATGCAAATGCCAAAACTAGAATAATCTTTCAATTAAATATTAGAGAAACAAGGGAGTAAATACTAGAAACAAGATCAGTTCATATTATAGGGATCACTTTGGCCTTGTAACAAATCTGGGTTAAAAGTCATGTAATAAAGTTAATAAAGGAAAAAATAAGACCAAGTTCATGGGACACGGATTCCAAGATTAATGTTGGACAAAGTATCCTAGTGGGCATCACTTGTTGTTTATTGTGGCTAAGGGGAAATTGGAAAAGACAATGACAAAGGCTTTGAAAAGGAAAAAAGGCATTATTGGAATTTTTATTTATGAAAAAAAAAGGAAATTAAGAGAAAATGAAGGTGAAAGGTCACATGTTGCATGTGAGGAGGAAATTGAAGGAAAATAGGTGAAAAATAAAGAAATTAGAGGTATCAATAATAAAAAGGATTCAAAACATCAATTTAGAGAATTTTGTCAGTTTAGTTTTGGAATTGATTTCAGAGAAGAGAAAGCAAGAAAATTAAGGACAAGGAAAGAAACAAAAAGAAAGGATTAATCAAGGAAAGGTTGGATAAAGCGGCTTCAGCGGGAATAAGTACAGGTGACAGGTTGCATGTATGATTTCCTAATTGGATTTAGCATGCATGATATATGCATGTGTGTATTTAGTTCATTGTTGTCATTGGCATGGGTTTTTCTTGGTGTGACAGTGGTTTCATCCTTGCCTTTCCATTTATGAATAGCCATGGTGTGATGGGATTCAGTCTTGGTTGAGCTTTGGATTGCCAGAAGGTTTTTGGATCAGAGAGAGGTGGTCTCAGGAAAATCCCAAGGGTTGGAGGTGGAGATGGTTTTCTCTGGGAAGCCCACAACATCTGGGTGGAGATAGGAAAATCCCTCAAGGGATGGTGAAGGAATTCTGAGGCATCCAAGATCGGTTTGGTTTTGTGATCTTGGAAAAGGTTTAGGTGAGATCACGATAGTGTGTGAGTGGAGGTGGTTTAAACTCTAGTTTACCTTGGTTGTTTATACATTGGTTTATCCCATAAGATCCCACATTCATGCTTAGAATATGGCATGGAGGTGATTGGATGAAAGAAAGACTTGGTTTAGCTCAATATATGGTCAAGTGGTACGTGGAAGTCCCTGACTTGGTTGGATTTTGCATATGAATGATAAGAGATATTTTCCCTCATAATTCATGAGTATTTATAATTGTTATTATGTTACTTTAATGGTTGTTCTAGAATTGTTATTTTTATGGTTATACGTTGGTTATAAGCACGGTTTTATGACAAATTCAAGTTATGGCTCTTATCATGTTTTACTTGTAAATGTTTGGCTAATGAATGCATGGCCTAATGGATGTTATGGTAGCTATTGTGAGAGGGAATTATATGTTCTTGATGTTTCTCAGATAAGTTTCAGATCTCTATGTTCATATATGCATTCATGACATGTAGCTTTCACATTCACCATGTGTTTTACGGGATGACTGTTATGGTTAGACTAGGTTAGGTCAAGTCCTTGATTAATTTTTTTGTGTTACATGATTTTTACTTGTCTTATTTATCATTCTCGAAAGTATTTTCAAGTTCTAGGAAGCGGTCTGGAGACTAGCCCTAACAAAGTGCCTCAGAGCTCACGATCGCTGGCTCAGAACTGGATGAAATAAACTATAGTCACACCATGCATGATGTTGGAATATTGATGTGATTATGATTATACATGTATAGTGCTAATTTGGAGTGATTTTGAAAATGAGATAAGCCTCCCTTAAATTTCACTGAGTTATGTTGATTATGTTTATATTTTGGTTTAGCTGACATGGTATACTTGTAGGAAGAAGAGAATCAAAGATGATGAGCAAAATGGTAGACTATAGTTCATGTGACTCTCCCTACAGGTCAGTTGGGTAGCAAGGAGGAGAATATTCTCCAGGTACAAAAAATACATTGAGGAGTTTGAGGGCAGAGATAAGGAGTTGCAAAGCAAACAATGACCGGTTGGTTGAGGCTCAAGAAATACTTGCAAGGGCTTAGGAAAAGCAGACAAAGGTCAATGTAGTGATTCTTCATAGTTTGTCATACTTACAACGACAATGACGGTTTAGGATTAGTTAAGAGCATGAAGAGAATACTAATGGGGCATATGGTAGCAAGTCTCGGTTAAGATATAGGTTGGATAGAGGGGACACAGTCAAAGGTGGAAGATCGTTGGGTACTTCTGACAAGAGGAATGGTATGTGATGGGCCTCTAAATTAGACATAAATTAAGGCCCATATAACCTTTCTTAGACTCATCTACCTTCCTTATGCACATGAAAATATATATTAAATCTCTCCTTCTGCACTTAATAATGTTTTCTTATGCTTTAACATTTTCTTAGGAAGGTTTAAAGGTAATTGCATATTTGTGCCTAATATTGGTTATTTTTGTAGAATATTGTGAGAATATTTGGCAAATTATGAAGATTTGGAGAAGGATATAATTTAGGGACTTGCTCCCTGCCACTGGAAGATCAAGATTGAATAATATCAGGAAATTAGGGAGAAAACTTGGAGAGATTCAAGGGGGTTGTCCACCCTCAAAGGCAACCAAACGATCCTCATGAGATCCCCTCCAGCAATTCGAATTCCAGAGGCAGCCAAGCAACTCAAGACCAAGTGCACTCAAGCCATACTTCACTTGGAGTCTCCAGCAATTTGAGTTCCAAAGGCAGCCAAGCAACTCAAAGAGGAGGGCACTCAATCTATGTTTACTTGGATTCAATTGGACTCAACCACCCCAAATATTCTCTCTAACAGTTTGAGTTCCAGAGGCAGCCAAGCAACTCAAAGAGGAGAGAACTCAATCTTTGTTTACTGGGAGTCAAGTGGACTCAATCACAATTTTCTAGGGAGTTGTTGGTAGCTGCCCTATAGAATAAATAGAGTAGAGCTAGAGCTAGGAAAGGGAGAGTCAATTCCAGTCGATTCTAGTTGAAACTTTGTTGCAAGCTATTGAGTTTTTTATTATTTTACTCAGTGATCAAACTTTCAGAGATGTATGAGGTTATTATTTTATGAAATGAGCAGAATAATTTCATTTGACTGATTTAAGTTTCAGAGAGCTAGGCTCGTGGGTTAGGGCCCAATCCATGTGCCTCACCTTCTCTATTATTACTATATTTTCCTTTCTACCATTAAGCTAGTTTTCTTTCTGTCATTCAATTAGTTATATTTCTCATAGTTTCATCGCTGCTTAGTTTTTTTATTTCAGCGTGTTGTTGTAGTTTTTCATTTGCTTGTGATTAATAGAATAGAGGGTAAAACTATAAAATTTGTGGATCAAGACCCCCTTCTCATCTCTGTCAATAGAGCTCGAGGAGGGTAGACCATCCCACAGACCAAAAACTGCTTTCTGTTCACTATTTTGTCACCTGTTTCCTCTATTTTTCGTACATGAATCCGCAGCTTTGTTTGCAGGAATAAGCATCAAAATCCCCAGGAAGATCATTAAGCCATCCCGCTTCATTTCCCATCTCTGTTTTCACGCCTGAGCATTGTTGTTGTGCCTCCATTTCCCTCTTATTTCTCTTATTTGCATCCATCGCCCCTTTTCATTCCCAAAATGCTTAAAAAGCGTTACAATTAGACCTCTTCCCTTTCTCCTCGAAACTCCCACTCGTCGTACCTCACTCCATCGCAAATCGCAAATCACTTGTGATCTTTGTTAACACTCTCTCATTCCAAGCCTGAATGTGATATCCCTTTCTACTTCCATTTTCTTCTCTTTTATTAAAAACAGTAAAAAACATTAGAAACTGCATTTTTTCCCTTTGGACTTACCATTGCTCCTTTTCGCAATCGCATTTCCCATTTGGTCCTTGTTAACAGCTCCCGCTTCCAAACCCCAATTACAATACTCCTTTTTCCCTCTTTTCCCCTTTGCTCCTCATTTCTAATATGTCAAAAACCTTTGAAAGAACCTTACTCCGCCTTTTTCTGAAAAGCCCATCACTTTATCGCAAATCACACTTTTTATTTGGTTCCTTTAACACTTACTGCTCCTACCTGAAGATTGTGATATTGTGATCGCGCTCCGCCACCGGTCCCACCACCATGTCACCCATCGCAATCGCACTTCGCATGGTTTAGTTTGTTTTTCCTTTAAGCGCTTACCACTCGTTTTCGCCGATGCGATATTACCGCCGCATCGCAAATCGCAAACCGCAATTCTTTCCCTTTTCTTTTAAACACTTACTGCTCACTTTTGCCGATTGCGATATTGCGAAATCGCAACGTCGCAGTTTTACCTCATCACATTTCGCACTTCGCTCCCGCTCCCGAACAACACTTCCGTTCTCCCTTTAATTTTTTGATATTGCGATTGTAATATCGCATATCGCAAATTTTTCCTCCATCGCATCTCCGCCATCGTATATTTCAATTATTCCTCTCCAAAGCATCTTTTCACCATATTATAAGTTTTTATAAGGTTTAAACCCCCGCTTTCCACTTCTAAGCCCTGTTTCATGTGTTAAGCCCCCCATTAGCTTGTTTAGCCCTTTTATTTCCTCCAAGATGAAAAATCAACACTTTTTCAATTAGGATTAAGTCATGGATAGCTTAGTTGCATGGGTAGAAGCATGGTAGATATACCATAGGATAAATAGAGTGCATTTAGCCATTTGGCCAAGTTAAGTGTGGTTTAGAATTAGTTTCCTTTCTGCCATTTCTTTTTAGCAATATAGTTTATTTTCTTTTCAGTCCTTTCCTTTTCTGCAAATTAAATTAGTTTCATTCCTCTCATTTATTTTCAGCAATTTAGTTTAGTTTCCTTTCTGTCATTTCCTTCCAACATTTTACTTTCCAGTCCTTATCACAATTTAAGAAATAGCACCCTTTCGTAAAGTAGAAGAGGATGACATGAGAATAATGCATAGTGTCGGGTGTTAGAGTCAGCCTTTGCAGCCTTCCTTCAGTGATCAAACATGCTCTTACAAAGTTATTTTAAGGTGTCAAGGTCAAATTTTGTCATTTCAATGAGTCTTCAAGCAAAATTTGGTCACTAGGCATTAGGTCTAGGGTTTGCTTTCACTTCTTCCAAAGTTGTCCAAATGTCAGTACATGTCACCATTCAGCTGAGTGTACCATCATTCATAGGGTTTTCATCATCATGTCAAGTTCCATTGAGTCATTTCACAGCTTGTTCATGCTTTAGTTGTGCCTAGGTAAGGTCCATTTCCCTCTTTTCTGTGGTATTGGAGGTAATTTCTCTTGGATGGTCAAATCATCGAAAAACTTGTATCCTGATGTTCATACACCTTCCCCTATCATTAATTCACCTAATTAAACACTTCCCATCACTGAGATCCCCGAAATTCCTCATTTTTGCACAAACCCTAGTTTCTAGCCAAAACTTGGCAATTTCCTAGGCTAGGCCTGTGTTTTTCCCTTTTGGACCCCTTCCCCTCACTCAATCTCTGTGATTCCACTTCCCCCTGATTCCTAACATCCCTCCCTACTTCCCAAAATTTCCCCAAGAATTTAGAAGCCCCCTATCCCCTTCATTTCGCTTCATTTCGACAAAATTCCTTGTTTCATACATCGGGATAAGTTTCACTCAAAAGAGGTTTCAGAGCAATCAAAGATGAATTTTGGAAAACTGAGAGAGGTTTTTGTTCACAACATGCCAAGGAAGAAAAACCTCCTTCACTTTTTACACAGGTATCATGGTTTTGGAGAAATGTCAAAAATACCGTTGCCTCAGGAGAATTGAATGCACCTCTGAAGTGACCTTGGGAAAATCAAGTTTTCTCCTAGCATGTTTGGCCAAATGACTTTCTTGATGAGTCAAATGATAACTAGACAGAAATACCTTTCCAATTAGCTATCATGAGCTCAATTTGGAGTTGAGGAAGACCTTCAAAAGTTGATTGCAACAGCGCTCTGCCTTGAGGCAGCCTCATTCTGCTCATTTTGACTAGTGTTGGGAGATTTGATTTTTGACAGGGTAAATGGAATCCAAATTGCATAATTCCACTTTTTTTGGAAATTAGACTCCAATAGCTTTCCAACGAGCTATCACACGCCCGATTTGGACACCGGGAAGGCCTCCAAAAGCTTCCTGAAAAATGCACTATGGGGCAAGAGCGACCCACTTGAGGGGAGCGACCCACTTGGGCATTTTTCACAGTGTAAAAATGAATGGGAGCGACCCACCTGGGCAGAGCGACCCACGCATCAACAGAGATTCGAAATTTCGTTTTGAGCGCCCAGTCTTGTTTGGGATCGCCCCCATCGGCCTTCAAACAGGTTTTTTGCAATTGCTTGATGTTTTTAAATGCGTTGGTGGCATCATTGATGATTTCAAACACTTCAAAAGGAGGATTTAAACCCCACAGTCATGGCAATATCGTTTTTCAGGGTTTTAAAATGATAATGGGTGGTTGCATGAGTTTGTCTCCTATTTTATGTCAGTGATATATCCAGCCTTGCATATATTATCAAAACCATATTATTCTCATGCCCATTATACCATTGTGACCATTGCTATTACTTTACCATGTTCAAGACTTTCGTTCCATGGTGACTATGGTTGTATTGTGTTTCACTGCCCAATGTTAAAAACACTCTCATAACTCTGTTTCATTGCCCATTGACACTTAATAACTCTGTTGTTATTACTCATAGACAAAAACATTCATATGATGCCATGCTCCCTTTGACAATATTTTTTCAATATTCTGAAAGGTTGCCTGCTCCCTTTGGTCAAAATTTCACTTGCATTTAAAACAGAGATTGTGCCTCTTTTCCAATCCATTTAAAACTGAGATATTATCATGGTTTGTTTCCTTATGGTGTTTTGACGGTGGGGATATTTGTTGGGTGTTGAAACACACATCATAACTTTGTTTGCACTGCTTTCATACCAGTATACATAGTGCCAATAGCTTGGTCAGGGCCATGTCAGAGACAGAGTCAGTGTATGAGCAGGAGTCGGACAGTGACTCAATCGTTGAGGTTGATGCACTGAGATGGAGCATAGCAGTGCACCAGTAGTGGTAACATATCAGAGAAGCCACAGAGCTTTGTTTCAACATCACGACGAGTACTATCTTCACCCGGGGTGGAAGGGGTCTCGTTGACTTCATCAGCAACGCGAGTACTATCTCCACATGGCGTGGAAGGGGTCTCGCCTTCTTCATCAGCGCAGGGACATTCACAGGATAATGATGGAGACAAAGACACCAAGGTCCCATTTTTCATTTTCAACAGGTTGAACATACACATTGCTACATCATGACTGACAACAACACATCATACAACCGAGACAGTGTTTTCATCACAGGAACTGCATGCACTAGGAGAGCACTAAAATGGCGGAAAAGGCCTGATCCACTCCGGATTTTGGCCGAGGCTTCATTGAATGAGCAAGATACATGATGGAGGGTCTTCGCTCCGAATTTGAGCAAATTCGGAGAAAATTTTGTCATTTTGAAATTTTTTGGTCTAAAAACAGGGTTTTCAGTTACGTGGGTCGCGCGCTCATGCGCTCACTTTTTTTTGGGACACTTGCTGGAGGAAATTTTTACATTTTTGGATTTGTCATGGTTAATTATGCATCCTCTGAAGTCAACTTAGCATTTCATCGAAATCTGGATGGTCAAAAAGCTCAAAAACACCATGAAAACCACCTTGCTGCCACCTTTTGCACCAGCAGGGAGTACCTCTGGGAGAATGAGGTTTTTGAGGGTCAAATGAGCTCCAAATTCAGATATTCCACTTGGGTTGGAAAGTAGACATCCAGGGCTTTCCAACGAGCTATCATGAGCTCAATTTGGATGCCGGGAAGTACCTCAAATTCAGCCTAGAACATGAGCGACCCACACGGCTCAGGAGCGACCCACTTGAAATTTTTCTTGAATTTTCAGCTGCCAGCTCAGTTTTTCGCCTAGTATGGACCAGTTTTGCTTGTGGATAGAATTTTTGGGTTTTTATGATGTAAATTCATGTTTGGCATGTAACTTTGGCTTATTTTTATCTCTTCTAGAAGATTCACTCTCAAATGAGTAAAAATCATGTAATGGATCAGTTTCCACTCTTTTAGAGGCAAGTTGTTAGCTGCCTAGATTGTAGTTCCATGATTAGAATTGGTTGAAACTGATCCCTGAAGAGGGAATTCGACCCCTAGAGGTGGGGAAAGGTGTTAGAGTGATCTATATATTGTAATTTCTCAATCATTTTCAGAGGTTGGAGAGGTTGGACTCTGGGGATACTTTTGATATCATTGTACATACTTTTCATATTTTGGCTAAGGAAAGATCAGGGGTTTTGCGGCACTTGTTGGGATCCTTGTGGTGTTCTGTTCTTGATGGTGTTTCTTCTTTGTCTACTGTAAGTTTCTTCATGTTTAATGTTGCCATCCTTTCATTATGCTTCTGAACTAAATTGAATGAGTGAAATAATGTTGAATCCATTGTTTACAGTGCTTAGCCTTTGAATTCAGTTAGTTCTATATGTTTTCAGCTGTTTGGAGAGGATCCAAGTTCTTCTTTGCCCTCTTCAGCTCCTCGTCAGTCTAATCTATCCATATATCCAATTCAAAGCATCAATATCATCACCTACCTCGCCCCAGCTTGAACTCTGCAAAGGTCTGACCTTATCCCCGGACCCAAAATTTGTTTTCCCATTACTCCAGCGAAAACCCAAAAATCAAAAATCAAACATACCTATCTCTTTACTAGCCTAAAATCAGTTCTTATTGTAAGTCATCTCGCATCCTATTGCTTATTTTCTCGAGATTGACGGAGAGAGCCCTCTCCTGTCCTCGTAGGGCTAGCTACGAGGCTGAGCGTGGTTTGATGTAGCCTTGAGTTTACTTCATTTCAGCCTGAGGTAGATTCGAGTCCTAACATAGTGGCGACCATACTGGGGAGAAACTCAAAACGTTTGCTTGTTATAGACGGAGTCTGAAGTCACGCCAGGTAGCCTTCGAAACGCTGTTGCTATGCATCAGCGAAGTAGATAAACGATGCTTCAGTCGATCTCCGGTATAACTTGTAATCGTAGTATTTAACTTGTAAATTGCCCCAGTACATGTATCAAGTTCAAATCTGATGGTTGATGGTGGACAACGATCAGACATAAGAAGGCTGAAATCATTCACCCGGCGACTTCATTCACTGAAACAATCCAGAAATTGATGCCTCATAGTGACTTCACTGCAGGGAGATCAGTAGCTGTGAGATTTTCAAGATGGACCGAATCACAAGAAGATATGCTCCCATGAGCCGAGATCACATTCCAGGTTTTCCGAATAAGATGCCCAAGGTAGATTGGTCAAGGAATCTGCCTACGTTTAACGATGATGGTAAGAAGGATGCTGCTTTACATCTGATTATATTTCACATGCATATTCGCAAGTTGAAGGTGGCTTTTCCTGAAGATTGTTTGATGAAGATATTCCTAGCCACTCTAGAAGGTGAAGCCCAATCTTGGTATGAAAATTTGCCGCTGGCCTGTATTTATTGTTTAGAGGATTTTCATGCCCTGTTCATTGAAAGATATCAAGTATCTTATCCATCGTTAAATTTAGTTCATGATTGTTGCAAATATGCTTCTACTTTTATTGAAAGTCTTGAGAAATATTATGAAGATGATAATTTCATGGATGATGAGATCATGGAAGCATTGTATGAAAATCCATTTCAACAGCATAAAGAAGATCATGAAAATTTGCAGCAGGATCAGGATCTTAGTGTGGTGGAAAATGAAGCCATTTTGCATGTTGACAGTGAACAGGAATTATATGAAATGGATCAACAGTATGAGGAAAATTTGTATACTCCTTCACTTGAAATCAATGAAGACAATCACTGTTTGAGCAAAAGAAAACAAAAGGTATTGTCTCCTCTGTCTGAAGATGAGATAGATCAGCTATTGAAAGGTCATGTTCCAGCGCAAGTTAACATAGATCTGCAGTGTACACATGGTAAAGAAAGTGATGGTGGAACTTCTTCCTTTTCTGAAATGGATGACAGTCCTGTAAGCAGCCTTATAGATCAGCAGGTTGAAGATGTCTATATGGCGGAAAATGATGAAAGAGAAGAGCTTGTTTCAGATCTGTCCATGGAAGAAGACAGCGTGCAGGAAAGTCAAGTTTCAAATGTAGATTGTGATAATGTCCACTCAGTCATATCAGATCCAGATTCAGATTGTAATGACCAAGAATACCTTGTGCTGAATCTTGAAAAGGAGAACTTTGTTGTTGAGTTCATCTGCAATGAAGAAGACAAAGGGATGGACTCAAATGTTTTCAGTTCATTAGAACACAGCCTGCATGAAGAGGTAATTCAGTTAGTTCATGAACAACGAGATGAGATCTTCATTCAAGTAAGTGAAACAACTCTTTTGGATGAATTTATGGTAGATGATAGAGATGTCACGTTTGGGTATCAAGAATCAGCTCAAGTTTCTTTCCTTATGATTGATGACTATAATGAAAATCCGGCTGTCCTATCATATGAAGATGACCTATCATACTTTCAGAGTACAAAAGATCAAAACATTCTGGATTGCCTTTCATTTTATTCATATGTCTCATGTGTTGAAATGTTTTCTCAAGAAGAGATCTGCTCATCTACCTGTTCAGAGTTTCTTGAAGCCCAGGAGCATACTTTTACTGAAGTACATGATAAAGACAGATGAGAAGCAGGAGAAAAAGACACCTTGTTTCTTCAGCAGGAGGTAAATCTTCATGTTTTTCATGATCCATTGGAAAAATTGTTACAGTCAGCAGTAAAGGTGAGTATTGCAGTATTCAGTGATGAAGGAGATCATGGTCAATTATGTTTTTGGATGCCCAGTTACCAGTATCTATTGTTGACCAGGAGATATGATCAGAAGAATCAGTCAAGAAGCCATCTGCTTGACTGGTTACATTAGAAAGCCAATTATACATGATTGTACATATTTCATTAGTATGCAGGTGGTTGTCATCATGATTCCAAATCTTGATGGACTGCTGCCTTTTTTCCAAAAGCTTTGTAAAGTCTTGTTTTAAGTCAGTCATGAGTCATTTGTGTTTGGTCTGTTGAGTCAGTTTTTTCAAGTTATTTCAGTTTTCCATCGAGTTGGTTTGAGTCAAGTTTCAGTCAAGTTTTCATTCAATAAATGTGTCAAAGGTTTTGTGTTATCCGTTCAAATAATGATTCCATCGCCCAATGGATGAAGGCACTGGTCTGCTCTCCCAAAGATCTGTCGTTCTTGGCACCTCCAAGGAGCTACCATCCCCATTGGAGCCAATGTTAGAGTCAGCCTTTGCAGCCTTCCTCCAGTGATCAAACATTCTCTTACAAAGTGATTTTAAGGTGTCAAGGTCAAATTTTGTCATTTCAAAGAGTCTTCAAGCAAAATTTGGTCACTAGGCATTAGGTCTAGGGTTTGCTTTCACTTCTTCCAAAGTTGTCCAAATGTCAGTACATGTCACCATTCAGCTGAGTGTACCATCATTCATAGGGTTTTCATCATCATGTCAAGTTCCATTGATTCATTTCACAGCTTGTTCATGCTTCAGTTGTGCCTTGGTAAGGTCCATTTCCCTCTCCTAGGGTTTTGGAGGTAATTTCTCTTGGATGGTCAAATCATCGAAAAACTTGTATCCTGATGTTCATACACCTTCCCCTATCATTAATTCACCTAATTAAACACTTCCCATCACTGAGATCCCCTAAATTCCTCATTTTTGCACAAACCCTAGTTTCTAGCCAAAACTTGGCAATTTCCTAGGCTAGGCCTGTGTTTTGCCCTTTTGGACCCCTTCCCCTCACTCAATCTTTGTGATTCCACTTCCCCCTGCTTCCTAACATCCCTCCCTACTTCCCAAAATTTCCCCAAGAATTTAGAAGCCCCCTATCCCCTTCATTTCGCTTCATTTAGACAAACTTCCTTGTTTCACACATCGGGGTAAGTTTCACTCAAAAGAGGTTTCAGAGAAATAAAAGATGAATTTTGGACAAATGAGAGAGGTTTTTGTTCACAACATGCCAAGCAAGAAAAACCTCCTTCACTTTTTACACAGGTATCATGGTTTTGGAGAAATGTCAAATATACCGTTGCCTCAGGAGAATTGAATGCACCTCTGAAGTGACCTTGGGAAAATCAAGTTTTCTCCTAGCATGTTTGGCCAAATGACTTTCTTGATGAGTCAAATGATAACTAGACAGAAATACCTTTCCAATTAGCTATCATGAGCTCAATTTGGAGTTGAGGAAGACCTTCAAAAGTTGATTGCAACAGCGCTCTGCCTTGAGGCAGCCTCATTCTGCTCATTTTGACTAGTGTTGGGAGATTTGGTTTTTGACAGGGTAAATGGAATCCAAATTGCATAATTCTACTTTTTTTGGAAAGTAGACTCCAATATCTTTCCAACGAGCTATCACACGCCCAATTTGGACACCGGGAAGGCCTCCAAACGCTTCCTGCAAAATGCACTATGTGGCAAGAGGCAAGAGCGACCCACCTGGGCAGAGCGACCCACCTGGGTTATTTCCGCAGTGTGAGCTTACAAGGTGAGCGACCCACCTGGGCCGAGCGACCCACGCAGAGGTGAGCGACCCACGCATCAACAGAGGTTCAAAATTTCGTTTTGAGCACCCAGTCTTGTTTGGGATCGCCCCCATCGGCCTTCAAACAGGTTTTTTGCAATTGCTTGATGTTTTTAAATGCGTTGGTGGCATCATTGATGATTTCAAACACTTCAAATGGAGGATTTAAACCCCACAGTCATGGCAATATCGTTTTTCAGGGTTTTAAAATGATAATGGGTGGTTGCATGAGTTTGTCTCCTATTTTATGTCAGTGATATATCCAGCCTTGCATATATTATCAAAACCATATTATTCTCATACCCATTATACCATTGTGACCATTGCTATTACTTTACCATGTTTAAGACTTTCGTTCCAATGGTGACTATGGTTGTATTGTGTCTCACTGCCCAATGATAAAAACACTCTCATAACTCTGTTTCATTGCCCATTGACACTTATAACTCTGTTGTAATTTCTCATAGACAAACACATTCATATGATGCCATGCTCCCTTTGACAAGATTTGTTCAATATTCTGAAGGTTGCCTGCTCCCTTTGGTCAAAGTTTCACTTGCATTTAAAACAGAGATATTATCATGGTTTGTTTCCTTATGGTGTTTTGACGGTGGGAATATTTGTTGGGTGTTGAAACACACATCATAACTTTGTTTGCACTGCTTTCATATCAGTATACATAGTGCCAATAGCTTGGTCAGAGCCATGTCGGAGACAGAGTCAGAGTATGAGCAGGAGTCGGACAGTGACTCAATCGTTGAGGTTGATGTACTGAGATGGAGCATAGCAGTGCACCAGTAGTGGTAACATATCAGAGAAGCCACAGAGCTTTGTTTCAACATCACGACGAGTACTATCTTCACCCGGGGTGGAAGGGGTCTCGTTGACTTCATCAACAACGCGAGTACTATCTCCACATGGCGTGGAAGGGGTCTCGCCTTCTTCATCAGCGCAGGTACATTCACAGGATAATGATGGAGACAAAGACACCAAGGTCCCATTTTTCATTTTCAACAGGTTGAAACATACACATTGCTACATCATGACTGACAACAACACATCATACAACCGAGACAGTGTTTTCATCACAGGAACTGCATGCACCAGGAGAGCACTAAAATGGCGGAAAAGGCCTGATCCACTCCAGATTTTGGCCGAGGCTTCATTGACTGAGCAAGATACATGATGGAGGTTCTTCGCTCCGAATTTGAGCAAATTCGGAGAAAATTTTGTCATTTTGAAAATTTTTGGTCTAAAAACAGGGTTTTCAGTTACGTGGGTCGCGCGCTCATGCGCTCACTTTTTTTTGGGACACTTGCTGGAGGAAATTTTTACATTTTTGGATTTTTCATGGTTAATTATGCTTCCTCTGAAGTCAACTTAGCATTTCATCGAAATCTGGATGGTCAAAAAGCTCAAAAACACCATGAAAACCACCTTGCTGCCACCTTTTGCACCAGCAGGGAGTACCTCTGGGAGAATGAGGTTTTGGAGGGTCAAATGAGCTCCAAATTTATAAATTCTACTTGGGTTGGAAGGTAGACATCCAGTTCTTTCCAACGAGCTATCATGAGCTCAATTTGGATGCCGGGAAGTACCTCAAATTCAGCCTGGAACATGAGCGACCCACACGGCTCAGGAGCGACCCACTTGAAATTTTTCCTGAATTTTCAGCTGCCAGCTCAGTTTTTCGCCTAGTATGGACCAGTTTTGCTTGTGGATGGAATTTTTGGGTTTTTATGATGTAAATTCATGTTTGACATGTAACTTTGGCTTATTTTTATCTATTCTAGAATATTCACTCTCAAAAGGGTAAAAAATCATGTAATGGATCAGTTTCCACTCTTTTAGAGGCAAGTTGTTAGCTGCCTAGATTGTAGTTCCATGATTAGAATTGGTTGAAACTGATCCCCGAAGAGGGAATTCGACCCCTAGAGGTGGGGAAAGGTGTTAGAGTGATCTATATATTGTAATTTCTCAATCATTTTCAGAGGTTGGAGAGGTTGGACTCTTGGGATACTTTTGATACTATTGTACATACTTTTCATATTTTGGCTAAGGAAAGATCGGGGGTTTTGCGGCACTTGTTGGGATCCTTGTGGTGTTCTGTTCTTGATGATGTTTCTCCTTTGTTTACTGTAAGTTTCTTCATGTTTAATGTTGCCATCCTTTCATTATGCTTCTGAACTAAATTGAATGAGTGAAATAAGGTTGAATCCATTGTTTACAGTGCTTAGCCTTTGAATTCAGTTAGTTCTATATGTTTTCAGCTATCTGGAGAGGATCCAAATTCTTCTTTGCCCTCTTCAGCTCCTCGTTGGTCTAATCTATCCATATATCCATTTTAAAGCATCAAGATCATCACCTACCTCGCCCCAGCTTGAACTCTGCAAAGGTCTGACCTTATCCCCGGACCCAAAATTTTGTTTTCCCATTTCTCCAGCGAAAACCCAAAAAACCAAAAATCAAACATACCTATCTCTTTACTAGCCTAAAATCAGTTCCTATTGTAAGTCATCTCGCATCCTATTTCTTATTTTATCGAGATTGACGGAGAGAGCCCTCTCCTGTCCTCGTAGGGCTAGCTACGAGGCTGAGCGTGGTTTGATGTAGCCTTGAGTTTTACTTCATTTCAGCCTGAGGTAGATTTGAGTGCTAACAGGGTTGACAAAGTAAAGGTCAAATGGGATAGTTAGTTGAAGTTCAGTTATTTGGGAGGATGTATAGGAGGTTTGTTGATAGTTTCCCTTCTTTCTTTGAAACTTTTAAATGGTGTTTATATTAAGAGTGGGTGCATGTACTTCACATTAATAGCTTGACTTGAGACAAACACTTTTTCTTTTATTTTTTATTTTCATTTTGATACTGTGAATTACACTATATTATTTTAGGACATCATATATTGATGATAATGTTATTAATTCA